>JAYESA010000003.1:152048206-152260706 GCA_036927795.1 Iris macrosiphon
TACTATAGGAATTACATTATCTTCATATGGATCTCTAAGCAAAACCTACATGAGAAACATACTTCAGAGCAATTTTTCACTGGTCCTGTTTTTTAAACCAAAAAAAAAAAAAAATAGCAGATCAATAATCTAACTTCACTCATAGGCAGACAAAGGGAAAGACATTTTGCCCGAAATTTACATCACTAAATGGTAACCTGGGAAGGATGGACACCCAAAAGTTGGTGTTGTGCTCTTGTCGTGTCTTTTCGGAGGACGCGTATTAGACACGACACATACACTTTTAACTACAGTAGGACACGCTAAAATATGTCTCGTGTCAGCGTGCCATATTATATTGTATCGCGTTTCTTTCGTGTCCATGCAACATAGATGGCGATGCAACTGAACTACTCCTACCGAACAATTACAAAATTATCTCCAACCAAAACCTACATGAGGAAAACCCTATTTAATTCTGCGAAAAATATCCCCAGAATTCCAAGTCTTGCAAGCATCTGTTAGACATCTGATGGATTGATCAATTTAATTCCGTCATAAGACCACTCTTCACTAATCAATCTTGGGAAATCTATATGATTGAACAAGACAAAAACCCAACTTTATTCTACATAAATATTTTCTAATACTTCTCTGAATAAATTGCGACATAAACTAAACTGAGCAAACAAACAAAGACTAAATTCGCCACATAAAATAAACAATTAAAACTCTCCAAAACATATATCCCCCAATTTAGGACAAGTAAACATAAGTCTACCATCGTATTCTCAATATAAAAGAATTAAAACAAAACAAAACAAAAATCAAGTCTTTTTGCAAAGAAGGACAACAAATAAAATCATACCTCTTCCGCAGTAACAATCGCTTTAATATGCTGCTCAAACAAACAAAAAGCCAAAAATCAGCGAAAACCGAACCAAAACAAAAGCTAATTCACCAAGAATTCCGCAATAATATTAAGAAAAAGACCTCGAGATTGAGAACGATTGCGCCCTCACGACCGAGAATCGTCGAGGGGTACGAGAGGAGCGGGTCCAGGATCCTGAGATCGCGCGCGTGGATCTGGACCCGGTGCATGATCTCGTACTTGTCGGCGTCGAGGATCGTCCCCTCGCCGGCGCAGTCGAGCAGTATCCAGCTCCTCGCCGCCGCCGCCTTCTTCTTTATCGCCACCGCCTGCAAATCCGCCACCGCCGCGACCGCCATCGTTGCTGCTCCGGCCGCCATCGAGCACCCAGCGGTTAATAGGAGTAATATTAATTCTATTTTCATGTTGGTCCTTGTCTTTATTACTAATTATTATTGAGGGCATTGATAGGGACCGTAGAAGCGGGTAACATCTCGGAGGGAGTGAGCTCAGTGAGGTCATTGACTTGTGAAAATTTAGTCCACAATGTTAGATCAATAATGCAAGTTTACTAACAAAATGCTTACAACCCTCTCACATCCTGTTATATGAGCCACTTCCGACCCCACCTCTCCCCAATGAACTACTTTCACGTAACGTTTTGACCACGTAGTGACCATCCGGACAGCCACCGGATCCCACATCTCTCCCTCCTCCAATGGACAGTCGCCACGTGGTCGCCACGTCCACGTGACGGTTGTAAGAGAGTTACAGGCATTTGGTTGTAGTCATAGCATAACCCATGTTAGATAGGGGTTATGTTATGACTGCAACCAAATACCTACAACCCTCTTACAACCGTCACGTGGCTGTCGTCCATTGGAGGAGGAGGGAGGAGGTGGGATCCGGTAGCTGTCTGGATGACCGTCACGTGGCAGCTGTTCATTGGAGGGAGATGTGGGACCGGATGTGACCCACCTAGCAGGTGGGAGAGAGGGTTGTAAGAAGATTGTAAGCATTTGGTAGTAAACTTAGCATTATTGGTTAGATAAAGGTCCTTGATAAAGGAATTACAAAATACACTCCGGCAGTCCAATATTTTTTTTATAATTACAAGTTTGTCATTTCCAAAAATTACTCACTGGGCTGTCCACTTCCAAATAATTTTTTCCAGGACTATCAAAATTTTGACAGTCCTAACAATAGAAAGGACTATCAAAATTTTGACAGTCCTACCAATTGGAATGATTCTCAAAATTTTGACAGTCGTAAAAAAAATATATTGATTCTTTAGGACTTTCAAATTTTTGACAGTCTTTCAAATAGGTAGGACTGTCAAAATGTTGAGAGTACGGAGAGGTGCGCGAGGCGACAAGGGGTGCGCGAGACGGGACAGCGCGGGTCTGAACGGGCTGCGCGGAGGCGGGAGGAGGGCGGGGCTGAGCGAGGTGGCACGGGAGGAGGAGGTCGGAGGGAGGCGGAGGAGCGGGAGGAGGATGAGAGGGGCTAGAAAAGAGGAGAAGGAGGCCGGAGAGGAGGGAAGGAGCCGGAGGAGGAGGCCGGGGGCGGAGGAGCGGGAGGAGGAAGAGAGGGGCTTGAGAGGAGGAGGAGGAGGAGGAGGCGGCGACGGCCGGAGAGGAGTGGGGGAGCGGGAGGAAGATGGCGGAGGAGCGGGAGGAGGAGAAGGAAGCTAGAGAGTAGCGGAGGAGCGTGAGGCGGAGGAGAGGACATGGGGTTGGGCAGTCCTGAGACAAATTTGGACAACTCTGAATGAAAGTTCTTCATTAATGGATTAGCACTAATACTGAACTAGTCTCGAGTGTATTTTTTAGTACATTTATCAAGGGCTTAGATAAATTAGCAATTTCTTAAAGATTAGATTTACAAAATAAAAAAAGGGAAAAAATAATTTATACATTTCTATTTGCTCATCATCATAGTTTATTTGGTTTATTGATGGAATAAAAATATAATAGGAATGGGTCTTTACCTCAAGTAAATAGCATGTTCTAAGGACTATTGTAACTTCTTTTGTTAAGACTTCCATGTTGGTGATAGCAACAATCATATTTAGGAAAAAAAAAATATTAATATGTCGTATCGATCAAACTGTCACAATCTTTTATTTTATTTAAGCTGATTTTCTTTTATTTAGTTTTTATTTCAATTCTTAGAAAAACATAACTTTTTAATTTAACCTAGGTTAATTGCATTTAGACCCTTCCAAAAAATTGTGTAATTACAATTTTCTTCTTTTTCACTACTACCAAGGTGTCACCTGGTGGCTTAGGGAATGGATAACTCACTCATAAAACACCATCATTTAGTTTTTAGGTTTATGGGGATGGAGGGATGACGGGAGTACTTGGAGAAGAAGAAGAGAGGGGGGGGGGGGGAGAGGGGTTTGGTCCTCTCAATCCTCACCTCCTTCTTCATCTCTCTCACTCATCTCCTCTGCATCTCCCTCTCTTTCATGTTGTTGCTGCTGCTGTCACTCTGATATTGCTGCCGCTGCCTTGCTGCTCTGTCGCGACTGCTGTTGTGGCATCGCTGACGCCGGTGCTGACCACCCCCTCCCAGTCGATCTCCTCCTCGGACAACCACCACCACTTCTTTTCCATCCTAGGTAAATTTGCTTCATATTTCTTCTAAAAAAAATCAAAACTTGAAATACCCAAACTAAGATCCTTATATATATATATATATATATATATATATATATATATATATATATATAAAATTCTAGGTTAAAATTAGTGTGTGTGTGGGTGGGGAGGGGGGAGGGGGGGAGGTCCTCTCATTCCTCACCTTCTTCTTCTTCTTCTTCATCTCTCTCACTCGCCTCCTCCCCGTCTCCCTCTCTTTCATGTTGTTGATGCTACTGTCACTCTGTTGTTGCTGCCTTGCTGCTCTGTCGCGGCTGCTGTTGTGGCACCGCTGACGCCGGCGCTGACCACCCCCTCCCGGTCGACCTCCTCCTCGGACAACCACCACCACTTCTTTTCCATCCTAGGTAAATTTGCTTCCTATTTTTTCTAAAAAAAATTCAAAACTTGAAATACACAAACTAATATCCTGTGATATATATATATATATATATATATATATATATATATATATATATATATATATATATATTGAAAATTCTAGGTTAAAATTAGTGAAGGAGGAACAAGAAAAAAAAATTCAATCAAGGAAAGAACCCAAAGCTAGGCAAGCCCTTCCTACTCCTCTCAAGATTCATCTTCAATTTTTTTTTTTTTTTTTTTTTTTTTTTTTACTATCATGTTCAAATCAAATTCAATTTTCTGAATTATTTATATATATTTTTTCTAAAATTCAAGAGACTCATATATAATTATGAAATGTGGACACAAGACTTGGATACGGTGTGTGATGACGATACTACGCAATTATTAATCTAGTTGGATTTAATGAAGTATATAACTATATATATGACAGGGCTAGGATAAACAAATACGAGGTATTGTTGTGATATTGTGTACTATTTAATTTAGTAAATATATGCATGAGTATTAATTCTATATATATGTGATATTTTTAGAAGTAATAATCGTATGAGGTTGTGAATATGAGAAGCTTATACATACATGGATACATAAAAGTTATGATTTAAAAAAAATTGTGAATATAAATGCGTGTGCATGTCTCTCTCTCTCTCTCTCTCTCTCTCTCTCTCTCTCCCTATATATATATATATATATATATATATATATATATATATATATAGACACACACACACACACACACACACACACACACACACACACACACACACACACGAGAGCTTGTATAGAGTAGAATTTTAAAAGCACTATATAATCTAATTGGAAATACCACTCACTCATGGATTTAACCAAATGACTATAAAATATAGCTTTGGAATATATATATATATATATATATATATATATATATATATATATATATATAACGTAAATACCTATATGTCGATTAACTTATTTTCTTAAGAAATACAAAAAATGGTGGTTTATTTCATAAAATTTCATATATATTAAATCTGTCGAGATTTATTATATATAATTATTTAGCTTGATTTATCTCAATTTGTAGTTAAAATAAGTATTTACAAGTATCCATACATTAGGGTGACCTAATATTATTCTATAAAGATTAAAAGATGGATTATATACTTTTTAATGATTTTTTGAGATAGAATTAATTTTAAGTTTAATATATATTCATATAGTAAATTTTTGTCCATTTTAAAATTAGGATTATTCCAAATGCGGGTGACTTGTAGTATATATTAGCAATAGAAACATTGCTTGTCAATTTTGAAATAGTTTCTTCACAAATACGGTTGGTTGATATATATATATATATATATATATATATATATATATATATATATATATATATATATATATGACCAATTGTCATGTCCCAGATCCAGGATACTGGAGAGCGGGGGAATGACTCAAGCAATCACACCTTGCGGAATACCGAAGCAACCCACAATGTGTTAAGGTTGTCTAGAGATAATAGGGTGCATACTACAATCAAGTCTTCTAGGGTCAAGAACTTCTATATCTCAATGATTCAAACAAGTAGCAATAACATAGAATATTTCAGAATAAGAAGTAAGGTGCCCCCAACGTCGCATCAGAATATTCTAGAGATCTAGCAAATACAAGTGATATGCCAGATACGCAATCAAAAGTATACATGACAATGAGTCAGCTGCGATCTGAATATATTACATGCCATGTAGGAAACTAGTGTCCAGATTATCCGGCTAACAGGTGTCGGTTGGCTAAATGCCCAAAAGATTATAATTTACGAAAGGCGGGCAGTGAATGAAGGAATCCACTCGTGACCCTCAACAGTCATCATTCTGGTACGTGCCATCAGTGAGGGAGAGATACGCTTGATCCTCAGGTGTTGGCTCTAAACCTGGCCATGCAAAACCAGTGGGGTCAGACCCCAAATAGCAAGTACCACAAGGAAGCACGAAATAAAGAAACAAAACCAGTTCTATAGCATGAGATGCTTAACCAATAATCAATGGCATATGCCCCGTCCATGATATGACATGACACCCCTTTACCAAACAAGGATAGGAAGTGCCACATCGTATCGAGATAGAACACGTCCCTTGATTATGGTCAAGCTAGAATAACTATGCGTTATAGTTTTAGTCCACAGGCTATCGTAACACAATAGCGCAACCCAAAAACCAAACAAGGACATGAGTTAAACTATCATGCCATGACAATCTATGTCCCTAATTCCACTCAACAGAAGGCACAATAGACAAGAAGGGATACAATATTTAAGTAAAATAATATAGTGATAACAAGTAGCTTCGATCTGTGTCCCGTTGTAACACAATAGCGTAACTCAACAACCAAATAAGGACATTGTAGGACCGTGTATGGCAACTCTAGAGGGGGTGAATAGAGTATATGTATGCAGCGGAATAAAATTATCTGTTAAAATATAATTCTATGGCATGCAATGGTAATCAACTACTAGCAGTTAGAATATATCTCATATGTAAGTGATACTACTAGCAATGTTATGAATATATACAATAGAGTGAGAGAGAGCAAGCGCAAATACCAAGATGTATACTGGTTTTTCTCTGAGAGGACTAGTCCAATCCCGAGAACTTAAGCTCGGAGTTTTATCTACTATAATCACTAATAGTGAATCACAAGCTTTGATCTAAAGACTTGCCACTTCTTTACAACCACGAGTTTGATCCGAAGTCTCGCAACTTCACAGCTTGAAAGAGATAGTAACTAATGGAACAAAGCTCTTTACAACTCTGAAGACTTCTAGACCGAGATCACACTTGGCACTAGAAAGGCTAGGGAGTTGCTCTTTGAGATGAGAAAGTTAAGGCTTTAAGGTTTGATGACAATAGAATAGAAGACTAAAGAATGGTTGAGTGAGTAAGAATGAAGAATTCCAATCATATTTATAGGGTGTACGCAAACATAATTTGGCCAGAATTCGGATGGGGTTTAATTCAAATTTTCAACCGTTGGGCCAAGAAATCAGGAGCTATTGAACTGGTTAATTTCATACCAAAAGAGTAACCGAGTTCTGTCACGACCCGCACCCTGATATTCGGGCACGAGTACGTGGCTACGCCCAGCCTACGCCGCAGAATCGGCGGTAGAACGCTGTCTGGGTCATTTCTAACTATCTAACATCTCAACAATATAATATGGTACCTGTCAATCATCCCAACTCCAATCGGAGGAGCAATATGGTATCTCACAATATATCAATCTCAATCACAAAACAAACTAAGGAGGAAAAATAATGCACGAATGGAAATAGCGAAGGAAAGAAGATACAATCCACAATATGAAATAATAGTACATCTGTGAATCTCTACAAAAATATAGTCTAATACAACATCTAAACAAAACTAGACCTCCTCGGTCACTGGTACTATGTCCTCTGGCTCTAGGGGAGTGTCCTCTAAAGTCTCACCCTCCTGAGGTCCGTAATGTGTGGGACACAGCTCCTCTAGCCAATCATCTGGAAAAAATATATCCAGTCAGGATTGGAGCGAAGCACATACCTCTGAAAGCAGTTCCAATAACATAATCGAGCATATATAACAAACAATAGAAAAATGATACAAGATGCACAAGTAGAAGGAATAAACTGTACAAGTGAACAGGCAATAGGCACAATAAGCTGGAAGTAAAATACAAGAATAACTGCAAGTAGAGAACAAGAAATACTAACTATGTGTTTTAGAGTGAGAGTTCGTTATGTGATCGGTTTAGGTTGCACATGAGGTATATAGGTAACTCCATTATACGTGAGGTGTATAATCGACATGCACATGAGATCAAGAGGGCTTTGATCACATAACCAACTCCTACTCCCCCTCCCCAACCAATACTCATGGATCCAATCACGACACGTTACGTACATGATCACGATAGTCACACTAGCACACGAAATAGTGGATGCACAAGAAGCACATGAAAGTCAATACCCGATACACACGATGAAATACATGTCATTGGGTACCCGTTGCACACGGTAGGGGATAACACCTCCTGACGGGATCCATATAGCACCAGTCCGTAAAATCACAGTGTCGGGAATCAATGTATACTAATCTAGAACATGCATATATAGTACATTATGAATTGAAAACAATCAGAGAAATGTACTCGCCTGAAGTCCTGAGCAAAGTGTGTCTCTCGATGCCCAAGCTGGTGTCTCACAACCTATATATGGTATGTTGTATCAATACAAGGTTCAATGATGAAAATAAATGAAGTTGAAGAATTTCTAGGTCAATACGCCGTTTCTAAGTCAAACCAATGTATTTCTAGGTTGCAAGAGTCTAATGCTAGTCACTAAGTCAATACACTATGAAGCTATGCTATACTAGCTAAGCTAACACATCACAGTGCAATCAAGAAGCCGTATCCTAAGATACGCAGATTTTCTACTATGAAAATAGTTTATATATATATACATAAGTCATATATAATAATAATAATATCTCAAAACAATTTAAATGGGGTACCTTGGCCTTGTACCATGCGTATCACACTCAACTCGATACCCAATCTCAATACCTTGGGTATCGGCCCGATACCTTGGGAATACCCCGATATCTCAAGGTAACTTAATCACTAACTCATAATTAGTATATATATGCAAAATAAGTCACCACCAATTACCAACTATAACAAATTAATATACGCATACATATTTAGCTAACTATTAGACTATTAAGGTATGCACCTACACTAACATAAATATCTGTATATAGTACTAGCTAACAATATCTAACTTAATAATCACTAATACTAGACTAGCTACATTAACTATTTACTAACTCATACCAATTAGCTACCAACTAACTGATAAATAACTACTGGATCAACTGGCTACCTAAACCCAACTAGTACCTTATCTTACTGACATAAGAATCTGAAACTAAACTATAACTCGGCTCTTAACTAAACAACTAACAATTACTGAAACCCATAATATCCAACTAACACTAACTGGATACACCGTAGTGAGGTTTGCTGATAGAAACTGGTGTTGCTGTGCCTGCATGCTCTGTGCATTGCTCTGCTTGCAGGTTACTACACAGTTGGTTCTCGCTGCAGAGGTTATTGCAGTGCATGCCACTGCAGTTGGCTTGCAGTGGTTGCTCTTCTTGCTTGCTGCAGACTTATGAGGCTGCTTGCTATGCTCGAGCTAGCTGCATAGCTACTGTGAACTGCTTGCTATCTGCTGTTGCATTGATGCAGTGGTTGTTGCCTTCACTGTGCTGCCTTCAGGTAAACCTATAGCAGTGAGTCTCAGTGTGCTGTGCCTCCAGTCTTCAGTCTTCAGTCAGTCTCCTTGCTGTGTTCAGGTGTTTCAATTGATTTCAAGTCATCAGTTGAGGTAAGTATCTGTACTGCCTTCAGTCTTCAATTTTGCTATCTCCAGTGATCTTCAAAACCTGTGCAGTGCCTTCAGGTAAATTTCTGCAGCAGCTACTTCTTTGAGTGAAACACTCTGCTCCCAACTGTGAACACACAGTGAAACATTCTTCTTCCAACTGTGTGGCACACAGGGAAACATTCTGCACAGTCTTCCTCACTTAGTCTCTGCTGCAGTTGGTTCCTACTGATTTAAGTGCACTGCACATAGCTGCAGTGTGCAGATACTTTGCTGTAGTACCAATTCAGTCTTCATTCACAATGAAGCAGTTTGATGTGGCTGCTGGTCTTCATTGGCAGTGATCATGAACACAGTGAATTGCTCCTGTGTTGAGCCCTTCTCTACACTCACAAGGAACTAGCATAACCAAACTCTCCTTAGCACTATGCATCACTAAGCACATATATATATACCTAGAGATATACACACATCACTATATCACTATATATACCTATACTGTATGTAGACCCAGACCACAACATCAAAACCCAACTACACATACACACCAACACAGTATTCCTATATATACAAACATATATATATATATATATATATATAGATATATATATATATACACACATATAGATTTATGTAGATACTCTATTAAATACACATAGACACACATAAACACAAAAACCCAAATTACACTATTATATACTCTATATATTACAGCAATAGCCTATAAATATACATTTACACATGTATGTATAATATAATTATCCAAAACACAAACACATGGAGTGCACCGCACCCGTATCACACTTTTCTATGATACGCTTGCGACACGGCCCCCAACTCACAACCAAACGTATCCCGGAGGACACGTACAAGTCTAATACATAATTTATGACCAATACATATATAAATTATAGTGTCTACGTGTCCGTGTCATCATATGATATGCACATGGCCCCGTGTCGGAGGAAAACCCCCAAAATCGACCGTTTCGTCAAATCAACGAGATTCGGCCCACACGTATCCAATTATGGACACGACACAAGCTACAAACAAACAATCAATGGTCAATTAGATCTATTAGATCCATTGACAAACACTACAAGTGCCAATTTTGGAATTCCCCTAAAATTGGCACCAAAATGGGTATAACTTCCACCGTAGGTCTCCAAATGATACCAAATCAAATCCTATGGGTAACCTATGCATGTGGGGTGGGTTCTCATGGTAAAATCTCAGATCTATAGCCTATAGGAAGAGGGAAAACTGATTTATACCTATTGGGAGATGGATTCCCAATGAAAAGGTCCCAAATGACAAGTTGCTCTTTCCCTTGTAGATCTTGGCCTCCTCCTCCTTGTTCCTTGCTTCTTGCTTGTAGATCCTTGATGTAGAGGCTTCAATGTTTAATTTAGAAGGATATTTAAAGAGAATTAATGGTGAATTGATGGGGAAATGATGGGGAATTGGAAGGGGAAAAACTAGATCTAGAATTTTGGAGAAGAACTAAAATGAGAGCACTCTCTCTCCTCTCAATTATGGCTGGACAAAAACCCTTCCTCAAGCAATGTACAAAGTCAAAAATACCTCTTGGGGCCTCTCATGAAGAAATAATTAGGGAGGGAAGGTTCTAGTCTAATGGTTCCACTAATTAATCATGTTTCCTAATCCATGGGCCTAATTCATGGGCTCAACTTAGACTAGTCCAAAAGTTTGTTCATGTCCCCTAATTAAAAGGTTAGGTCCACTACACAAGTCTAAAATAAGTCTACACTAGCAATAATTAAAATAAATAAATTAGTCATGCACAAATATTAATTATAATAATTCTAAAATAATTAATACTCAAGATAATTACCAAACTACCCTTAGATGGAAATGTGAGGGTGACAAACCTACCCACCTTAGAAAAATTTCGTCCTCGAAATTAAGGAAGAAACTATCTACCAAAACAACAATATAATGCAAGAAAGAATTATACCTCACGGCTCGAAAAGATACGGATATCGCTCGCGCATCTCAGCCTCTCGCTCCCAGGTACTCTCTCCTGGCGAGTGATGCCTCCACGCGACGCGCACCAAAAGAATCGTCTGGTTCCTCAGCACCTTCTCTCTCCGATCCAGAATCTCCACTGGCTGCTCTGGATAGCTGAGAGTAGGGCCCACCTCTATCTCCGAATGATCCAACACATGACTGGGATCTGCCACGTATCGTCTCAACTGCGACACGTGAAACACGTTGTGCACTCCCTCCAGTGCAGGTGGTAAGTCTAGTCTGTAGGCGACTGCACCGACCCTCTCAAGAATGCTGAAAGGACCGATGAATCGCGGACTAAGCTTGCCGCCTCCACCGAAATGAATCGTGCCACGTGTCGGAGAAATCCTCAAGAAAACCAGACCGCCAACCTAGCACGAAATACAAACTTAGCACTCTAACAAGCAACAATCAAACACAAACAAGACAAAACTAAAGCTATACCTCAAACTCCAGAGGTCTCCGGTGGCTATCGGCCCAATGCCGTTGCCTGTCCTGCGCCACTCGAAGTCTGTCTCTGATAAGCTTCACCTTCTCTGCTGCATCCACTACCATCTCTGGTCCCAATAAAGCCCTGTCACCAACATCATCCCAGGACAACGGAGTGCGGCATCTCCGTCCATACAACGCCTCGAATGGTGACATCTCAATGCTGGCTTGGTAGCTGTTGTTGTATGAAAACTCTACCAAGTGAAGATGATCCTCCCAAGAACCTCCAAGATCCAAAACACAGGTGCGTAGCATGTCCTCGAGAGTCTGAATAGTCCTCTCCGACTGTCCGTCCGTCTGAGGGTGATAAGCGGTACTGAACTTGAGCTGAGTGCCCAAGCTAGCCTGCAAACTCCTCCAGAAATGGGACGTGAAGCGGCTATCCCGATCCGAGACAATGCTCACTAGAACACCGTGCAATCTGACAATCTGGCGCACATACATCTCCGCAAGTCTCTCCGTAGATGTACCCACTTTAAATGGCAGAAAGTGGGCTGATTTGGTCAACCTGTCCACGATGACCCAAATCGCATCCTTGCCTCCTGGAGAACGCGGAAGCCCTGATACAAAATCCATGGTAACATGCTCCCATTTCCACTCCGGAATGGGCAAAGGCTGAAGCAATCTGCCTGGTCTCTGTCTCTCCGCCTTGACCTGCTGGCAAACTAAGCATCTGGACACGAAGCTAGCTACCTCTCGCTTCATGCCATACCACCATACATGTTCCCTCATGTCTCTATACATCTTGTTGGCACCGGGATGCATAGAGTATTGGGAACGATGCGCCTCCTGCATCGCGCAATGCTCCCTTCGGTACGCACAATCTGGTACCATGTCGCAATGATCCATCATCTGCGACGGTAAAGTCCTCTGCCAGCCCGACCTGAACCTGTGCTCTGATGCTTCTCAGAGACTCATCCTCATACTGTCCGGCTCTGACTCGGTCCATCAGCTCTGACTGAACCTGAAGTCCCTACATCTGCGCCGCGACTCCCGGAACCAATACCTCAATGCCCAAACTATCGAGGTCTGCCAATAGACGCCTGTCCCTAGTCAAGCACATAGCCACGGGATACCTGCTCAAAGCATCCGCGACTACGTTGGCCTTCCCTGGATGGTACTGCAAAGATATGTCGAAGTCCTTCATCAGCTCCAACCATCGCCGCTGCCTCATGTTGAGCTCCTTCTGTGTAAACACATACTTCAAGCTCTTATGGTCTGTGAAGATCTCTACTCTCTCTCCATATAGATAGTGTTTCCATAATTTGAGAGCAAAGATAACCGCTGCAAGCTCCAAATCATGGGTAGGGTAGTTCTTCTCATGCGGGCATAATTGCCTGGAAGCATAGGCAATTACCTTCCCGTGCTGCTGTAGTACACAATCCAAACCCTTCCCTGATGCATCACTGTAAATGGAAAATCCTCCTGCTCCTGATGGTAGGGTCAAGATGGGAGCTGTAGTCAATCTCCTCTTCAGCTCCTCAAATGCTGACTGGCAATCCTCAGTCCATACGAATTCTACGTCCTTTCTGGTCAGCCTAGTCATCGGCTCTGCTAGTCTGGAGAAATCCTGAACAAACTTCCGGTAGTAGCCTGCTAATCCAAGGAAGCTCCTGATCTCTGCTACCGAACTCGGGGTAGACCACGATTCAACTGCTGAGATCTTCTTCGGGTCCACCGAGACTCCATCTTCTGTAATGACATGCCCAAGAAATTCAACCTTATCAAGGAAGAATTCACACTTCGACAACTTGCCATACAACTTTTCCTTCCTGAGAATCTCCAGAACAATCCTCAAGTGCTGCTCATGCTCCTCCGGGGTCTTCAAATATATCAGAATGTCGTCTATGAAGACTACCACAAACTGATCCAGGTACTGATGAAATACCTTGTTCATCAGATTCATGAATACTGCCGGGGCATTGGTCAACCCAAACGGCATCACCAAGAACTCGAACTGTCCATAACGAGTCCTGAAAGCCGTCTTCGGGATGTCTTCACCTTCACCTGGTGGTACCCTGACCTCAAGTCTATCTTCGAGAATACCTTCGCTCCGCTCAGCTGGTCGAACAAGTTATCAATCCGCGGCAACGGGTATTTGTTCTTGATAGTGAGGTTATTAAGTGCCCTGTAGTCGATATACATACGTACCGACCCATCCTTCTTGGGTACAAACAGTACCGGAGCACCCCATGGTGACGAACTGGAACGGATAAAGCCTTTGTCTTGCAACTCATCTACCTGTTTCTTCAACTTCGCCAGTTCGCTGTTGTTTACTCTATAGACGTGCTGAGAGATTGGCTCTGCTCCTGGCACTAAGTCTATAGAGAACTCCACATCTCTGTCCGGCGACAACCCCGGCAAATCCTCTGGAAAGACATCCAAGAACTCTGCAATCAACGGATGTGGTGGCTCCTGCTCTTCTACCAAAGTCCCACAGAAAATGCCCTCGCTCTGCTCTGCTCCTCGGACGAACTCGAACTCCGGCTCTCCTAGTGTCTGAAATAAAACTCTGCCTCCACGACAATCGATACTAGCGTGATGTCTACTCAACCAATCCATTCCGAGTACTATATCGTAACCCGAAAGTGGCATTACAAGTAAACATACACTCAGCTGACGGCCTCCCATATAAACCTTCTGGTTCTTGCAAACATCACTGACCAGAATGATGCCACCCCCGGTCGTGATCTTGCAAGTCCGCGCCAACGGTTCAGACTCAAGACGATGTCTCAAAGCAAAAGATACAGATACAAAGCTATAAGATGCACCAGAATCAAATAAGGCATGAGCTGGAAAAGAATCGAGTAAGACTGGACCTGATATAACGTCTCCGACTGGCTCTGACTCCTCTACGGTCAGGGCAAAAGCTCACCCCTGATGTGCACCCCTCTGCTGGTGCTGGTGCTGTACGAACTTCTGCTGCTGGGGCTGTAAAGAAGGTCCTCTCGGCTGTCCCACTGGGTGTCTCGCGGGTATCCTCTGGATAGGAGCTACGTCCTGAACTGTCCGAGCTAAGGTCTTGGGGCAATCCCTCAGCTGGTGATCTACTGAACCGCAAAACAAACACTGACCGAGCCTCTTCCTGCAAACGTCCCATCCGTGCCCTGCCTTCTTACAGAAGGGGCAAGCACGAGCTGTCTGGTCTGGTCTCTGCATCTGATACGTCTGCTGTACCGGTGCTCGGTTAGGCGCATTGGACTGCTGCCTCTGGTGCTGGAAATATGGCTTCTTCGCTGGACCTGTGCTGCTGCTGCCACCATAAACATCTCGGTCCCTCTTGTGCCTCCCACTCAGGTCTCTCTCGACCTTGCGAGCCTCCCTCAAGATGTCGGTATACGTCTCGTGGCTCGAAGAAATGAGAGCCTTCACTTCCCAGTTCAGACCCTCTCTGAACCTACTAGCCCGGTTCTCTGGGTCTCTCACCATATAGTCGGCATATCTGCTCAACCTACCAAACTCGGCGGCTTACTCCTCCACCGTCATGTTCCCCTGGTAGAGGTTCTGGAACTGTCGCTCTAGGTCAAGTCTCTCAGTAGGCGGGAAGAACTTCCTTCTGAACAGGTCCCTGAACTCTCTCCATGTCAATCCTGGATCGGCGATCCGTGGCTCATTCCGGAACCACGTGCTGGCGATGTCCATCATCTGCAATCCCGCTGCCTCCACCATCAGGTCCTCCGCAAGACGGGATAAGCGCATGATGCGCTCCATGCTCTCCAACCAATCATCCGCATAGATGATGCCCTCTGTCCCCTTGAAAGGCCGGGGATCCAACTTCTTGAAGTCCTGAATGGTGCCGGGCCTGGGCTGTACCTCCCGTGGCTGTGGTGGTGTGGTCCTCTCTACGGCGGTGATGGCCACCTGGTGAGCACTCTCGATACCCTGTCTCAACACCTCGGTCTGTCGTTGCTGTGCCTCGGCCTGGGCCCTCTGGGCCTCCATCATCATCTGGAAAAGTGCAAACAGCTGTGTAGCATCAGCTGGTACTGGCGGTGGTGGCAGAAGATCCTCGGGAACAACTGGAGCAACCCTCTGAACTGGGGGAGGAGCACCCCCAAAAATGGCTGCTGAGACTCCCACCTGGACCGGTGAGGCGATCCTCTCGACGGAAGATGTAACAGTAGCAGCTGCTACTCTATCCGCAGCAGGCGGAGAAGTAGCTGAGGAAGCTACCGCTGCTCCTGAGCGATAGAATCTGACCTTCGGAGGTATCCAGAAGTCAGATTGAAAATACGGAATCAATTATTGAATATAATGCGATATCATCAAAGAAGGACAGAACTTAATTCAAAATAAAAGACAATATCAAATAGATAAAGATTTGTAGAACAAAACATTAGAATTTTTCCTAGTTGTGATTGAGTAACCCTCAGCCTAAATCCTGTATCCTAAAGCAGGCTCGTAGCAATACTCTAGTCGAGCACAACTACGATGTCTATCTAGACCTGCATGGGCCACCACTAAAAACTTGTCACGACCCGCACCCTAATATTCGGGCACGAGTACGTGGCTACGCCCAGCCTACGCCGCAGAATCGGCGGTAGAACGCTGTCTGGGTCATTTCTAACTATCTAACATCTCAACAATATAATATGGTACCTGTCAATCATCTCAACTCCAATCGGAGGAGCAATATGGTATCTCACAATATATCAATCTCAATCACAAAACAAACTAAGGAGGAAAAATAATGCACGAATGGAAATAGCGAAGGAAAGAAGATACAATCCACAATATGAAATAATAGTACATCTGTGAATCTCCACAAAAATATAGTCTAATACAACATCTAAACAAAACTAGACCTCCTCGGTCACTGGTACTATGTCCTCTGGCTCTAGGGGAGTGTCCTCTAAAGTCCCACCCTCCTGAGGTCCGTAATGTGTGGGACACAGCTCCTCTAGCCAATCATCTGGAAAAAATATATCCAGTCAGGATTGGAGCGAAGCACATACCTCTGAAAGCAGTTCCAATAACATAATCGAGCATATATAACAAACAATAGAAAAATGATACAAGATGCACAAGTAGAAGGAATAAATTGTACAAGTGAACAGGCAATAGGCACAATAAGCTGGAAGTAAAATACAAGAATAACTGCAAGTAGAGAACAAGAAATACTAACTATGTGTTTTAAAGTGAGAGTTCGTTATGTGATCGGTTTAGGTTGCACATGAGGTATATAGGTAACTCCATTATACGTGAGGTGTATAATCGACATGCACATGAGATCAAGAGGGCTTTGATCACATAACCAACTCCTACTCCCCCTCCCCAACCAATACTCATGGATCCAATCACGACACGTTACGTACATGATCACGATAGTCACACTAGCACATGAAATAGTGGATGCACAAGAAGCACATAAAAGTCAATACCCGATGCACACGATGAAATACATGTCATTGGGTACCCGTTGCACACGGTAGGGGATAACACCTCCTGACGGGATCCATATAGCACCAGTCCGTGAAATCACTGTGTCGGGAATCAATGTATACTAATCTAGAACATGCATATATACTACATTATGAATTGAAAATAATCAGAGAAATGTACTCGCCTGAAGTCCTGAGCAAAGTGTGTCTCTCGATGCCCAAGCTGGTGTCTCACAACCTATATATGGTATGTTGTATCAATACAAGGTTCAATGATGAAAATAAATGAAGTTGAAGAATTTCTAGGTCAATACGCCGTTTCTAAGTCAAACCAATGTATTTCTAGGTTGCAAGAGTCTAATGCTAGTCACTAAGTCAATACACTATGAAGCTATGCTATACTAGCTAAGCTAACACACCACAGTGCAATCAAGAAGCCGTATCCTAAGATACGCAGGTTTTCTACTATGAAAATAGTTTATATATATATACATAAGTCATATATAATAATAATAATATCTCAAAACAATTTAAATGGGGTACCTTGGCCTTGCACCATGCGTATCACACTCAACTCGATACCCAATCTCAATACCTTGGGTATCGGCCCGATACCTTGGGAATACCCCGATATCTCAAGGTAACTTAATCACTAACTCATAATTAGTATATATATGCAAAATAAGTCACCACCAATTACCAACTATAACAAATTAATATACGCATACATATTTAGCTAACTATTAGACTATTAAGGTATGCACCTACACTAACATAAATATCTGTATATAGTACTAGCTAACAATATCTAACTTAATAATCACTAATACTAGACTAGCTACATTAACTATTTACTAACTCATACCAATTAGCTACCAACTAACTGATAAATAACTACTGGATCAACTGGCTACCTAAACCCAACTAGTACCTTATCTTACTGACATAAGAATCTGAAACTAAACTATAACTCGGCTCTTAACTAAACAACTAACAATTACTGAAACCCATAATATCCAACTAACACTAACTGGATACACCGTAGTGAGGTTTGCTGATAGAAACTGGTGTTGCTGTGCCTGCATGCTCTGTGCATTGCTCTGCTTGCAGGTTACTACACAGTTGGTTCTCGCTGCAGAGGTTATTGCAGTGCATGCCACTGCAGTTGGCTTGCAGTGGTTGCTCTTCTTACTTGCTGCAGACTTATGAGGCTGCTTGCTATGCTCGAGCTAGCTGCATAGCTACTGTGAACTGCTTGCTATCTGCTGTTGCATTGATGCAGTGGTTGCTGCCTTCACTGTGCTGCCTTCAGGTAAACCTATAGCAGTGAGTCTCAGTGTGCTGTGCCTCCAGTCTTCAGTCTTCAGTCAGTCTCCTTGCTGTGTTCAGGTGTTTCAATTGATTTCAAGTCATCAGTTGAGGTAAGTATCTGTACTGCCTTCAGTCTTCAATTTTGCTATCTCCAGTGATCTTCAAAACCTGTGCAGTGCCTTCAGGTAAATTTCTGCAGCAGCTACTTCTTTGAGTGAAACACTCTGCTCCCAACTGTGAACACACAGTGAAACATTCTTCTTCCAACTGTGTGGCACACAGGGAAACATTCTGCACAGTCTTCCTCACTTAGTCTCTGCTGCAGTTGGTTCCTACTGATTTAAGTGCACTGCACATAGCTGCAGTGTGCAGATACTTTGCTGTAGTACCAATTCAGTCTTCATTCACAATGAAGCAGTTTGCTGTGGCTGCTGGTCTTCATTGGCAGTGATCATGAACACAGTGAATTGCTCCTGTGTTGAGCCCTTCTCTACACTCACAAGGAACTAGCATAACCAAACTCTCCTTAGCACTATGCATCACTAAGCACATATATATATACCTAGAGATATACACACATCACTATATCACTATATATACCTATACTGTATGTAGACCCAGACCACAACATCAAAACCCAACTACACATACACACCAACACAGTATTCCTATATATACAAACATATATATATATATATATATATATATAGATATATATATATATACACACATATAGATTTATGTAGATACTCTATTAAATACACATAGACACACATAAACACAAAAACCCAAATTACACTATTATATACTCTATATATTACAGCAATAGCCTATAAATATACATTTACACATGTATGTATAATATAATTATCCAAAACACAAACACATGGAGTGCACCGCACCCGTATCACACTTTTCTATGATCCTTCCTTGACTGAGGTCTTGAGCGTATTCTAGGCCAAATAGCCTTATCACGCACCTTTGTAAATATAGCCTGAGTCGACGTATTTCGAGGAGATAGTATACAGCGTGCTCCTATAGTTGAAAATAGCCTGAGTTGGCGTATTTCGAGGAGATAGCGTACGGCGTGCTCCTATAGTTGAAAATAGCCTGGTTGGCATAAAATGCAGGGATGGTGATATGGACATATTAGCCCTAACTTTAGCTCTCCCAGTCATTAAAAGTAGAACTAATTCTCGTACATTAAATGCAGAGATCTGCCCCCATCTTGCGTATTAACTGCAGAGACGTGCCTCGAGTTCTGTACGAAGAACAGCTTTTGACGTGGCGTCTGATTTTGTCTCATCTTGAGCGTAAAAGCTCATGTTTGCCTGTGTAGAATATGCAGCATATTCCTTGAATGCGTAAACGACATCCTATATCAAGGATTATGTTACTAAACGACAGCCTGGGTCTCTGTGCAGAATCATCATTACAGCCGTCCTCTTGATCGTCGTGCAGTACTCTTTGTCAGGAGTCAGGTTCACTATTTTGTCTGACAGGTTCATTCGAGAAATACGAAGAGTTCCTCGTATAGCTTCATGCTGCATTAAAAGCAGACATGTTTTACGAAGAGTAGCGATGTAGCAACCTTTTTACGCCAAAGCAGTCTGGAAGTACTGTTTTGCGCTGGTTGTTTTAGAGCTCTATTTTACGCTATATAGCGTTGAAACTCTGTTGTACGCCAATGGCTCTGAAGTTATATCTTATGCCACCCAGTGCTGAAGCTCTGTTTTACGTGGGCTTCATGCATGTTTGGGGTTTTACGCGTATAACTCCCCAGCGTATTTTTTATGCTTCTACATCCACAAGAAATTATCACAACTCATCAGCAGCAGCATCAGCAAGCGGATGATCGTCAAAGTATGCTCCGATAGGGTCGAAGTACTACTGAACAAATGAATCATCGATCCTGTAACCAGAACGAGAGGATCACGAGCTACTGGATAAGGTGCAGTAGGATGATGGGCTAGGTGATAATGAAGATATGCTAGGGAGTTGGCTAAAATGTGGGCTTGGATAGTGGTGCGATAAGACTGATCGCAAAGCTAAGTGATAATTATAGTGTTCTGCTCCTGGTGTTGAGCAGCTATTATCTTGTTTTACAACCTGAATTGCTCGCGGAATATCTCTTGTATAGAGTCCAAGGTAACAGGTTGTGCAGAGGATGAAGGAGTAGGAGTAGGAGCAGGAGGAGCTGGGGCTGGATCAGCTGGTGCATCAGAATCAGATCTGGATAAGTCATCCTCATCAAGAATAAGAGAAATAGGCTGAATCCTGCAGGCTTTGGTCAGATAAGTTGGCTCAGATAGATAAGTAGGTTCTTCCGTAGGAATATGGAAGTGCTCAAAGATGAGTGGTAGATACATGCATAAGGAAGTTGACATTTGTGTTTACATCAGTCAATCATCTGTCGAATCATGGTTTTAGGAAGGCTAAAGGGAGTGGATGTATAGAAGTGATATAAAGCAGACATCTCCCTATAGGTCACATCATCTTTGGAGGTTTGCTTTGGAATGATAGCAGAGTATATGATACGGTGAAGTTCGTAAATGTATTGGTTAAAATAACGAGCACGAAACTTTCCCTCAGGACAAGGATGAGTGATGCAAAGTATGTCTCTGAAAGAATCAAGAGTGATGTCGTCTCTGAGATTGAGTTTGTCGATCTCAACTAGGGCATCTCCCTCGTTAGTGATTTCAAGAATTTTACCCAAAGTTGTATCGTCAAATTCAATGTCTATCCTACCCACTCTCGAAGAGATAGACCATTGATCATGAGATAGATTACAATAAAATATGCGAATGTCATTCAAATATATGGGTTTTCTAGTTTTGACTAGACGATGAAGATGAAAAACTACAAGTTTAGGTTTTTGGGCATAAAAAGTAGTAAAATTAATAGGATTGCCCTTGCAGATATTCCTTCACACAAAATTATTGAACCATAGATTTGAGGCATCAATAGAAGTAAAAATAAAGTCATCATATTCTCCTGGGTTTGGAATATTAGGAGAAAATAATGAATAGATAGCATCATCACTAAAGGGGTGAGAAGAGGAAGCTTCATTTATTTTTCTCTTCTTTTTCCCAAATATAGGATTCATTAAATAGGATTTGAGAATGTGAAGACTGTACCTTAAAAAGATTGAAGGGGATGAAGGAGAATCTTACCAAGAGCCTTAGATCTCAAGTTGAGTGAGAAAAAGCCTTTGTAGAAGGAGATCACAAAACTAGGTTTTGGGAGAAAAGGTTTGTTCTCGGTTTTGAAAAGAAGGGTTTAGGAAGATAAAGAAATATGATCAAATTCGAGGCTGCTGCTGTTATATAAAATACTTGAACCAAATTCGGACTGAGTTCAGACCGAACTCTGTCCGAGTTCTGATAGGTCAGAATTTTAAAAAATATGTTTTGTAGAAAGCTATAACAATTATATGAAAAACATATAAGTGATCTCATAATAAAAAATATGAGGTTTATAACTATGACAGGCAATTATCAGTCATTGCTTTTAGACAAGTCATTTAACAGAATTTATATATCAGTCAATTACTAAATGAATGATAATTATACTTAGAAAATGTTTGTAATTAGCTCTTTGTATATCATTACTCAGTGAGGTATTTTGTTATTATTAATTAGCTGTAGGGGTCGGTTTCCAGCTAGTAGTGGTCCGAAGACACTTAAGTACCGTGTCGCTTAAGGCTGTTTACACCTTGTTGACAGAATGACCCTTTAGGCTTTTTAACAATAATTTCTATACCTTTAGAGCATAATATTGAAGAATTATTTAACAAGAGTTTCTCCATACACAGTTTTAAGAATAATTATACTACTATAGATAAGAAAATTGTGTTACCATAATGACTTAATAGTCATATTTCGTTGTTGGTGCAGTTGCTATGAGAATATCCATTTAGCTTTTTGCAATCACCAACTTTCTCCTTTACCATTATGTCTTGCCGCAAATTATTCCACCTATATGATTAGAACAAGACTTTGGTATCCAGAATTTGGATCCGTATTTGTTATCTTTAGGAATCCACTTATACATATTCATATCAACCAATTTTATAGCCTTACAGTGATGTGTAATGTGTCCTTTTAAACCACAATAATGACATATAGCATAGGCATTTGTGTTGGGTATAGAAGGATGACTATGTGAAGTATTGTGACATGTCTTACGTGGATATTTGTAATAGAATGCATGATTGTGTGAAGTATATTGTGTTCTACATGCATGATAGTGTGAAGCATTTGGTTTGCTTACTGGTGTCTTGTTGTGAGTGCTCTTTTGTTTAGCCATGTGTCTCGTGTTAGACTGAATAGTAGGTTGTACGACCTGCTTTCCCAATCTAATCTCTAACTTTTTAGAGGTGGCATATAAATCATCATATTTGGAAGTAAGAGCATATATTTTAAGTGAGGCATTAGAGTACTTCTCTTTTTTCTGTTTTAAGTCCTCCTTAAGTTTAGCATTTTCTTGATTGCTTTCATCAAAGAAGTCAAGAGCTTCTTGTAAGTTGATCTTAAGTTTATAGATTTTAATATATTCATCAGAAGAGGAGTTTTCTCTAGCTTCCTTAAGTAAGCAAATAAGCTGATCATTTTTAAGCTGATAATATTTGATATCTTTTCGAGCTTGCTTATAGTTATTTCTAAGATTATTATAGTCTTCAAATAAATCATTAAAAGCATCAGACAGTTCATCATACGAAATATCTTTTGCTAGAGAGTTATTATTCACCTCGCTTATAATTAAGCACAAGTATGTCGTATGTTGAAGGTTTTTGTCATTTTCATACTGGATGCTTGCATTGGTTGCTAGACTTTCACTTGGAAATAAGTTTGCAACATCTTCTTCCTTGTTGTCATCATTGTTGTATTGAATGTCTGCATCTTTTTTGTATTTGTAGCTTCTTCATTTTGATATAAGCTTGCAACATCATGAGGTTCTTCTTCAACTTTTTCGTTGTCTCCATAGGTTGCTTCCAGCATTTTCCATATCTCATATGATGTTTTGTACTTGGAGATAAGTTTGAATTCGTTTTCTCCTAGAGTACAGTAGAGCATGTACATTGCCTTTGCATCATCGCTTGTTGCTTTTTTTCATCTTTGGTATATTCATTATCTGCTTTGTCAACTCTTTTATAACCATTAGTAACGTAAGTCCATAAGTTAAAGCCAAGAGATTTTAGAAAAGCACTCATATGTATTTTCCAAAATAAATAGTTTGTGCTGTTAAAAACAGGTGGCTTATCAAGGAGTTTGCTTTCACCATTGATGGAAAATAGTGATCTTGTTGTTGCCATAAGTTATACTCTTTGGATGTTAATCCGGTAATCAAGAGAACTTGCTCTGATACCAATTGTAGGAGCTATTGGTATGAGCAATAGTTCCTATATAAAGAGTACCTGTTCTGATACCAATTGAGGAGCAAATAATATCAGTAATATATATATAAAGAGAGCACATGCTCTGATACCAATTGATGAGCAAATGGTATCAGTAAAAGTTCCAATATAAAGAGTACATGCTCTGATACCAATTGTAGGACCGTGTATGGCAACTCTAAAGGGGGTGAATATAGTGTATGTAGATAGCGGAATAAAATTACCTGTTAAAATATAATTCTATGGCATGCAATGGTGATCAACTACTAGTAGTTAGAATATATCTCATATGTAAGTGATACTACTAGCAGTGTTATGAATATATGCAATAGAGTGAGAGAGAGAGAGCAAACACACACACCAAGATGTATACTGGTTTTCCTCTGAGAGGACTAGTCCAGTCCCGAGAACTCAAGCTCGAAGATTTATCCACTATAATCACCAATAATAAATTACAAGTTTTGATCCGAAGGCTTGCCACTTCTTTACAACCATGAGGTTTGATCTAAAGTCTCGCAACTTCACAGCTTGAAAGAGATAGTAACTAATGGAACAAATCTTATTACAACTCTGAAGACATCTAGACCGAGATCGCACTTGTCATTAGGAAGGCTAGGGAGTTACTTTTTGAGATAAGAAAGTTAAGGCTTTAAGGTTTTCTCACAATAGGATAGAAGACTAAAGGATGGTTGAGTGAGTAAAAATGAAGAATCCAATCATATTTATAGGGTGTAGGCAAACAGAATTCGGTCAGAATTCGGATAGGGTTTAATTCAAATTTCCAACCGTTGGGCCAAGAAATCATGAGCTATTGAACTGGTTGATTCCATACCAAAAGGGTAACCTAGTTCGGTCCGAGTTCGGTCTCTTAGTATGATAAACTTTGTAAATAAATGTGGCATAATTTGGTGGATAGGTTCTTTGGTTCATTTGAGTGGACTAGATATCTGGTTATAGGTATTTGGGTTTTGCCAGTGTGACTCAGCTTACATCAGTCCTAGACTCAAATAAATAAAAGATTACATTTGAATAGAAATTAATAGCTATTGTAGAGTCTGACTTTAGTACTGACGGAGTTGATATGCTTTGCATCGAGTATCTGCTTTATCTGTATTTTAGATATGATGTTTGACGATTATCAGAATCAGGTTGACTATGACTACTTTGTGTCAACAGACATGAGTTGAACTCTCATGCTGTAATGATCCACTTCTCTAACTAAAACAGATTAATGTCCAAACATGTGTTATTGCTTGATATGTGATCTCTGGGTTATCACAGTAATACAATATATAAGTATCCTCAGATCGTGTCATAATCGAGCAAGGCTGGTTGAACCAATGATACAAGCAAGAATATATGATGCACCAGTCCCTTATAAGGGCCCTGAGCTTATTTAATGATCAATAGCAGTTTCAGGCTTTCTATAGGAAAGACACTGTCTCGGCTTATAAATAATTTAGATAATGCACTCCACTAGTGCGGATGATATAGAGTATCCGTGGTGGCCAACCTTTACTCCCAGCTAACTTAGGATGGTTCGACATGCACGATCTCGAGATACCGTTTTCTTCCAATGCTCTATAAATTAAGTTGCCTAGTTAACCCTAGGTGATTTAGAATCTCATATCGTGGTCACATGAACATTCCTTCCTAAATATCGTACTTTAAGTACGGGCACTCTTGATACGAATCAACATTATCTCTTAAAGTTAAATCTGGATTCACCCAACTGTGATGCAACAATCAATACTATCTAGCCACGGCTAAAGTCACTGTCCAACTACCAGATCCGTGCAAGAAAATAATTACATATATCTCGTAGCAAGTGTTTGTGGCACGACGGCTCACTATATATTGAGTAGCACTCTTGTTGCGATCAAGTGTATCAGCACGGATGCAATAGTCAGGGCAGGAATAAGTTCTAGTATCAAGGTTGTGGACAAGTTATCAAGTAGCAATGTATTCAGGATAGGACAAGCAAATGATGGTCACAATAATTTGTCACTTTATTATATCGATATATAAAATAAGAGTAGTGCGAGAACCTCTCGAGATCAGATCCACAATCATTAAACCAAACAAGGACCGGGATTACAGACCCTCCCTCGAGTTGAACTATGCCCCCTATTGTCATGCCCTGATCCCGTAAGGGCCGATCGTCCTCGCTTGGTCCCTAAGAAACCGATCGTCCTCGCTTGGGCGCGATGTTGTGCAAACCTAAGTTATGCTTGCACCAGGCATAGTACATGCACAAGCCACAAGTTAGACAAACATATACATATATAGGCACAGAATAAAATACAGAGAACCAAAGTTGAACACGTTTGATTGGAACACAAAATACTTCTTTATTGAATACTTGAAGATTGGATTATAAAGTACTTGCTAGGCTGAGTTATAAAATATGCCATAGAAGACTTACAACTCTTTTTACAAACCCAAAACTAACCACAACGCCCATACATTATATCATTTTAGTAGGACCAAAATCAAAACAACTAGCCGAAGAGGAGTTTGCATACAGGAGAGGAAAGCTAAGGAAGCAACACGAGCATGGTCCCACTGGAAAGATGCGCTAACATTGATTCAAAATGCTCGCCAAGCTCTCGCTACCAGAACCTGGAGATTTGTCCACAAACATGGGTCAGTACTACCACATGTACTAGTGAGCGACCGTAGCCAAACTCACCTAGAAATCCACACTAAGTAAGCATGTGAAGCTAGCATTATTAGGTGATATTTCTAATTATCTAGTTTCTTTAACAATTCATGCAAGAAAATATAAATAATAGATAGACTATGCATATGATAAATCTTACCCACGGTCGAGCGGTTATCCCTACAGCAGACACACAAGTTAGCAACAATTTGCATATATGTATAAAACTCATGTGTCTATCTGTATTGGCAACAAGTGTAAGGTATGCAAGAAGGTAAACCTAGCATACGACC
This sequence comes from Iris macrosiphon, assembly GCA_036927795.1. Lineage (NCBI taxonomy): Eukaryota > Viridiplantae > Streptophyta > Magnoliopsida > Asparagales > Iridaceae > Iris > Iris macrosiphon. The sequence continues at coordinate 152,075,046 of JAYESA010000003.1, forward strand.
AAACTATATGATGGTCCATGGGAAGACCCATGAATAGCAGCTGAGACTACAAGCCTAGGCTAACTATTAGGCATGACACCCCCCTAATCGTGAGGACTACAAGCCTCAGGGTATTTCGATTATCTCCCCCAGGACGAACGATTCCCAGTATCCCAGGAACTGTTCGAGAGATGGTACCTTGTGCACAAGTTGTCCAAGACCGATGCGATGAATGCTTTCTATCAGAATAATAACATTTCTATAGCAACAATTGAACAAAATGCATCAATAGGGACTATCTCTTTTCAATAGAGCCTTAGCTCTTCAATTTGTCATATCGATCATTTCAAACGATAAGGAGTCTTCTATGAGTTATCTATGTACAATATTCGATAAGGGTCAAGCATCAGTTCTCTCAAACGAGTTCAAGACAATTTGTATGTTTCAGACAGTATAGTTCTTTTAACAAGAAATAAAGAAATAAAAGTTCTATAAATCTAGCATGCAAATTTCTATCTTTTAGCATATCTTGTTAATGAGTTAACATTTACCATAGGGACATGTAATTCAAGTGAACTAGAGATCATTTGTTAAAGTGTATGGACTGAAGGATTCATCGAAGGGCCTAAGCCACTTACCGATTGAATCAAATGAGAGGATGGGGAAGCCTTATACAGCGGTCACTCCTTGGTTATGCATCCTGAAATTACAACAATACTTGGTTAGCATCCTTCGATCTCTTTCCCTTACGATTCGAAAAGAATGCGCAAGCGAGAAAAGCGAATCATAAAAACTAAGTCATCGAAAGCAAGACAAAATACAAAGCAACACAAAACCAAGCAGTAAAACAACCAACGAAAACTCTTTGACTCATTTCAATAGAAGTCGTTCCATCAATTTGAAGGGTTCATTGCATTTTGTTCGTGTTGATTTGGCGGTAAGGTTTCTCCGAGAATCGATTCTCAACCAAGTCAAAGTAACAAGTATTCCATAAGTATTCGTTAGGAGCGGTGCATTACATAATACCCCACTGAGAAGAAGTTTTGTCCCAAAACTTAAGAGTTCAGGGAGTCGAACGATACATCAAGAGGTCAAAGAAATCAGACTCACCAATATTATGTCCGCTTGTATCACGCTCAATATTCAACTGATAAACTCTAGGCCTTCTAGTCTGATCAGTTTGTCCATTAGCTTGAACTGGGGCTGGCACGGGATTCTGATTCTGGCTATGTCCAGCATTCTCATTGCGTTCATGTGGCACGGGCCTCTTGGTCGGACAATTTCTCAGAAGATGGCCCTTTTGGCCGCAGTTGAAGCATTCTCCGTTAGCAAAACGACAAGTTTCTACTGCATGCCCTTGCTTGCCACATTAGCTGCACTCAAGCCTAGGACGTTGATCGCCCTCTATCTTTTTCTCTCCAACTTGGTATCTTTTAACAGGAGGGTTCCGATTTGTTGATGCTCTTTTCGCAGCCCTTCATGGTGCGAACTGTTCATTCTGCACCACTACCTCAAAGGCCTTAATGTATGATGTACACTCTCAATTCATAATGTCCTTCCTCAGGTCATCGTTCAGGCCTTTTATGAACCGGTATGTACGGGCCCACTCATTTGGAATCAATGAGCTAACGAACTTAGCAAGCTTGGAGAACTCCGATTCATAGTCCTTGACGGACTTGCTCCCTTGCTTATGTTCGATAAACTCATCTTTCTTTCTCTGTCTGACGGCAGGTGGAAGGTATTGCTCCTGGAGTGCTTCTTTGAACATTCCCGAAGTAATTTTGCCGTCTTCGTACTTTGTGGTAAGATCCAGCTTCTTGATCTGCCACCAATCGTGTGCTCATAATCGCAGCTGCATGACTGCATACGCCACCCTCTTGTTCACAGGTATCCCAGCAAATTAGAACAAGTCCTCCAACTTGGCGACCCAGTCCATCACCTTATCTGGCACGGTCCTACCTCCGAACTCATGAGGGTTCAATTTCAGAAACTAAGCACCTTTAAAGATAGAGTTCATAACCGCCTGCGGAGGCTCATCAGCTTCTACTAGGCCTGCTTCTCGAGGCACGGGTGTGGCTGCCACAGGTGTCACAACGATTCCTGATGCACTGCTATTGGCGACCAAGGTTGTCATTATCTGAGTCAAAGAGTCTAACTGCTTCTGTTGTGCTATGGCTCAAGAGCTTCAAATCGATCATGTTGGGTATTGAATCATTCTTGTTGATTTTCAAACATGCCAAACAACCTATCAATTTGTTCATCGTTCACGCTCGCTGCGCGCGATGTCCCTTGGTTACCTGTTTTAGTCATCTTGCTGTAAAAGAGAGTAGCTTGCATTAGTCTCATAACGTATTGTGGACTTATTGCATGGGACGTTAGATTTTTATACTTTTCATGATTAGGACATTAACACCTTCGATTTATTGATATAGATTCGCAACCATTTTTAAAATCAGGGACTTTTAAAATCGCATGAAAACTTATATCATTTTTGAAAACGATATTTGAAGAGGCCAAGGACGTAAAGACGTGCTCTGATACCATCTGTCATGCCCCGGTCCCGTAAGGGTCGATCGTCCTCGCTTGGTCCCTACGGAACCGACGTCCTCGCTTGGGTGCGATATCGTGCAAGCCTAAGTTGCGCTTGCACCAGGCATATACCTGCACAAGACACAAGTTAGACAAAAATATACATATATAGGCACAGAATAGAATACAGAGAACCAAAGTTTAACATGTTTGATAGGAACACAAAATACTTCTTTATTGAATACTTGAAGATTGGATTACAAAGTACTTGTTTGGCTGAGTTACAAAATATGTCATAGAAGGCTTACAACTCTTTTTACAAACCCAAAACAAGCCACAATGCCCATTTTAAAAACCCCTAATTTTAAATACTATATTTATTTAATTAATCATTTAATTATATTATTTCTTAGTTAATTAGAAAATAAAATTTATTGATTTAATTACCTAGGTATATACTCATCTAGAATCATTGAACAAAAACTATTATATTATTTTATTTTATTTTAGAAAAACTTGTAGAAGGATGATAGATTTTTTTATAATGTACTAATATTTTTTCCTGAATTTTTATACCATATATACATATATATATAAATATATAGTATTAAGTTAAAGAAAAAAGAAAAGAAAAAGAAATCATTAAAAGAAAACCTTAAATCATTAAAAACCCTTAACTAAATTCCCAAGCCTAAGCTACCAGTAGCCCGCTGCTAGTCCCCTAACCCCCAGCAGCATCCCACAGTAGCATTCCCAACCCGCGGGCCAGCGACTCCTTCTCATCTCTCACGCCTCCACACACACACACACACACACACACACACACACACACACATATATATATATATATATATATATATATATATATATATATATATATATATATATATATATATATAATGATTTGAACCCTAACCCTAGCCGCTGACGTCTACACCCCCAACGCGCCGACCTCCGACTTCTGCACCACCGTGCAGCCACCGGAGAGCCGTCGGCTGGCCACGCCAGCGTCACCCGCGCGATCGCGACAGCAGCCGCAGCAGATACGGGCAGCAACGACCTATACTTCACGCGTCATTTTCCGTCTCGTCTCTCGATCATTTTCGGATCCGTCTTCGCCGGTGTGATCACAACCTATCCCTCTCTAAACCCCGTTAATTAGTTTCCTTCGAGCAGCATTAAAAACCAGGTAGAAATCGAAGTCAAGTTGGGAGAAAAACCATATATTTAAACTGTTACGAACTGTTCCAATGACCTATGTTTAGAGGCTGATATCTTCCACCATAGACATCCAAATTAAAATCTACTTTTTGCTATATAAATTCTATATAACCAAGATCATTCTTTGTTAATTAGTTTATTTTATTTTGTGTTAGAATCAGAGATAAATTAGGTTAAAATCTGAGAAAAACTTATTTTTAAAATATTAGAATTTACGATACGGAGTGCGCTCCGCCAAACGGGACCACTCCGTCACGTACCAATTACATCGAAAGACGTGTATGGTATGTTCTAAAGTGTGGACTTTCGTAAAAATTGATTCGGACATGTGTGCGCGTCGGAATCAACCCGTATCCGTAAAAAGTCCCCGTATCGCGACTTTTGCAAAACACCACGCCATTTTGTATACGCTCGTCGGAATACGACAAAACTTACGCCATTGGATTCATGGTATCACGCTGGTCCTGTGACCCAAGTTTCAAACGATTCCGAGACAGTTGACCAAGCTGCCTATTTGTAGGCCTTACGGTTGACTTTAAGGGCGAATTTGTGTTCGGCTCACCGAAATTTAAAATTGGACGTACCGTTGAGTTCGTATTGACGTTTAGACTTTATTTGACCTATAATTTGTCCCATTTAGAGACCTTTAACTCTGGCACTCATTTCGGTGCAAAGTGGACCACATGTGGACCCCGCTTTGAGCCAAAATTACTGTTTTGCCCCTGTGTCCAAATTAGATGAAAGGGTAGTATTTTTTAGCTATCTCGCTTATTCCGAAAACGTTGGTGATGTTTATTTCAGCACCCGGAGACATTTATTCGGGGGCCATAGTTTCTGATCATGTGTGCTTGACGTCTGAACGCTTACACTATGCAAATTATTTGCCAGGCAAGTATACCTTGCCAATGTACTGTGATTTATATTCCATATGGTGCATGCATTTTATTTCTGTCATTTAGTTTATATATTTTAACAGCTATATAAACTGCGCGTCCAAGAATAACTTGGGTGCAACGACGGTGGCGTCGTATTCTGTTTTTATTATATATTATGCATGTTGACCTAGTTTTATGAGACCTTCCCATTATCTTGAGGCATTCTTATGTTTTATTGGCCATAACACAGTTATTACACGAGTGTGATTCTCATGTAGGACACGTACTTGTGTATACGGCTGGCCACCGGTACTTATGGGACGTGCGACGGATAGGGATAACTGTTGATAGAATTTGCATAATTAGAAGCTTTGACAGTTATTAGAGGTCTCATCGTGTCATGGATATAACATGCTTAGAGCATGGGGTGGAGAGGACAACGAGTAAGGCGTTTGGGCTCCTTTGCACTTTTTTTGTGTAACCCGTACGCTCCGTCGGAGATGCGCGGTCAGATGACCCATATATATTATCTGCAGGCGGCCTCTGACGTTCAAAAGACATCATGCTTTGTAGGCCCCTGATTCTCTGAGAGAATCATGCCAATCCCATTTTGGCCAGATAGCCTACGTGTTGGAAAGTTGTTCTCAAAGTGCATTCACATAAATGGTTAGGCGACCCATTGGATGTTTATTTTTCAGTACTTTATTGGCATGCTTCTATGTATATTGTTACGTCCCTCTGAGGACCTGGTACCTTTCCAGGTATAAACGGACAGGACTATCCACAGGAGTACGGGCCTGGACCAGACGCTTTATACCAGACTGAGGAGGTCTTACCTTCAGAGTACGCCTGATTCATCGCAGCTGATGGATATTATAGTTGCTAATTCTTTATTGACATTTATCTTATATTAGAGTTTGATCTCTTCTCTCATTTAGTAGTTTTAGTATAGTCGATTGGCAGTGGATTTGTTTCCACCCGACTATCATTCTTTGATACTTCATATTTGAGATTCAGTTATTTATTTTCTATTTCTTTATTTATGCTGTGGATGAGATATAGATTGTGTGTGACTTGTGTTGACAGTATATTACCACTTATGGATTTGATATCCATGTACAGCGTACGTATGTGTTACGATCTTCAAACATATTAGAGTTATCGTATACATACGGCTGGCATGTTGCGTATTCCTAGTCCTACGTATTTTAGGACTGGGGCATGATATATTTTTGTGGTGGCCCATGCAGGTCAACGAATATACTGTTTCGGTTACGTTACAGTACCGAACAAGCCTGCGTATAGGAATAGAGTATAGGATCTCATCCACGCTTGACTATAACTCATCTTCCCTTTCAACTCTTCTATTTAAATGGTTGCATCATGTTTGATTCCTGTACTCCTTCTAATCTTTTCGTCCACCTCTTGCAGAGAGATAGATTTCTGTAGTGGATGTACTGCCACCGGAGGTGACACACCTTCAGGAGTCAACGGACAAACTCGAAGAGAGGCCTCAACGACTCCTAGACTTCCGGGGCCGGATGGACAGACTCATAATCCGGTTCCATCTGATCTTTCCGCTTTGCCTAATAGGACTTTTCCAGCTTCATCGATACCACAGGATGCCCAGACACAACTGTTCCAATTCTTCCAAATGATGATGCAGGAATAGAGACAATAGGCAGCCGTGCTGGCTATAGAGCAGAGGCAGCAATTAGCAGAGCAGAGGCGAGAATTTCTGGCAGCACTTGAGAGAATGGCTACACAGGCACCTGTACCAGCCCAGGTGTCACGACCCGTACTACCACTCGCACTACCTGAATCATCCCTGCCTCTCTTGGACTTGAGCTCCAAGTCATCCTCTGCTCTCTGAGCGTCTCCTACTATCTGCTCGAAAGTCGCCTCGTGGTCGCTCCTAGTCAAAGACTTGACCGCCATGACCAAGCCCTTGTGAAACTTCCTCGCCTTTGCTGCCTTACTCAAGCCCTCCACGAATCTGCCCAGATGACAAAACTCCGCTGCATACTCGTCCACTAGCATGGTCCCCTGGACGAGTGCCTCAAACTGGCTCTCCAAAGCACTGAGCGCCACATCTGGAAAAAACTTCTCCTTAAAAAGCCTCTTGAAAGCCTCCCAAGTAAGCCCTGGTGCCGCGATCCTCGTATCAGTGCGATACCACATCAAAGCGAGGTCGAACATCTGACTGCTCACTGCCTCTATCTGTATGCTGTCTGGAATCTGTACCAGCCTGAAGATGCCCTCAATCTGCTCTATCCAGTCATCCGTGTACAGGATCCCCTCTGTACCCCGGAACTCCTTGGGCCGCATCCTCTGGAAGTCAATGATGCTTCTCGGCCTCGGATGTTGAGTCTGATCTGCCTGTGGCTGAATCTGTGCCACCCTATCCACTGCCGTCATGGCTACCTGGTGGGCGTTCTCAATGCCCAGCCTCATCACATCCACCTGACGGTGCTGCGCGTCCATCATCTCCCTGAAGAACGCAAACAACTTTGCGATATCTACTAGTGCAGGAAGTGGTGGAGGAACCACAAGAACGACTGGGGTAGTCCTCGGATCGACAGGTGGAGGAGGATCCCTGAGAGAAGCAGATGCTCCCTCAGCCGCAGGAGTGGTGAGTGGAGCGGTAGCAGCTGCCTGAATACGAGCTGGACGAGAGGTAGTAGACCTCTCGGTAGAAACTGCTGGGATGGTACGATGGGATCGTGTCTTCGGAGGCATCTTGAACACAGATTAAAAGAAGTCAATACGGCATAAGATACGATATCATCAAAGAAAGACAGTGATATTTCAAAAGAAGCAACTTCAGAATAATTAGATTGGAATTGTTCCTAGTCGTGATTGAGTACACTCTCATCCTAGATCCTAGATCATATATCCTAGAGCAGGCTCGCAGCAATACAACTAAATTGTTGTACTACCACGACATCGCACTAATTGCGAATCGAGACATGCATGGGGCCGCCACCAAAAATTGGGCCAATCTCGAATTTTACCCAAAATTGACACAAAACCTAATGTCAAAGTCTCCAAACACATCCAAACAAGCTCCAACTTCCTCCCATGGGTAGTCCTAAGGTTTAGGAAGGTTCTAAACTACTAATTATACTATATTAGAGTAATCACAAGGGGAAAAATCAGAGTTTACCTCTAGGGAGTTGGAATCCCAAGCCAAAGTCTTCAAAAAGCCCCAAATTCACCACACCAAGCCTCCAAGCTTCCAACCTAAGCTCCAATACCAAATCTAAGCTCTACACACCTAGGTTAGGGAAGAGTATAGGGTTAGGGTTGCATTAGAGAGGAAAGCAAGTGAAGGAGGAGAAGAAAAATGGAAAAACTTACTTGGAATGTGAAAATTGGAAGAAGAAAGAAGAAGAAGAAGAAAATGGAGAGGAGTATGAAGAAGAAGAAGAAGAAGAAGAAGAAGAAGAAGTGAAGTGAATGAAAGGGAGGGGGGCTGCTGGTTGCACCCGGCCAAGAAGTAGGAAATGGGTTAGGGTGAAATGACCAAAATGTCCTCCAAATCAAGTCATCCTAATTGGGGTTTGGGTTTGGGGTTTCCAAAATATCACCCCCACTTTTTGGATTAGGGGTATTTTCGTCTTTTTGTAATTAATGAGTAAATGATTTCATGGTAATCAATTTTATTTAATTTACAGTAACCTTAATTGATTGTTGCACTTTATCGCTATTCGAATACTAGGATGCTACGCTAGTTTTGTCTTCCATCAGATTCACACCCTTGTCCTAGACACGCCAGACCGTTAATTAATGCTCGTATCCCACGTAAATCTAGCCCTTTGTACTTCTATTTAATTGTAGAACACCTCCTTGCATTAATTTTAATTAAGCAAACAATAAACCCATTTTCCCCCTTCATCATTATTTTCCATAAATTTTGGGAATGTGTAATTTAACATCAAAATCTTGGAACAATAGGCCTCCAAACCCTTAGACCATGCAATTTCTGTAAATTCATTAAACCCATTCGAACCCTAGCCCATTGGAATATCTCCATAATAAGCCAATGCATTTTTCTAGTATTGACCAAAGTCAACATATTCTAGGTCAAACCCACACCCTTGTATATATATATATATATATATATATATATATATATTCCTCTTATTCCTTCTCTTTAAAACCTAAAACCTAATACCCCAGCCGAACCCTTCTTCCCATCTTCCTGTTCACGTCCACCCTTCCCTCGCCGGAGTTCGGATCCGCCATCGTGAACTCGCTGGAGCCGAGCGGTCTGAGCCGAGCGGTCTGAGCCGACCACCACCCGACTGACGACCCTCCGCGACTGCACACCGGAGACCGGTCAGACCCGCTGACCCTGAGCCGCCTGGATCCCATCGACCGAGAGCACGCTGCACCATCGAGCGCCGCACGACGCTGCCCAGAGCCCGCACGACGCTGCCCAGAGCCCGTACGATGCTGCCCAGAGCTGCACGACGCCGGACGACTCGCCTGCACGCCGAACGACGTCGCACGCTGCCGACCGAGGTTCCCGCCTGTACGCCGCTGACCTCGCTGTACCCGACCGGAGCAGCCCTTCGACTCAACGATGCCGTGACACGCACGTCTCATTCCCGCGCACAGGTTCGAGTTCCTTCTTGCTTATACGTGTACGCATACATGCACACGCGTATTTTTCCTTGTATGCATACGTATAATTAGCTATGATAATATACACGTATCGTATGATGGTAGATTGGTGTGTTTGTATGTACATATTATATATCTATATGCATATAAACCTAATTGGTATATGTACTAGTATATGGCATATATATATGGTATATCGCAATTAGTATAAATACATCTATATATGTATTATATACATCTCCCTAGTATATGTTAATATATATAAGATATAAATTCTATTAAGTATATGTATATACAAATATCTAATATAATGGTAACTAATAGACATTTATGTATGTTAGATCATATTATAGATGACTTGAATATAATCAGGGATATCCTGTAGTTATATCGACCTGACCCTGTAGCATGATAACAGACTGCCAAATGTACACTGACGTACTGGCGAGACCATACTATTGACTGTCTGTCATGCACAACTACAGACGTGACCCCCTAGCATAGTCTGTGAGATCATGGTGTTTGATTTTGTATTAGTAAAATATCTGATGCAGTATTGTGTTTATGGTATATCTATAGGACTGTTGGATCATTCAGACGATACCTTGGAAACCGGACAGTGGTATTGCCAGCTAAGGACCCCAGGCGAGTACATTCTCTGACAGTTTCCATTATGTTGATTATCTCTATAATTCTTGTTGTATAGTGTACATGACTCTGACACTGTTGTTTACACGAGTTAGCATCATTGAGACCTGTCACGAGGAGTCGTGATTTGAATCCATCGTGCTAGCTGGGGAAAACGGGGAAATATTAGTAGCTTATGTGATCATAACCAACTTTACATGCAGCATTAGCTCACCCATATTTCACGTCGGTGCAGCCTTACCCTTACATGCCTCATCGCTGTTACATCTGGTTAGCCTGACCTGTTGGGGATGATCGCTAATCCATGTAATGAGTCATATAGTCCCAAGCCGATCACATGATATACTGATGTTTCATACACTTAGATAGATAATTTCTTGACATGTATCTTGATAGATTGATCTTGTATTTCTACATGTTCTAGTAGTTATTCTTATACACACTTACATACCAGTTCTTTGTACTTGCGTACACTTGTAGTTCTATTCCTTGTCAGATGCATATTGATGATGATGTTCCAGTACTTTGTTCCAGTATTTTTCATTGCCAGTATTTCATTCTGTCTTGTATTTCTTTATACTGTATTATAGTTTTTGTCAATATATGTGGAACTACTGTTAGAGGTGTATTTTCGTTCCAATCCTGACTGGATATTTTTTCCAGAGAATCTTAAGGATTTCTGTACCACGCACTACGGACCAGGTATAGATGCAAACTATGTACCAGAGATCCTAGAGGAGACTATGCTTCTAGATGAGACATTGCCTACAGCTATCTAGATAGTATTTATTTATGCTTGAGACTTATGGAGGTTATTTCAGTTTATGTTTAGACTTATGTTAAGTTTAATTGGAGACTTGTATTGGACAGCTAGACTGTGATTTATCTTTATGTTTGAGACATGGTGTTCAACTATGTCATTTCTTTTTATCTTTTATCATGCCTTATAGTTGTTGTGATTGAGTTACATTGTGAGATTATTGTGAGATGTATATTGACCTCCTTATGGAGATGGATATCATTGACAGGTGTTTAGCTATATAGAGTTACTGTGACCTAGACAGCGTTCTACCGCCGATGCTGCGGCGTAGGCTGGACGTACCCACGCTCTCGTGCCCCTATACCGGGTGCGGGTCGTGACACAAAACATTCTAATAAATTCCTAATCACTCCAACTAACTAATAAAAATATAAATAACTATTCTAAGCCAATAAATAAGTCTAAAAAGGGTGTTGGTTGGGTCTGGCATGGGTCCACTAGGGTCTGACACGGGTCCAAGCTAGCCAAAACACTAAAATAACTAATAAAAAATACAATCAATAATTAAATATAAATATAAATATTTATGATAAATACACAATTAACCAAATTAAAATAAAAAATATCCTGCTCTGGAAATGGGGTAGTGACACCAGGCACTAGTTCCAGTACCGCGAGCTCGAGTTGGTTCAGTCAAGGACTTTGTACAGATGGGCCCCAAGCCGTATAAAGGTACTGAGAGCCCGGAGGAGGCCACAAACTAGATTACCCATACCAAGAAGTTGTTAGAAGCATCACAGCTGCCTACAGATCTATGGATGACAGGCGTAAGGACACAGCTAGATGGTAACACTCATCACTTGTGGGAATCAATAGAGCGCCAGTTGGGTACGTGTCAGACTTGGGAACAATTCTTGGTGTGCTTTGAGAGAAAGTACTTTCCGGATACTGTAAGGGATGTGTTGTACGATCAGTTCCTCCATCTGGAGCAGGGGAACAAGACAGTCGACGAGTATGATGCAGAGTTTAGTCGCCTTAGTAAATATGGCGCTGTCCTGATACCTAATGACTTGGAGAAGGCTAAGAGGTTTCACCGTGGGCTGACTCAGGAGCTCCAACACTATACTAGCTCCCAGTCCCGGATCTCTTATGCCAAATTATTGACAGAAGCTAGGCTATAAGAGGCCATCAATAAGGGAAAGGGAGGTCAACTGAAGGCACAGCAGGGACCGACAAGGACACAGCAAGGAGGACCCATCAGATGTCATTTGGCACAGCAGCAGCAGCAGCACAGAGCAGGACCGTACCAGATTTTGGAGAAGCCCTGCTGCAATTATTGTGGGAAGCACGGGCACGTTACGAGAGACTGTCGGCTGCGCTTGGGATAGTGTATGAGGTATGATTCCGGACAGCATATGGCGAGAGACTGCCCAATACAGCAGGCATTGACGCTTCCACCCCCAATACAGAGGCCAGCACTTCCAGCACCGAAGCCAGTTCAGCAGATGATTAGACCAGGAGCACCTCGACCCCCAGCAGCTGGAGGATTTCAGCGAGGACCACCGCTACCTACTCAGGAGGACCAGTTCACGAGGGCCAGACATGGACTACCACTGAGGAATGGACAAGCTTTTGCACTATAAGTTGATGACATGGAACAGGAGATTGATGTTATAGCAGGTATTACTCTTATTTTTACTTTTCTTGTTGTGACATTATTTGATACAGGAGCCATCCACTCGTTCATATCTTCTAGTTTTATTGCCAAGCATAATATTGCCACTACACCTTTACCTAGTTGTGTTAGAATTCTCACCGGGGGAGGAGTTGTACCTGTTAGTCGGATTTGTAGATCTTGTCCTGTAGTGATTCATGGCAGAGAGATGAATGCCCGACTCTTAGTCCTTCCTATGCCAAATTTTGATATTGTGCTTGGGATGGACTGGCTAAGCTAGTACCACACTTTCTTTGACTATTTTGGAGGAAGCATTCTTTTTAAGGTACCAGGCCAGCCGAAAGTGGAGTTTGCACGGGGATCCACAGAAGTCCTTGATGGGGTTCAGCTTGAAATGGACGACGTTATTTATCATCCCATCATTTCAGAGTTCTAAGACGTCTTTCTAGAGGAATTGCCAGGACTACCTCCGGACAGAGACGTAGAATTCTCGATTGAATTGACACCAGGAGCAGCACCCATAGCATCGCATGTTTATAGATTGGCGAAGAAGGAGATGGATGAGCTGAAGGCACAATTGAAAGAATTAGAGGAGAAAGATTTTATCAGGCCAAGTACATCACCCTGGGGAGCACCAGTATTATTTGTACCAAAGAAGGATGGGTCAGTGCGTATGTGCATCGACTACAGAGCCTTAAATGCAGTGACTGTAAAGAATAAATATTGCCACGCATTAATGACTTATTTGATCAGCTTAGTGGAGCCAAGGTGTTCTCGGAGATAGACTTGAGATCGGGATATCACTAGGTGAAGGTACGGAAGCAGGATATCCTGAAAAATCGCATTTAGGACAAGATATAGACACTACAAGTTTCTGTTCATGCCATTTGGATTGACCAATGCTCCAGCTATCTTTATGGACTTAATGAATCGAGTATTCCATCAATATTTGGACCAGTTCGTGGTCATCTTCATAGATGACATACTTGTCTTTTCGAAGAGCCACGAGGAGTACGAGAAGAACCTGCGGATTGTCCTAGAGACCTTGAGGGAAGAGCAGTTATATGCGAAGTTCAGTAAATATGAGTTTTTCTTGGACAGGTTCTCGTTTCTTGGACATGTCGTTACGGGAGATGGTATTTCTGTTGATCCAGAGAAAATCTCGGCAGTCGAGACATGGCTCGTTCCTAAATCAGCATCGGAGGTGAGGAGTTTCCTTGGACTTGCGGAATATTATCGACGGTTCATGGAAAACTTCTCAAAGATAGCAGCGCCTATGACTCGGTTGACGTGCAAGGACCAAGAGTTCATATGGACCGACGAGTGTCAAGCCGCTTTCGAGGAGTTAAAGAAGCGACTAACTACAACGCTAATATTGACTATTCCATAAGGATCAGGAGCTTATGTGATTAAAGTGACGCATCAGGGAAAGGCTTGGGATGTGTTACGACCCGCACCCGGTATAGGGGCACGAGAGCGTGGGTACGTCCAGCCTACGCCGCAGCATCGGCGGTAGAACGCTGTCTAGGTCATGTAACTATCTAATCAATCTCACATGAATATGCAACTCCATAAGGAGACGCAGATATCATAAAATAATATGGAAATATACTCAATCACATAAGCTAAAGCACGATGAGATATCGAAGCAACCAAATAAAATACAAGACAAGTCCAAATAACAATAAATAGTCTAACCTGCAATCAATAACATCCAATCTCCAAGTATGCCGGAACAAGTCCTGTATGTCACAGTCTGAAAAAAATATCCAGTCGGGATTGGAACGAAATACACCTCTAACAGCAGTTCCATGTATATTGATAAAATCTATAGCGCAGTGTAAAGAAATACAAGACAGATAGGAAATACTGGAAATAAGAAATACTAGCGAGCATGGATATACTTGAAATAGAAATACTTGGATAATGAAATACTGGAGCATGTCATCATCAATGTACATCTAGCAATGAAATAGAAATCCAAGTACACGCAAGAATAATGAACTGGTATATAAATGTGTACAAGAACAACAACTAGAATATGTGGAGATGCTAGATCCATATACTAGAGATACATGTCAATGATCCTCTAACTAAGTGTGTGAAACATTAGTATATCATGTGATCGGCTTGGGACTATATGACTCATTACATTGATTAGCGTTCATCCCCAACAAGTCCGGCTAACCATATGTAACAACGATGAGGCATATAATGGTCAGGCTGCACCGACGTGAGATATGGGTGAGCTATGATGCATGTAAGGTTGGGTATGATCACATAAGCTACTAACATTTTCCTATTTTCCCCAGCTAGCACGATGGATTCCAATCACGACTCCTCGTGACAGGTCTCGATGATGCCAACTCGTGTAAAGAACAGTATCAGAGTCATGTACGCTATACAACAAGAATTATAGAGATAATCAACATAATGAAAATTGTCAGAGAATGTACTCACCTGAGGTCCTGCTGTTGGTATAAATCAGAGTCCAAATCACAGTCCAAATAGCCTATGTATTACAAATTTACCATGTCAAAAGATAATTTATTTTAATTTATTTAATTCTAGAATAATTACTCTAAAATCTTATTTTAATCTTATTATTCTGATTTTTAGGTTAATTCCTAAATTTTGCCCAAAAGAACTGAATTTTATCAACTCGAGACTCATGGCACGCAAATCGAGGCGATCTGTTGACCAAAAAGTCAATCGACACAAACTCAACTTTCATGCATGATTTCCTGTATATTTCAGCATCAAAAACATGTTGGAATTTACAGCTCATCCAAATTCAAATTTGTTTGGGAAATATGGCACATACAAGTTTCGTATCGTGCACCGATGGTTAAATTCTAACCTAGAAGTTCTACAGAATTAATTTCATACTTCGAATTAAATTCTGGGAAAAACATATGTCAATGATCTCGACATTAGCTTTCTGAAACTTTAAACGGTTCATGATTCTGATTCCTGGTTCTCCCGGAATCATGAAAACATCGAAACACGTCTATTTTCGGATATGCTGTGTTCTACGAATTTTCCAGAATTTAATAATCATAATTTCGTAAATAAAATTATATAATCAGAAATCTAACCTCAATATCGTTCTAACACAAAAAACTAGGCCTCGTTTGGAGTCCGAAGCTATGCGCAATGGCTTCTGGAAGATGAAGGAACCCTATATGGCAATTCTCCAAAATTCGGCTGAAGAAAAACCCTAAAAATAAATAACTAAACTAATATATATACAGAGGAGAGAGAAAGAAGCCGCGGCTCAGGAGCTTGCCACGTGGCAGTCATCCACGCTGCCCCGCCCAAATCGAACAGTCCCGGTCGGACGCGGGCTCGGCTCGAGGTCGGCTCGGCTTCGCCCGCGGTCGCTGATAGGCGGGCCCCGCACTGTTGGCTGCGGGAGGCTGACAGGTGGGCCCCTTGTTTGATGACTGGACAGAAATAATTACTTTTTGGGTTTTCTTTTTCAGAAATTAGTTTTTAATTCAGTTTTTCATAATTAACTCAAAATAAATGCTAACAATAATCATAAAATTCCCAAAAAAATCTAGAAAATATAATTTATTATTTAGAACCTAAAATAAAAGTTTGGAATATTTTTAGTTATATTTGACCCTAAAATAAATTCTTGAAAGTCCTAGAAAATTAGGGTTACTAGTTTTTAATTAACTAAAAATTATGAAAAAATCCCAATAGCCCCAAATTGACCTAATAACAACATTTAAGCTTGAATTTTAGGATACGGAGGTTACAGGATACATGTTGATGCAGCATGGCAAGGTGATTGCAGATGCATCTAGACAGTTATGAGTATATGAGAAGAATTATCCAACTCATGACTTGGAACTTGCAGCTGTTATTTTTGCTCTGAAGCTATGGAGACATTACCTATATGGAAAATGAGTAGAGATCTATACAGACCACAAAAGCCTCAAGTATGTCTTCATGCAGAAGGAGCTAAATATGAGGCAACGGCGGTGGCTTGAGTTGATAAAGGACTTTGAGATAGATCTGCACTACCACCCAGGCAAGGCTAACGTAGTAGCAGATGCGTTAAGCCGAAAGCCAGCAGCTTACTTCTTGATGATGCAGAGGAAGTTATTGGAGGACTTGCAAGAGCTTGGCATAGAAGTGATATTACCCGGAGCAGATGGGACACTAGCCAACTTGTAAGTACAGTCATCACTAGTAGAGAGGATCAAGGTAGCTTTGCCTACGGACGCCAGGTTCAGAAGATTAAAAGAAAGAACAGAGGCCGGAGAGCAGACGGGATTGCGCATTCATGGTAACGGAACATTACGATATAGTGATCGTCTATATGTTCCCAATAGAGCGATTCGACAGGAGCTGATGACAGAAGCTCATAGTTTGATATATTATATTCATCCTGGAGGCACCAAGATGTATCGTGACTTGCGACAATACTTTTGGTGGCATGGCATGAAAAGAGAGATAGCTCGCTTTGTGGCCAAATATCTAGTATGTCAGCAGGTGAACGCGGAACATCAGAGAACAACAGGGCTACTGCAACCACTTTTGATTCCTAAGTGGAAGTGGGAGCACATCACTATGGACTTCGTCATAGGTTTTCCGAAGAGTCCAAGTGGGCAAGATGTTATATAGATAATAGTGGATCGACTCGCCAAGTCCGCATATTTCTTGCCTTTTAGAGTTGGCCTGTCACGACCCGATTCCTTAGAATCGTTTGAGGCATCCCCCGAATCGTGACCGCCGTGCGGGCCTGGAGTTGCGCCCGCACAAGGCTTTAATGATTTGCATAGCAAGCACATATTCAGAGTACGCAGATAAATTGAAACACAGATTTGAAACATAGAAAAGTTCTCTTTATTGATAATGAACATCTATTACAAACTCTTGAACGAGTTAGCTAATATGCCGAACGGCTTACAAAAGAGATGACTCAAAATGAGACAGCAGTCATGTACATTATATCCCTTTATAAACTCAAAATGATAAAGACCTCCAGGCTGGAGGATAGCTTTGCCACGGAGCTGCATTTGTGTATGAAGAGTTGCAAGCTCCGGTCTTCAAAATACTTCAAGGGCGCGGTGAAGGTGCGCTAACAGCTGGACTGGATCGGGAAGATGACTTCGGCTCCTCGCTCGGTTCGCCTTAGTGCGGAGAACCTATTTCAACGAGGGTCAGCATATCGAAATATGCTGGTGAAGGCGAGCTAGCCGAACTTGTAAACCCCCTGATTTTTCAAAATTTTAAAAACTGGATTTTTCACAATTTTCTGGAATTTTCTGGGATTTTCTGTAATTTAAAAATGGGGTTTTAATTATTAAATGATTTTTAATTGATAATAAACAATATTAAAATATTATGAAAATAATATTTTTGGGTGTAAAATGAAAAACTGGACTTAGGACAATTTTTCTGGAATTTATCGGACCCCGGACCTATTTTTTAAACACCTAAAACTATTTATTTAATTATTTAATTATTTATTTATTTATTAATTGTTTTATTATTATTATTATTATTATTATTATTATTATTATATTTTTTTAAATAAACCCGAGCCCGGCCCGGCCCATTGGGCCAAACCGGGCCCAGCCCCGCCCGGCCCAGACCCTGCCTAGCGGGTCGGGTCGAATCCGCCGCCGCCCGACCAGCAAACCCGACCCATCCCCTCCTCTCTCCCCCACGACTTCTCCCCGTGCCCGCATCCGGCGCCGCTCCGGCCGCTCCGCTCCGCACCGCCTGGCCACCTCACCACGATCCCCGCCTTCTCCGCCACCTCTCCGTCATTTCCGGCCATCCCCAGCCCCTCCCCGGCCTTTAAAACCCCCCCTCCGGTCTTCCCCTCCATCACCCTGGCCCCCTCGACGAACCCCTCCGCCGCACGCCGCCGTGCCCCCAGCCGCGCCGCCACCCTGCCAGCAGCCGCTCTCCGCCTCGCCTCCACCGCTGCACTCTCCCCCGGCCACCTCCTCCTTCTTCCTCCTCCCCTCGTCTACGCAGCCGGCCGCAGCAGCAGCTGTTCCCCGCGCCGCCGCCGCCGGCGAGTCCCCAAGCCGCCGCGCCTCCCTCCGCCGCGTGCCCCGAGTCCGGCGACGCTGCCCCGGCCGCCCTCCGCCCTGAGCCTCCGGCGGAAAAGCCCTAACCCTAACCCTAATTCGATCCGCGTGTCCGACACGTGTCGGACACGGTTTGAACCTGATTTTTGGGTACCCTTCAGGTGCGTATAACTTTTTGCTCGTAGCTCCATTTTTGATTCTGCAAATTGCGTTGTGAAGCCTGTATGACCCTCTCGGTGCCCGGATAAACTGTTCGGGGCATCGCGTCCTGTGGTGATCGCACACCGCGATCCAAAAACAGAAAAAAACCAGACCCTGTTTTACCCCGGAACTGAGTACGCCCCGCCAAACGGGATGACTTGGTCGCGCGCGGTCTTCACAGATACGTGCGCCTCGTCGATACGGACGTGTGGGATTTCGCGGAAGCTGATTCGGGTGTGCGTGCACACCGGGATCAACGCGTATCCGCGGACATCGCCCCGTATCCGACTTTTCTGCAATTTGACCTAACTTTGTGTACACACGTCAGATCGAGACAAAACTTGCGCCATCGGACTCGTAGCGATACGCTGGTCCTGTGGGTCAAGTTTGGTTCGATTCTGAGAACGTTGACGAAATCGCGTGTCGTGGGCCCCACAGGCCCCGCTCGACGGACGATTTTATGATCGGCTCATCGGAATTCAATTCTGAAAGTTCCGTTGGGTTCGTATCAGCGTTCCTGACCTGTTGACACTAAGTTTGGTGAATTTGGAGACCGTTAACCCTGACGCATTTTTTGGTGCAAAGCGGGCCCACCGGTGGACCCCGTTTTGGCCCAAAATTACCGTTTTTGCCCTTGTCTCCAAATTGGACCCAAGGACAGGCGTTTCTAGATGATGGATATTTTCTGGATCTGATGGTGATATTTGTTTCAGCAACCGGAGTACCGCCTGCAAATCCAGCTGAAGTCAGAACCGCAACTGGAACCGAAACCACAGGCAAGTGTACCTTGCCAAACCCTGCAGCTTGCTAGTTATTTCCTGGACTTAATTATGCAATAGTGGGCAAGTAAAGCTTTCAAAATCTCAGTAATTCTTGACATAGTATCTTAATGGATTTCTTGTGGAATTAAATATAAACTTGTTTTAACTGCTTAACTTAGGAAACGAGTGACGTGCTTAGTGTCCGATCATAGTCGGGTGCCAACTCCGTACGCGGGGTTGTATAACGTCACATAGACATGGATAACGAGACCCAAAAATTCTCGTACTTGTCCTATCAAGTACACCAGAACCCAGGACACTTGACACTATTTCATGAGACAGAGTCTTCCTGAGACATTCAAGGTGATTCTGTATAGGATGCATGGTTATGACATAGACTTTACATTCTTAGACATTTGATCCATAGCTATCAGACTTGCTGTATTAGTTATAATCGTGCGTGATATGGACATGAGGCATCATGGACATGAGACGTGGGATTACATTGGGTGGGGAGAGACACACAGACTACAGGCTGATAATATATAAAACATAGTATATATCATAGTGTAATTCATAGTTATTGCCGCTACCGGCTCCCCGACACAGAGCTTGTAGTGGCTTCAGCCTGAATTCTAGTGCTGCTCTCATATTGCATATCACTTAGCTGGTTACATAGCTTACCCTCTTGTTTAATTATCTACTGCACTGTATTTATTTTGGCTTGTATTTTCTGTACCTTGCTGTCCCCTGAGGACTTGGATCCGGATTATGTCCCCAGGTACAGCTGAAGAGAATTACCCAGAGGTGTACGGTACCGGAGCACTCCTTAGAGCAGAACAAGGAACAAGGACGAAGTAGTGGCCGAAGATTTCTCCTGAGCACCGGCTTCAACTACACAGTATTTCCATTTCCAGCATTTCATTTCCTGTCTTCTCTCCTTAAATATAACAGAATAATTTCTCGGATTGTTTCCCGAGATAACCTTATTTGATATTGCATATTTATTTCCATTGCATGATTTCTGGCAATTAATCTGTGTTTATTCTGTGGATGAGATTAGCAATACCTGAGACTTGTACTTAGTACTGCTAGACTACAGCTTAAGCATGCCCTAATAGATCCATTAAATTGGATTGTCCATCAGTGCGTGCTGCTGGCCATTGCCACGTTTCTCCAGTCCCTCGGCATTTTGGGACTGGGGCGTGACATGGTTTTTGTGGTGGCCCATGCAGGTCAACGACTAAAATTGTTCAGTTTCAACTTAGGGAGCGAACAGGCCTGCAATAAAAATAGGATAAGTTTTTAGGATCTCATCCACTTGCTTGAATCGTTTTTGATATCAGTATCGCATTCGAATAAATTTATTTGACTTGTATCTTGCCTTGATTCCTGTACGCCTCTTACTGGGTATTTTGGATGCAGGAAAATGGACCCACAAGAATGCAATGAGACTCCCGCCGGAACCCCACAAGCTACAGGTGTCACCTACGACGACGAAGTGACACCAGTCGGAGGAATTCCCACAACTCAACAGAGCCAGCAGGCAGGTCAACCTACCTTCTGATTCTGGCGCGATGACATCCCATCTCCGCCGCAATTCGTCCCACCAATGCCCGTGTTCCCACCAGGACAGCCAATCGACGGACAGCAAATATTCTAAATGATCTACGCGATGATGCAAGCTCAGCAACAAGTTCAACATGAGGCTCAGCGTCGCGAAGCTAACTTCTTAAGGGACAGCATCGTAAATGTACTGGGGCAGGCCAACCTACCAGCTCGACGGCCATCGACGGGCTCCATCACTGACTTCCGCCAACTGAAGCCCCGTACCTTCTCAGGCAAAGAAGAGTCCACAGAAGTTCATGAGTGGCTCACCAACATTCGGTATCAACTTGAAGCAGCTGAGCTTCCACGGGAACGCTGGATGACGGCCGTCCGAATGCAATTGACGGACAATGCCCATCACTGGTGGCTATCCGAGGAGACGCGACTCGGACCAGACCGAGACACTTGGGAAGAGTTTTCCAGGCTCTTCTAAGAGATGTACATTCCGGCTATTGCACGATCCGAACTGCGGGACAAATTCAATCGCCTCACTCAGGACTCTATGACGGTGGAAGAGTACAACGCAGAATTCATTCGTCTGAGCCGCTTCGCCCCAACCCTGATCCCGACAGAGGAAGAGAAGGCCGAGAAGTTCTTCGACGGACTGAACTTTGAGCTACAGAGACTCATCGGATCCGTCGTACCTACATCCTACTCAGATGTTCTCGCTGCAGCCCGACGCCAGGAACGCGTCACCAGGAGGGAGTCTCGCCACAAGCGGCCAATCACCTCAGCACCAGACAGAACATCACCAGGAGAATCTGCAAAGAGATCTCACACGCACCAGCCACCGAGGACAGCTTCGCAGACCCTTCCTACCTGTTACCACTGCGGCAAGATAGGCCATGCCGAGAAGGATTGCAGACGCAAGTTGGGATTGTGCCTGATTTGCGGCACCAATCAACACATAGCCAAGGACTGTCCCCAGCATCGAGATGGAGCACTGAGGGCAAACCAACCAGCTTTACCAGCACCGCGACCACCTCTGGCACCTCAAGCAGCACTCTTCCAGCAAGCTCAGCAGCAGCAGAGGAATCTACCTCAAGGACGAGGGCAAGCTTATGCGCTGACAGTGCAGGACGCTGATGCGAGTAAGTGATTCATAGTTTTCCGTTTCTAGTCTTGTTGTAGTTCGTGCCCGTTGGTTCGTGACCTCAGCCCCAACCTAGTAATTTGTAACTTGTTAATAATAACCTGGTTTCCATAAAAGATATAGTTTTAACTAGATTTTCTTGGAAAGTGTAAACTTTCAATTTTAGGGAAACGGTATTTCCCTGAAGCCTCTTGTGATGTGTTTTCAAACGATGCTTGCGACCGCGTCATCTCTGTTGACCGGTTCTTCTTTGATTGCGAGGACACAATCCTCTTAAGGGGGTAGATTATAAACCCCCTGATTTTTCAAAATTTTAAAAACTGGATTTTTTACAATTTTCTGGAATTTTCTGGGATTTTCTGTAATTTAAAAACGGGGTTTTAATTATTAAATGATTTTTAATTGATAATAAACAATATTAAAATATTATAAAAATAATATTTTTGGGTGTAAAATGAAAAACTGGACTTAGGGCAATTTTTCTGGAATTTATCGGACCCCGGACCTATTTTTTAAACACCTAAAACTATTTATTTAATTATTTAATTATTTATTTATTTATTAATTGTTTTATTATTATTATTATTATTATTATTATTATATTTTTTTAAATAAACCCGAGCCCGGCCCGGCCCATTGGGCCAAACCGGGCCCAGCCCCGCCCGGCCCAGACCCTGCCTAGCGGGTCGGATCCGCCGTCGCCCGACCCGCAAACCCGACCCATCCCCTCCTCTCTCCCCCACGACTTCTCCTCGTGCCCGCGTCCGGCGCCGCTCCGGCCGCTCCGCTCCGCACCGCCCGGCCACCTCACCACGATCCCCGCCTTCTCCGCCACCTCTCCGCCATTTCCGGCCATCCCCAGCCCCTCCCCGGCCTTTAAACCCCCCCTCCGGTCTTCCCCTCCATCACCCTAGCCCCCTCGACGAACCCCTCCGCCGCACGCCGCCGTGCCCCCAGCCGCGCCGCCACCCTGCCAGCAGCCGCTCTCCGCCTCGCCTCCACCGCTGCACTCTCCCCCGGCCACCTCCTCCTTCTTCCTCCTCCCCTCGTCGACGCAGCCGGCCGCAGCAGCAGCTGTTCCCCGCGTCGCCGCCGCCGGCGAGTCCCCAAGCCGCCGCGCCTCCCTCCGCCGCGTGCCCCGAGTCCGGCGACGCTGCCCCGGCCGCCCTCCGCCCTGAGCCTCCGGCAGAAAAGCCCTAACCCTAACCCTAATTCGATCCGCGTGTCCGACACGTGTCGGACACGGTTTGACCCTGATTTTTGGGTCCCCTTCAGGTGCGTGTAACTTTTTGCTCGTAGCTCCTTTTTTATTCCGCAAATTGCATTGCGAAGCCTGTATGACCCTCTTGGTGCCCGGAAAAACTGTTCGGGGCATCGCGTCCTGTGGTGATCGCACATCGCGATCCAAAAACAGGAAAAAACCAGACCCTGTTTCACCCCGGAACTGAGTACGCTCCGCCAAACGGGACGACTTGGTCGCGCGCGGTCTTCACAGATACGTGCGCCTCGTCGATACGGACGTGTGGGATTTCGCGGAAGCTGATTCGGGTGTGCGTGCACACCGGGATCAACGCTTATCCGCGGACATCGCCCCGTATCTGACTTTTCTGCAATTTGACCTAACTTTGTGTACACACGTCAGATCGAGACGAAACTTGCGCCATCGGACTCGTAGCGATACGCTGGTCTCGTGGGTCAAGTTTGGTTCGATTCTGAGAACGTTGACGAAATCGCGTGTCGTGGGCCCCACAGGCCCCGCTCGACGGGCGATTTTGTGATCGGCTCATCGGAATTCAATTCTGAAAGTTCCGTTGGGTTCATATCAGCGTTCTTGACCTGTTGACACTAAGTTTGGTGAATTTGGAGACCGTTAACCTGACGCATTTTTTGGTGCAAAGCGGGCCCACCGGTGGACCCCGTTTTGGCCCAAAATTATCGTTTTTGCCCTTGTCTCCAAATTGGACCCAAGGATAGACGTTTCTAGATGATGGATATTTTCTGGATCTGATGGTGATATTTGTTTCAGCAACCGGAGTACCGCCTGCAAATCCAGCTGAAGTCAGAACCGCAACTGGAACCGAAACCACAGGCAAGTGTACCTTGCCAAACCCTGCAGCTTGCTAGTTATTTTCTGGACTTAATTATGCAATAGTGGGCAAGTAAAGCTTGCCAAATCTCAGTAATTCTTGACATAGTATCTTAATGGATTTCTTGTAGAATTAAATATAAACTTGTTTTAACTGCTTAACTTAGGAAACGAGTGACGTGCTTAGTGTCCGATCATAGTCGGGTGCCAACTCCGTACGCGGGGTTATGTAACGTCACATAGACATGGATAACGAGACCCAAAAATTCTCGTACTTGTCCTATCAAGTACACCAGAACCCAGGACACTTGACACTATTTCATGAGACAGAGTCTTCCTGAGACATTCAAGGTGATTCTGTATAGGATGCATGGTTATGACATAGACTTTACATTCTTAGACATTTGATCCATAGCTATCAGACTTGCTGCATTAGTTATAATCGTGCGTGACATGGACATGAGGCATCGTGGACATGAGACGTGGGATTACATTGGGTGGGGAGAGACACACAGACTACAGGCTGATAATATATAAAACATAGTATATATCATAGTGTAATTCATAGTTATTACCGCTACCCGGCTCCCCGACACAGAGCTTGTAGTGGCTTCAGCCTGAATTCTAGTGCTGCTCTCATATTGCATATCACTTAGATGGTTACATAGCTTACCCTCTTGTTTAATTATCTGATGCACTGTATTTATTTTGGCTTGTATTTTCTGTACCTTGCTGTCCCCTGAGGACCTGGATCCGGATTATGTCCCCAGGTACAGCTGAAGAGAATTACCCAGAGGTGTATGGTACCGGAGCACTCCTTGGAGCAGAACAAGGAACAGAGGACGAAGTAGTGGCCGAAGATTTCTCCTGAGCACCGGCTTCAACGACACAGTATTTCCATTTTCAGCATTTCATTTCCTGTCTTCTCTCCTTAAATGTAACAGAATAATTTCTCGGATTGTTTTCCGAGATAACCTTATTTGATATTGCATATTTATTTCTATTGCATGATTTCTGGCAATTAATCTGTGTTTATTCTGTGGATGAGATTAGCAATACCTGAGACTTGTACTTAGTACTGCTAGACTACAGCTTAAGCATGCCCTGATGGATCCATTAAATTGGGTTGTCCATCAGTGCGTGCTGCTAGCCATTGCCACGCTTCTCCAGTCCCTCGATATTTTGGGACTGGGGCGTGACAGAACTATACCAATCGACACATTGTTTTAAATGAAGCATGCATATTTGTGGGTTTCTATCTTGCCTTAGTTCATTTACAAGTAAGCAGCATATAGAATTTACTGAAATGAACGTGCCACCGTTTGGTGGATTTTACCTGCCCGTCTGAATTACCTGCACAATGCTTACCATGCCTTCCCTGAAACGAAGACATAAGTTAGTATGCAACAGGTTTAAATATACATAGGATCACTGGCTTGATGCCACGAAGGGACAGGTTATAGTCTCAAGACACAAATGATATACAACGCAGGTGGCGAGCCTCGCTGCATAACACTTTGCCCCATAACATACGACTATACATACGTTCCGTCCAGATCGGATCGGTCCCGGCGCCCCGGTGACCGTCCGCGGAACTCATAACATACCTTGTGCACAAGTTGTCCGTGATCAAGAGCACTCATAGAATTTGTTCCATAGCATAACAGTTTTGCATAGTCATCCTGACAGTTTATTTCATAACAAGCATATATTTTCATACTTAGCACGATTCATAGAACAGTTATTAATGAACTAGCATACAGGATGATAACCGTTCATAAGTTTAGTTGACAAGCAATATTTTCAAGTCTATTCCCTTTTTATCTTGATCTCTTTTATTATTACTTGGTATCGTTTGATCGGGGCGAAGGAGTGAAGCTTGGAAGCAAGGCTAGCTAATCGGGTTGGTAGCCACTCACTTAGATGTTGGAAAAGAGAAGGAAAGAGGTGCTTCACGACTCCGCTCGCAAGCCGCCTACTGCTCGTTCACCTGCACACGAACAGCTCGATTAATACTTTTTTCTCTCTTTCCAATCTCGGAATAGAAGTGCAAGTCAATGAACAAAAATAATGAAAACCATCGAAACCGTTCAAGGAAAACAAGCAAATCCCAAAACCAACTCAAAGCACGAAAGCAACAAGCGACATCAAAAACTGAGGCAATAAAAGATAGCAGCGGAGAGGTCCCTCCTGACTCTGCCGCTAAGCCGATCCTTGGGGCACGGTCCACTGAATATGGGAATCGATTCCGAAGAAACAAATCCATAACGAGGACGAGTTCTTAATTCAATCTATCCCGATCGAACGATACCGTCTTGTGTTTCTTAGCCGCGCTCCTCGAATAGGAGGAACGGGGCGCTACATGGCCAATCTATGAAAGTCTTGGCTGAATTATACATTAGGCAGATCGTGATGTTTCACGGCATTTTGGTCAATATTGTGTCAGACATGGATTCGCGTTTCACTTCTCACTTTTGGAGAAGCATGCAAGAGAGTCTTGGAAATCGTCTAAAGTTTAGTACATCTTATCACCCACAGACAGTACTATTCAGACACTGGAGGATATGTTGAGGGCTTGTATGTTGGACTTCGGAGGATCATGGGAGGACCACCTACATCTTGTGGATCTTTCTTACAAGAATAGCTATCAAGCGAGCATTCAGATGGCTCCATTTAAAGCATTGTATGGAAGAAAGTGTAGGTCTCCCGTGTGTTAGAGTGACATGGGAGAACGTCAGATTCTGGGACCAGAGTTGGTAGTCAACACCGTAGAGACAGTGAAGAAGATACAAGGGCACTTACGAGCAGTACAAGACAGGAAGAAGCAGTGGGCAGACCTTCACTGTCGTCCCTTGAAGTTTAAAGAAGGCGATCATGTCTTCTTGAGGATATCACCTACTAGAGGTACTATTCGGTTCGGAGGGTATAGCAAGTTGAGCCCAAGGTATATTGGACCATTTGACGTGCTGGAGCGAGTGGGAGAAGTGGCGTATCGACTTACACTACCACCTTCACTCAAAGGAGTGCATGAGGTATTCTACGTGTCGCAACTTAGGCGATATATGGAAGATAGCAGTCATGTTCTCGACCACTCTGAGATCACCATGGGGCCGAGCTTGTCATACCAAGAGCAACCCGTGGGAATCCTTGATCGTCGAGAGAAAGTGTTGAGGAA
Organism: Iris macrosiphon; assembly: GCA_036927795.1. Lineage (NCBI taxonomy): Eukaryota > Viridiplantae > Streptophyta > Magnoliopsida > Asparagales > Iridaceae > Iris > Iris macrosiphon. The sequence continues at coordinate 152,102,345 of JAYESA010000003.1, forward strand.
TCAGTCTATTCCCTTGGTCCGCATGGCATGGAGGCATTGCGCGCCAGGAAAATCCACTTGGGAGCGCGAGGATGACATGCACAAATATTTTTCGCATCTGTTCATAGATAAAGGTATAAATTTACTTTATTCATTTCTACCATACACCATTCTTGTTTCCCAATCGTGGCTTAGTTTTAATTTCGAGGACGAAATTTTTATAAGTTGGGAAGAATGTAAAACCCTCTAATTTTATGAGGTACTGTACGGCAGGAAATATAGATCGCCAGTTTGTTGGAGTGACGTGGGAGAGCGTCAGATACTTGGTCCAGAGTTGGTAACACAGACAGTGGAGAAGGTCAAGCAGATTCAGAGCCACCTGCGTGCAGCACAGGACAGACAGAAATATTGGGCAGATGTGCACCGCAGACCATTGGAGTTCAAGGAGGGTGACCATATATTTTTGAGGATATCGCCTACTCGAGTTACCATCAGATTCGGAGGCAGAGGCAAGCTGAGTCCGAGGTACATCGGGCCTTTTGACATCTTGGAACGAGTTGGCGAAGTGGCTTACCGTCTTGCATTGCCTTCATCATTAGAGGGAGTACATGACGTATTTCATGTATCGCAGCTGAGAAGATATGTCGCAGACCCTAGCCACGTGCTTGATCATTCGGAGATTACAGTCGGGCCCAGCCTATCTTACGTAGAGCAGCCAGTTGAGATCCTCGATCGCAGTGAGAAGACTTTGAGAGGGCAGATAATTCGACTGGTCAGAGTGGCATGGAAGCACCACTCGCCAGACGAGTCTACTTGGGAGCGCAAAGATTCTATTCGGCAGGGGTTCCCGTACTTATTCGAGGAGCAAGGTACGAATTTACGTACGGCAATTGATTACTAGTTGTTTTAAAATTCTTTTAGCTATTATCGTGCTTTACTTTTAATTTCGGGGACAAAATTTTTCTAAGTTGGGAAGAATGTAAACCCCCTCGATTAATTCTATAGATAGTCAGGTTTGGATTTGGAAAATTTTGGATTCGCAGCAGATGTTGAGGTTTAGAGTAGTGTTGTCAGTTATTTTATTTTATTTTAATTAAACCCTTGGTGCGCCCTAGTATTGTTTAATTATTCGGAGTCCAATATCAGCCCATAAATTCCATCGGACTATTGTACTTCTGACTTGACTCGCCAATTTAGGCACTGGACTTTTCCGTCACTCAAAATCAAATCCGTTGTGCCCTAAATTAATTGCACAACTTCTCGTATCCTAAAATCTATATTTAATTCCGTGTCGGACACCTGTGTCGTTACTCTCAATTTTGAGATAACAACTTAACCCGTTGAGCCGGACCAACTAAAGGGTCCAAGACTGACTCCAAGCCCCCACCAGTTTTGACATTTGTGTCATTTCCGAATTTTAACCCCAAGTGCCCCCATTTAATTTAAAAGCGCGGGACACTTAAAATCCTATTTAAATCGAGGATACCAATTTTGCCTAATCCTATTTTAATCTCCAATTAATCCCGATGGCCATTAAATTAAACTCATGCCACACACACAACACCCTCTCGCCATGCAAATCACCAAACTCTATTTTTCCCGCAATTTTTGCATCATTTTATGTGTTCGTATAATTTCCCAAATTTAAGGGGCTTAGTTACAATTTATTAATTTAGGCGTCCTCACCTTATTGGCCATGATTAAATGGAGAGCCTACAAACCTTTGACTTAGTCAACAATTCCCTTCCCCCTTTCATTGCATAAAGAAATAAATTTACTCATGTGAAATCCTAGCCCTCCAATTGGAATGTGCAAATCTCCACCATCCAATCTACCCACACTCCCCTATAAAACATCACCCTCACCCTCACAACAAACCAAGCAGGCCCTAATCCCTAGGTATGGAAAACCCCCCTCTCTCTCTCTCTCCACCCTCCTCCATATTTCTCCATACAAAAACTTCTTCTTCTTCCTTTCTTCTTCCTGAAGAACTCAACCCCCGGCCGACTGACTTCCCTCCGACCCGACTCCGGCGGTGCACCCCGCACAGCGCTGCTCGGCAGTGCAGCCCCCCATCCGGCCGCTGCTGACCGCCCGGCCTATGCACCCGACGCCGACCGCTCCGGCCTGCACTTCTCCCCCGCTCGGCTGTACACTTCTCCCCCGCCGACCCACCGTGCAGTGCACTTTCCCCGCCGGCAGTGGCAGTGCTCCCCGCCCGGCAGTGCAGTGCTCCCCCGCCCGGCAGTACACTTCTCCCCCGCCCGGCTGTACACTTCTTCCCCGCCCAGCTGTACACTTCTCCCCTGCCGGCAGTGCAGTGCTCCCCCGCCCGGCAGTGCACTTCTCCCCCGCCGACCCACAGTACACTTTCCCCCGTCCGGTCTGCAGCTTCTCCCCCCTGCGTTCAGTCCGGCGACAAGTGCAGCCCCCTGTCCAGCGCTTCCCCGTCCGGTCAGTGAACCCCCGTCTGGCCGACTTTTCCATCCCATCTCCTCCCTGTCCGGTTACACCACCACCACTACCACAAGCTCCTTACATCACCCATATCGCCCACCCTCCTCCGTTCCATTCGACCACCCTTAGCTCGTCCACCTCCAGCTTGTTCTCCGGCCATCACCCCTCCGGCCAGCTATCCTCGACGAGGTATCGACTTTCTCCCCCTCTCTTTGTGTATATTCCATATTTCGATATTATTTTAATAGGATTTTATTTATATATATTCATGTGTTAATGTTAGCTAGGGTTTCACCTATGTATATTCATGTGAGCAAAGTATTAAGGTTTCATTTATATAGCATGTTGATGATGGATTAAGGTTAATAAAGGACATGGGAATATGACTTGTGGTATGTTGTAGAGGTATAATATGATAGGATGAATGTAGGTTAGGGTTTGGCTTTGACATGAATTATAATAATTTAATTAAGATATGTGTTCATGGAGAATTGGGTTTTGATCTCTAAATAAATAATCGAGATATATATTACATGGTGGTAAAATGCTAATTTATTTACGGAGAATTAAATTAAGGAGAAACAAGGCTCTGAATTGATTGGACATTGATGAACACCGAGGAGCACGGGATTGATGAAGGATTTATGTGTAGTGTAAAACCCCTACTCGGTAATTGGGGACTGGAAACTAAAGGTGATCAATTTAGGGAAGTACATGTTGATTGGTAACAACGATATTAAGTGCAGGAATTAAAATCATTAACTGTATTTTGAGGACGGTTTGATGATGTGGTACTGATGACTAGATGATTTGACATATCGTACCGATAGTCAACTATGGTCAACCCCCCTAGTGTGTTGTCCCTGTGAGTCATAGCTGAGACTGAGTTTAGGTATAGATGTGTGTCGCATCCCTGTCTATCATAGAACAGATTATTGATTATTGGTTTGTATCTCATCTCTAGGTTCTGCGGGACCTGAGGACTTGGACATGGTACCGGATCTCCGTCATCAGCAGCCGGATGCAGGCAAGTGTACCTTGCCACCCTGTATTTCAGATTACCGATACTTGTTGTTCTTTATGTACATTATGCACGTATTTATGTTGACGTTCGATACTTCACGTCCGGATCACAACCGGGTGCTGACATTCGTCGTAACGTCATAGAATAATTGATAGATGCTTCGTAGCACCTCGATGTACGTACCTGAGTATATTGACACCCCAGGACACACTCATACACTGTGATCATGCCAGATTCCTGCATCCTGATACTGACATCATGACCAGAGACTGGGACGACCTTAGGATCGCATCTGTTGAGTTATTTCTGTGTGTCGAGACTGTTAGATAGTGGTTCAGGTTCAGCGCACAATCGTTGACCGCTTGGGAAGGGAAAGACAGTTACTAGACGTTTGGGCTTCTCTGCACGCGCTTATATATGTATGTAGTATCTATGTAGTGATCATGTATCTAGTATAGTGGTATCACCCGTGTGATTATTTGCCCGGAGCTGCGGTACGTCCTGTGTGTTTCCGTGTCCGGAGCTACGGTTTTATTTTGGACAGCCCACGTGTCGAACATTGTCTTTAAACTGTGTCACACTTGTTTGGTTATGTTAGAGTACCCTGTTGTTGCACTTGTACTTTCTGTTTACTTGACATGCTGTATTTTTGTACCTTGTTACGTCCCTCTGAGGACCTGGTTCCCTTCCAGTGTAGGCTACGAGGATTACTCGGAGGAGTACGGACCAGGCATCTATCCAGCAGCTGTACTCACTGTCGAGGACGAGGTCATTCCTGAGGACTTTGCCTGATCGCTGGTAGTGACTCTTTCCTTGGGACGGTATCATTACCTAGTTACTTGCTGTCGTCCCAAGTTATCTTATTGCTTACTTTCATTCCAGTATTTGTGCTAGCGGGTTTGTTCCCGTGTGACTACTCTAGTATTTGTACTTGATACTTATCTTGGACTTTTCCTTTCTGCACATTAGTTGTTGTATTTACCTCTATTGTGCTCTTATATTGCTGCCTATGGATGAGATTTAGACTGACTATTTATGTGTTATGTGATGGGTTATTCATTGTACTTTACAGCTTAAGTGCACTCCGACGGGCCCATTAGATTGGGATGCCCGCTGAAGTGCGCTGCTGGCCATTGCCACGTGACTCGGTTCCTTACCTATGGAACCGAGGCATGACAAGGTTTTTGTGGTGGCCCATGCAGGTCTGATTTAAATCGTCTTGGTCACCTGACTGTGCCAAACGAGCCTGCAAATTAGGAATAGATATTAGGAATCTCATCTATAAAGTTTGAAACCTTCACATGACACCTCTATCTCAATATCGTTTACCAAATTGTATCTTATTTATTTCTTCAACGCTGATCGCAGTCATGACTTCTTTTCAGAGTTATGAATCTCCGCAGTGGACGCATCGCGCAGCCCGGCGACGTTCTCCGAGACGCGGGATCATCCGGAGAACCAGAACTGGAGCAGGTCTTTCTGTTGACTCCAGCTCCCTTGGGGAAGTCATTAGGACAGCCCAAGGTGCCTTCAAACGGGCATCAGACTTCGCCTCAGGCAGGACCTGAGGATCAGAGGATCCCGAGTCAGGAGGAGCAGCAGCTACTACCTCCTCCACCATTCCCACCCCAGATGCCCTATATGCCATTCCCCGCAGGGCAACTGATAGATGGAACAAAGATGTTCCAGATGATGTATACGATGATGTAGGCCCAGTAGCAGGTCCAGCAGCAGGCCCAGCAGCGCCAGGCTGAGACCCTGAGAGAGAGCATCGTGACGTCCTTGGGGCAGGCGTCACCACCAGCATACCAGCCGACGCGAGGGTCTGTCATAGACTTCTGTCGTTTGATGCCGCAATCTTTTGCAGGCACAGAGGAGCCGACAGAGGTCTACGCTTGGCTCACCAGCATCCAGCACCAGCTGGAGGCTACCGATCTCCCCCGACACCGATGGATGACGGCCGTCAGGATGCAACTCACTGGCAACGCGCATCACTGGTGGCATTTCGAGGAGCAGCATTTGGGACTAGATCGTGCCACATGGGAAGAGTTCTCTAGGCTCTTCCAGGAGATGTGCATACCCTCTACTGCCCGAGCAGAGCTTCGGGACAGATTTTAGAACCTCAGGCAGGGGAGTATGACTGTAGAGGAATACAATATCGAGTTCCTCCGCCTGAGCAGGTTTGCACCGTACCTGATCCCCACTGAGGAGGCGAAGGCCAAGAAGTTTTATGAAGGCCTAAGTTTCGAGACCCAAAGGTTTATCGGGTCCATAGCCCCCACCTCTTACTCCGAGGTACTACTTGCAGCACGACACCAGGACCGCATCAACAAGATGGAGGCCAGCCAGAAGCGCTCCTATGCGTCGTCATCAGCAGTCCGAACCCCACAGGGAGGACCTGCGAAGCGTCCTCTAGTACATCAGCAGCAGCAGAGGGCAGCACCACAGCAGGGAGCTGTCATTCCCACATGCCATTACTGCGGCAAAAAGGGACATTTATTGAGGGACTGCCGACGGAGATTGGGCGCTTGTTTGAGATGTGGATCGGACCAACATGCAGTCCGAGATTGCCCAGATCAGAGGGCTCTAGCACAAATGGTTCATCGGCCAGCCCTGTCATCACCGAGGCCTTATCAGCAGCCTCCTAGACCGAGACCGCCTTACGCAGGGGCTGGAGGACAGCGACCACCAGCACCAGGGGGAAATCAGAGGAGGCCACCCTTGGACCACAGGTAGATCGTTTCCAGCAGGCTCAACAACAGCAGCCGAGGGCACCGGCACCGAGACATGGTCAGGCCTATGCGATGACCATAGAGGAGGCAGAGACAGCCGGAGAAGTGATCGCAGGTACTATCTTAGTAGCTTCATTACCAGCATTAGTCCTATTTGATTCTGGTGCCACACACTCTTTTATAGCTGCTAGTTTTGTGGCTACCCATAGAATAGCTACCGCACCCCTTCCGAAGGTCAAGAGAATTCTTACGGGAGGTAGAATAGTACCTGTTAGCGACACTTGTAGATCATGTTCAGTAGTTGTCTGCGGGCGAGTGATGCGTGCCCGATTCCTAGTTTTCTCCATGCCGGACTATGACATTGTCTTAGGCATGGATTGGTTGAGCCAATACCACGCAACACTAGATTGCCATCGTGGTTGTGTCATCTTTAGACCCCCAAATCACCTTAGTTTGAGTTTCTTCGGGGAGCCCGAGAGCATGGTGTCCAACCTACCCTAGCGACACACATTGCAGAAGGTGAACCGATGTACCCTCACTATATAGCAGAGTTTGAGGATGTGTTCCCAGAGGATCTTCCAGGACTGCCACCTGACAGAGAGATTGAATTCACTATAGAGTTGACTCCAGGAGCCGAGCCAGTTACTTCCCCCGTTTACAGACTAGCACCGAAGAAGTTGGTTGAGCTGAAAGTCCAAGTAGATGATCTCTTAGATAAGGGATTCATACGGGCTAGTGTATCTCCATGGGGAGCACCCATTCTGTTTGTACCGAAGAAGGACGGGACGGTACGCTTGTGTATCGATTACAGGGCGCTAAATGCTGTAACGATAAAGAACAAGTATCCACTGCCGCGCATCGATGATTTGTTTGACCAGCTTAGTGGTGCATGTGTATTCTTGAAGATCGGTCTCAGATCCGGTTATCATCAGATCAAGGTACAGAAAGAGGACATCCAGAAGACGGCCTTTCGGACGAAGTATGGCCACTATGAGTTTTTAGTCATATCGTTTGGTTTAACCAACGCGCCAGCGGTATTTATGTGTTTGATGAACAACGTCTTCCACCAGTATTTAGATAAGTTCGTGGTGGTATTTATAGACGATATCTTGGCATATTCCAAGAGCCAGGAGGAGCATGAGAGGCACCTCAGGATCGTGTTGGAGACGCTGAGACATGAGAGGTTGTACGCCAAACTCAGCAAATATGAGTTTTGCCTGGATACAGTACCATTTCTGGGGCACATAATCACCAGAGATGGACTATCAGTTGACCCGAAGAAGATAGCTGCAGTTGAGATGTGGCCTACCCCTATATCAGTTACAGAGGTTAGGAGTTTCCTCGGACTTGTCGGATATTATCGGAGGTTCGTGGAAAACTTCTCGAGGATAGCTGCGCCTATGACGCAACTGACGCCTAAAGGTGAGGAGTTTATCTGGACTGACGAGTGTAAGGCGGCTTTCGATGAGCTGAAGAAGCGTCTGATATCAGCACCAATTTTGACACTACCTTCAGGATCAGGAGGATTTGTAGTATACAGTGATGCGTCTGGGAGCGGATTAGGTTGTGTACTGATGCAACACGGCAAGGTGATAGCCTACGCATCGAGACAGCTGAGAGTTCATGAGAAGAACTATCCGACGCATGACTTGGAGCTAGCTGCAATGATATTTGTACTAAAGCTATGGAGACATTACCTTTATGGTGAGCGTATTGAGATTTACACAGATCATAAAAGCCTGAAGTACGTCTACACGCAGAAGGAGCTCAACATGAGGCAGAGACGCTGGCTAGAATTGATGACAGATTATGACATTGAGTTGCAGTACCACCCTGGCAAGGCGAATGTCGTAGCAGATGCCTTAAGCAGGAAGCCCATGGCATACTTTTTGACGACACAGCGGCAATTGTTAGAGGATCTCCAGGAGCTTGGGATAGAGATTGTACTGCCAGGCATGGATGGATAGATGGCCAGTCTCGAGGTTCAGTCTACACTGATTGAGAGGATCAGGGCAGCCCTGCCTACAGATGCAAGATTTTGACGTCTACGAGAGAGGACAGAGGCCGGCATGCAGACGGGACTCAGGATTCATGAAGACAGAACGTTGAGGTATGGAGATCGCCTATATGTTCCGAGTGGTGAGCTACGCCAAGAGTTGATGACCGAGACACATAGCTCGATTTATTCCATTCATCCCGGGGGTACGAAGATGTACCGAGACTTGAGGCAACATTTCTGGTGGCATGGGATGAAGAGAGAAATTGCAAGATTCGTGGCAAAATATTTAGTTTGTCAGCAAGTCAAGGCTGAACATCAGAGGACTGCAGGATTATTGCAGCCGCTTCCCATTCCCAAGTGGAAGTGAGAACACATTACCATGGACTTCGTCACAGGATTCCCGCGGAGCCCTAGCGGGAAGGATGCAGTTTGGGTTGTCGTAGACAGACTCACCAAGTCTGCAAATTTTTTGCCCTTCAGAGTTGGGCAATCCACGGAGATTTTAGCTGACATATATATGAGACAGATAGTACGACTACATGGAGTGCCTGTCAGCATCGTATCGGATTGTGATTCCAGATTCACGTCACATTTTTGGCGGAGTATGCAGGAGAGCCTAGGAACTCGTCTCAAGCTCAGCACCGCATATCATCCACAGATCGATGGTCAGTCTGAGCACACGATACAGATATTAGAGGATATGTTGAGAGCGTGCATGATTAATTTTGGAGGATCTTGGGAGGACCACCTACACTTGGTGGAATTCTCCTACAATAACAGTTACCAGGCTAGCATACAGATGGCACCTTATAAGGCACTATACGGCAGGAAATGTAGATCGCCAGTTTGTTGGAGTAACGTGGGAGAGCGTCAGATACTTGGTCCAGAGTTGGTAACACATACAGTGGAGAAGGTCAAGCAGATTCAGAGCCACCTGCGTGCAGCACAGGACAGATAGAAATATTGGGAAGATGTGCACTGCAGACCATTGGAGTTCAAAGAGGGTGACCATGTATTTTTAAGAATATCGCCTACTCGAGGTACCATCAGATTCGGAGGCAGAGGCAAGCTGAGTCCGAGGTACATCGGGCCTTTTGACATCTTGGAACGAGTTGGCGAAGTGGCTTACCATCTTGCATTGCCTCCATCATTAGAGGGAGTACATGACGTATTTCATGTATCATAGCTGAGGAGATATGTCGCAGACCCTAGCCACGTGCTTGATCATTCGGAGATTACAGTCGGGCCCAGCCTATCTTACGTAGAGCAGCCAGTTGAGATCCTCGATCGCAGCGAGAAGACTTGAGAGGGCAGACGATTCGACTGGTCAGAGTAGCATGGAAGCACCACTCGCCAGGCGGGTCTACGTGGGAGCGCGAGGATTCTATTCGGCAGCGGTTCCCGTACTTATTCGAGGAGCAAGGTACGAATTTACGTACGTCAATTGATTACTAGTTGTTTTAAAATTATTTTAGCTATTATCGTGCTTTACTTTTAATTTCGTGGATGAAATTTTTCTAAGTTGGGAAGAATGTAAACCCCCTCGATTAATTCTATAGATAGTCAGGTTTGGATTTGGAAAATTTTGGATTCGCAGCAGATGTTGAGGTTTAGAGTAGTGTTGTCAGTTATTTTATTTTATTTTAATTAAACCCTTGGCGTGCCCTTGCATTGTTTAATTATTCGGAGCCCAATATCAGCCCATAAATTCTATCGGACTATTGTACTTCTGACTTGACTCGCCAATTTAGGCACTGAACTTTTCCGTCACTCAAAATCAAATCCGTTGTGCCCTAAATTAATTGCATAACTTCCCGTATCCTAAAATCTATATTTAATTCTATGTCGGACACCTGTGTCGTTACCCTTAATTTTGAGATACCAACTTAACCCGTTGAGCCAGACCAACTAAAGGGTCCAAGACTGACTCCAAGCCCCCACCATCTTTGACCTTTGTGTCATTTTTGAATTTTGACCCCAAGTGCCCCCATTTAATTTAAAAGCGCGGGACACTTAAAATCGTATTTAAATCGAGGATACCAATTTTGTCTAATCCTATTTTAATCCCCAATTAATCCCGATGGCCATTAAATTAAACCCATGCCACACACACAACACCCCCTCACCATGCAAATCACCAAACTCTATTTTCCCCTCAATTTTTGCATCATTTTATGTGTTCGTACAATTTTCCGAATTTAAGGGGCTTAGTTGCAATTTATTAATTTAGGTGTCCTCACCTTATTGGCCATGATTAAATGGAGAGCCTACAAACCTTTGACTTAGTCAACAATTCCCTCTCCCCTTCCTTTGCATAAAGAAATAAATTTACTCATGTGAAATCCTAGCCCTCCAATTGGAATGGGCAAATCTCCACCATCCAATCTACCCACACTCCCCTATAAAACATCACCCTTACCCTCACAACAAACCAAGCAGGCCCTAATCCCTAGGTGTGGAAAACCCCCCTTTCTCTCTCTCTCTCTCTCCTCCCTCCTCCATATTTCTTCATATAAAAACTTCTTCTTCCTTTATTCTTTCTTTATTCTTCTTCTTCCTTTCTTCTTCCTGAAGAACTCAACCCCCGGCCGACTGACTTCCCTCCGGCCCGACTCCGACGGTGCACCCCGCACAGCGCTGCTCGACAGTGCAGCCCCCCATCCGGCCGCTGCTGACCGCCCGGCCTGTGCACCCAACGCCGACCGCTCCGGCCTGCACATCTCCCCCGCCCGGCTGTACACTTCTCCCCCGCCGACCCACTGTGCGGTGCACTTTCCCCGCCGGCAGTGCAGTGCTTCCCGCCCGACAGTGCAGTGCTCCCCCGCCCGGCAGTACACTTCTCCCCCGCCCGGTTGTACACTTCTACCCCGCCGGCAGTGCAGTGCTCCCCCGCCAGGCAGTGCACTTCTCCCCCGCCGACCCACAGTACACTTTTCCCCATCCGGTCTGCAGCTTCCCTCCCCTGCGTTCAGTCCGGCGACAAGTTCAGCCCCCTGTCCAGCGCTTCCCCGTCCGGTCGGTGAACCCTCGTCCGGCCGACTTTCCCATCCCATCTCCTCCCTGTCCGGTTACACCACCACCACCACAAGCTCCTTACATCACCCATATCGAACACCCTCCTCCGTTCCATTCGACCACCCTCAGCTCGTCCACCCTAGCTTGTTCTCCGGCCAGCTAGCCTCGACGAGGTATCGACTTTCTCCCCCTCTCTTTGTGTATATTCCAGATTTCAATATTGTTTTAATAGGATTTTATTTATATATATTCATGTGTTAATGTTAGCTAGGGTTTCACCTATGTATATTCATGTGAGCATAGTATTAAGGTTTCATTTATAGAGCATGTTGATGATGGATTAAGGTTGATAAAGGACATGGGAATATGACTTGTGGTATGTTGTAGAGGTATAATATGATATGATGAATGTAGGTTAGGGTTTGGCTTCAACATAAATTATAACAATTTAATTAAGATATGTGTTCGTGGAGGATTGGGTTTTGATCTCTAAATAAATTTACTCATGTGAAATCCTAGCCCTCCAATTGGAATGGGCAAATCTCCACCATCCAATCTACCCACACTCCCCTATAAAACATCACCCTTACCCTCACAACAAACCAAGCAGGCCCTAATCCCTAGGTGTGGAAAACCCCCCTTTCTCTCTCTCTCTCTCTCCTCCCTCCTCCATATTTCTTCATATAAAAACTTCTTCTTCCTTTATTCTTTCTTTATTCTTCTTCTTCCTTTCTTCTTCCTGAAGAACTCAACCCCCGGCCGACTGACTTCCCTCCGGCCCGACTCCGACGGTGCACCCCGCACAGCGCTGCTCGACAGTGCAGCCCCCCATCCGGCCGCTGCTGACCGCCCGGCCTGTGCACCCAACGCCGACCGCTCCGGCCTGCACATCTCCCCCGCCCGGCTGTACACTTCTCCCCCGCCGACCCACTGTGCGGTGCACTTTCCCCACCGGCAGTGCAGTGCTTCCCGCCCGACAGTGCAGTGCTCCCCCGCCCGGCAGTACACTTCTCCCCCGCCCGGTTGTACACTTCTACCCCGCCGGCAGTGCAGTGCTCCCCCGCCAGGCAGTGCACTTCTCCCCCGCCGACCCACAGTACACTTTTCCCCATCCGGTCTGCAGCTTCCCTCCCCTGCGTTCAGTCCGGCGACAAGTTCAGCCCCCTGTCCAGCGCTTCCCCGTCCGGTCGGTGAACCCTCGTCCGGCCGACTTTCCCATCCCATCTCCTCCCTGTCCGGTTACACCACCACCACCACAAGCTCCTTACATCACCCATATCGAACACCCTCCTCCGTTCCATTCGACCACCCTCAGCTCGTCCACCCTAGCTTGTTCTCCGGCCAGCTAGCCTCGACGAGGTATCGACTTTCTCCCCCTCTCTTTGTGTATATTCCAGATTTCAATATTGTTTTAATAGGATTTTATTTATATATATTCATGTGTTAATGTTAGCTAGGGTTTCACCTATGTATATTCATGTGAGCATAGTATTAAGGTTTTATTTATAGAGCATGTTGATGATGGATTAAGGTTGATAAAGGACATGGGAATATGACTTGTGGTATGTTGTAGAGGTATAATATGATATGATGAATGTAGGTTAGGGTTTGGCTTCGACATAAATTATAACAATTTAATTAAGATATGTGTTCGTGGAGGATTGGGTTTTGATCTCTAAATAAATAATCAGGATATATATTACATGGTGGTAAAATGCTAATTTATTTACGGAGAATTAAATTGAGGAGAAACAAGGCTCTGAATTGATTGAACATTGATGAACACCGAGGAGCACGGGATTGATAAAGGATTTATGTGTAGTGTAAAACCCCTACTCGATAATTGGGGACTGGAAACTAAAGGTGATCAATTTAGGGAAGTACATGTTGATTGGTAACAACGATATTAAGTGAAGGAATTAAAATCATTAATTGTCTTTTGAGGATGGTTTGATGATGTGGTACTGATGACTAGATGATTTGACATATCGTACCGATAGTCAACTATGGTCAACCCCCCTAGTGTGTTGTCTCTGTGAGTCGTAGCTGAGACTGAGTTTAGGTGTAGATGTGTGTCGTATCCCTATTTATCGTAGAACAGATTATTGATTACTGGTTTGTATCTCATCTCTAGGTGATGCGGGACCTGAGGACTTGGACGTGGTACCGGATCCCCGTCATCAGCAGCCGGACGCAGGCTAGTGTACCTTGCCACCCTGTATTTCAGATTACCGATACTTGTTGTTATTTATGTACATTGTGCACGTATTTATGTTGACGTTCGATACTTCGCGTCCGAATCACAACCGGGTGCTGACATTCGTCGTAACGTTATAGAATAATTGATAGATGCTTCGTAGCACCTCGATGTACGTACCTGAGTATATTGATACCCCAGGACATACTCATACACTGTGATCGTGCCAGATTCCTGCATCCTGATACTGACATCATGACCAGAGACTGGGACGACCTTAGGGTCGCGTCTGTTGAGTTATTTCTGTGTGTCGAGACTGTTAGATAGTGGTTCAGGTTCAGCGCACAATCGTTGACCGCTTGGGAAGGGAAAGACAGTTACTAGACGTTTGGGCTCCTCTGCACGTGCTTATATATGTATGTAGTATCTATGTAGTGATCATGTATCTAGTGTAGTGGTATCACCCGTGTGACTCTTTGCCCGGAGTTGCGGTACGTCCCGTGTGTTTCCGTGTCCGGAGCTACGATTTTATTTTGGACAGCCCACACGTCGAACATTGTCTTTAAACTGTGTCACACTTGTTTGGTTATGTTAGAGTACCCTGTTGTTGTACTTGTACTTTCTGTTTACTTGGTATACTATATTTTTGTACCTTGTTATGTCCCTCTGAGGACCTGGTTCCCTTCTAAGTGTAGGCTACGAGGATTACCCGGAGGAGTATGGACCGGGCATTAATCCAGCAGTTGTACTCACTGTCGAGGACGAGGTCATTCCTGAGGACTTTGTCTGATCGCTGGTAGTGACTCTTTTCTTGGGACGGTATCATTACCTAGTTACCTGCTGCCGTCCCAAGTTATCTTATTGCTTACTTTCGTTCCAGTATTTGTGCTAGCGAGTTTGTTCCCGTGTGACTACTTTAGTATTTGTACTTGATACTTATCTTGGACTTTTCCTTTCTGCACATTAGTTGTTGTATTTACCTCTATTGTGCTCTTATATTGCTGCCTGTGGATGAGATTTAGACTAACTATTTATGTGTTATGTGATGGGTTATTCATTGTACTTTACAGCTTAAGTGCACTCCGATGGGCCCATTAGATTGGGATGCCCTTCGAAGTGCGCTGCTGGCCATTGCCACGTGACTCGGTTCCTTACCTATGGAACCGAGGTGTGACAGTCTGACTCCTCAAACTTTCGTATGTTGTGCTCCCATTGCTGGATAATCTGGTCGATGTAGCTGTTGGACTGGTCTCGGTACTGGTAAAGCCTATCGGTGTACCATCGGTGCTCCTTCTCGACGCTCAGGGAAATCCCTGGCTGAATGCTGGCTGGATCTGTAAGCTAAATATAATCCCCATTTGTGTCTGCATTCCTTCTCAACATGGCCTACCTTGCCACAATAGTAATAAGTAGGAAGGACTAATACTAGTGGTGTAAATGCTCTCTGTGGTAGATTCATCTGTGGTCGCTTTGCAGCTCCTTCCTGCTGCGCTCGGCTGGTGCTAGTGCATGCAGCCGCTTCTGGCTGGACTCTCTCCTGATAATGTGCTCCATGCGTTGGGCTGCAGTAAGGACGTCCGTATAAGAAGTAGTTGCAATGGAGCCGATTAATCTCTGTAGCTCAAAGCTAAGTCCGTCAAAGAACTTCTCCGTCCAGCATTGCTGGGCCTCTTGATGAACCTGTTATTGTACTTGCATCATTGTGTAAAATATTTGGAACATCTGTTGTCCGTCCATAGGCTGTCTTGGTAAAAAAATGGGCATTGGTGGAGTAAACTGTGGCGGTGGTGGAATGTCGTCTCGCCGAAACCTCGAGGCTTGCTGATCTGCTTGATTGCTTTATTGAGTGGAGGGATCTCCACCCAATGGTGTCACCCCATCGTCGTAGGTGACCACAACACCATGTGGTATACCCACAGGAGTCTCGTCGCTGGCTCATGGATCCATTAATCTGCATCCAAAGTAAACTATGAGAGGCGCACAAAGGAATCAAGGCAGGATACAAGTCAAGAAATTATTTTGAAGTCGATATAGAAGCCAAGAACAGATCAACAAGTGGATGATATCCTATAAATTCATCCTATCCTAATTGCAGCCTTGCTCGGTTCCTTAGTTGAAAACGAAGCAATATAGTCGTGGACCTGCATGAGCCACCACAAAAACTATGTCATACCCCAGTCCCAAAATACCAAGGGACTAGCCACGTGGCAATGGCCACCAGCACAACTCCAATGGGCAAACCCAATTTAATAGACCCGTTAGAGTGCACTTAAGATGTAATAAATATAAATGCAGTCTACACCATCTTTTATAATATAATTCTAATCTCATCCATAGAAAGTAAACACAAGTCAATATGATAAACCAGTCAAGATAATAGATAAAGGAAATAGTCCATCAACAAGTCCAAGTAAATAGTGTCTCGGAGAATAACCTGACACAATAAAGGAAAGAGTATATCACCAATACATATTTCCATGAGTTAAGATATGAAATAACCATAAACATAAATAATTGAGTAAGAAACTGAAATACTCAGAAGAAATTCTCCGACACAACCTCGTCCTCTGGTGCCAGGACTGCTCCAGCGTCAGCTCTTGTCCCGTATATCTCAGAGTAATCCTCCTCTGTTGTACCTGGGAACATAATCTGGATCCAGGTCCTCAGGGGACATAGCAAGGTACAAGAAACACTCAAGCCAAATAAAATATTATAAATATAAATCAGATACTCAAGGCAAGCTATGTAACCAGCTACGTAAAATACAAATAAGAGCATCACTAGTACTCAGGCTGAGACTACTACAAGCTCTGTGTCGGGGAGCCCATAGCAGCAAGAATATCACGTAATGGATCAAGCTCTAGTACAGAGACTAAAGCACATAAATAATAAAGTATATATATATATATATATATATATATATATATATATATATATATATATATATATATATATATATATATATAATCAGCCCGTAGCATGTATTTCTCTCCCCACCCAATGTAATCTCACGTCTCATGTCCACAACGTCTCATGTCCATAACACGCAAGATCGTGACCTCTAGCTAGTACAGCGAGTCATAATGATATCTATGTATATGCAAGTCTCATGTCATGAATCATGTAAGCCTATATAGAATCACCATGAATAACTCAGGAAAGATTCTGTCATATGAATAGTATCAAGTGTCCTATGGTATGACGTACTTTTTAAAGCAAGCACGCAAAGAATAGGATCATGGTATCAACTCTCTAAGTGATGTTACAAGACTCCGCGTACGACATCGACACCTGAATCTTGTTCGGACGCTAACCAACGTCTCACGTGTCCTAGGTTGAGCAGGAACATCACAAGAATATATATATATATATATATATATATATATATATATATATAAAGAATCACCAGCAATTAATATCACAGTATCTACTGCAAGTTGGCAAGGTACACTTGCCTAGGTTCTGAGCTCCGTCAAATTCTCCTGTAATAGTGGAATCTCCAGGTACGCCTCCGGATGCTAGCTGTGTCCTGTTGATCATGAAGTCGGAGCGACCTTCTCTCGACGGCTTGCAGCGGCGGTCTGGCGGTCGACGTCGGCGGTGGCTCGTCGGAAATGGAAGAGGAGATGATGGTGGTGGTGGTCGGCTAGGTTGGGGTTTATATAGGGTGAATGGGAGGGAGTTAAAGAAGGGGAAAGGATGGTTCAGGCATCAGTATTGGGGGAGGGGAAGGGAGGAGACGCGGGGGTTTCGGTTAGGGAAGAGTATTGTAGCGTGGGTTAGTGGGTTCTGGGTGAGCGGGTCTGTGGGTATGGGTTAGGTTTAGGATCCGGGTTCTGGTTTGGTTTGGGTTGGTTTGGTTTGGTTTGGGTTGGTTTGGGTTAAAAATAAATAATCAATTTATATGTATATGACTATATAGCCATCTAAAAATAGTTTTGAACCTCAATAAATTCCAAAAAAAAATATATAATACTCTATTAATAGTTTTACACCCAAAAATATTTTTTTTACTATATTAATAATTAATTAAATACACATAATTATAAATCCATGAATATTATATACTATAAATGGCTAAAAAAATTAGAAAATTCTTCCTTAATCTTAGTAATTCATAATACCAATAATTTAAAATTCTAAAATTTAATTCTAAAAAATTATGGTGTTTACAATCATATCTACGGTCGAGCGGTTATCCCTGCAGCAGACACACAAGTTAGCAACAATTTGCATATGTGTATAAAACTCATGTGTCTATCTGTATTGGCAACAAGTGTTAGGTATGCAAGAAGGTAAACCTAGCATGCGACCTAACTATATGATGGTCCATGGGAAGACCCATGAATAGCAACTGGGACTACAAGCCCAGGATAACTATTAGACAGGACACCCCCCTAATCGCGAGGACTATAAGCCTCAGGGTGTTTCGATTATCTCCCCCAGGACGAACGATTCCCAGTGCCCCAAGAACTGTTCGAGAGACGGTACCTTGTGCACAAGTTGTCCAAGACAGATGCAATGAATGCTTTCTATCAGAATAATAATATTTCTATAGCAACAGTTAAACAAAATGCATCAATAGGGACTATTTCTTTTTGATAGAGCCTTAGCTCTTCAATCTTTCATATCGATCATTTCAAACGATAAGGAGTCTTCTATGAGTTATCTATGTACAATATTTAATAAGGGTCAAGCATCAGTTCTCTCAAATGAGTTCAAGGCAATTTATATGTTTCAAACAATATAGTTCTTTTAACAAGAAACAAGGAAATAACAGTTCTATAAATCTAGCATGCAAATTTCTATCTTTTAGCATATCTTATTAATGAGTTAACATTTACCATAGGGACATGTAATTCAAGTGAACTATAGATCATTAGTTAAAGCGTATGGACTGAAGGATTCATAGAAGGGCCTAAGCCACTCACCAATTGAATCGAACGAGAGGATGGGGAAGCCTTATGCAATGGTCAATCCTTGGTTATGCGTCCTAAAATTGCAACAATACTTGGTTAGCATCCTTCGATCTCTTTTCCTTACGATTCAAAAAGAATGTACAAGCGAGAAAAGCGAATCATGAAAACCAAGTCATCGAAAGCAAGACAAAATACAAAGCAACACAAAACCAAGCAGCAAAACAACCAATGAAAACTCTTAGACTCATTTCAATAGAAGTCGTTCCATCAATTTGAAAGGTTCATTACATTTTGTCCATGTTGATTTGGCGGTATGATTTTCCCGAGACTCGATTCTCAACCGAGTCAAAGTAACAAGTGTTCCATAAGTATCCGTTAGGAGCAGGGCATTACACTTATGTTGTCTAACGTATAATAAGGTGATATAGGAAAAGTAACATAATCAGCAAGTAAGTACATGTAGGGCCATATCTACAGGCTCATGCCAGGTGCTTAGTCATTTATCACGTGGTCACATCTGGGTCAAATAATTTATTTCTAAGTTAACACATAGCATCACAATCATTTAATCATACAAAACTATTAAACCAAACAGGTGTCAAAGTGGACGCATGAAAACAGTTAACACATGACCAAATGGGCCGCATGAACCAACATGCCGCATGAGTTCAAGGCCGCATGAGCAGAGTCAAGTCCACTCTTTGAAAAGCATATGATGTGACAAACAGCAAATGCAAGTCAAGTCAGAAAAGTGACTGATGTGACATATAATAAAAGTGACAAAAGAAAAGACAAAAGTAGGAAAAGTCGTGTCGGATCAGTCAGTAGTTATGCGTCCAGAAGAAGAGGGACGCATAACTCCTGGTTGCATGGTCGACTAGGCCGCATGCTCCTCTAGGCCGCATGCACACTTGGCCGCATAAAATTTTTTGGGACTTAGAAAAAATTTCATTCGTTCAAGTTTCAAGCATTTGGCCAAGGGACGCATGTGCAGAAATCCATTACATGCGTCCAACAAGATGGCCGCATAAAATCTCTTGGACGAGAAGTCCGGGCCGCATACAATCTGTTGGGCGCATGGAGCTCATTCGTCCCATCCAGCAAGTTTGGCCACGGAAAAGCTTCGAAACCCAAACCTTGTTTCTTCCACTGAAACCTCAAACGAAGTCTAAATTCGGCAAAGTAAAGTTCTAAACTACTCAAAATCAAGTGCTCATTAACATAGAACAATAAGTTTTCAAAAATATTAAGTTTTAAGAGATCAAAATCCAAGAACATTCAAGAACACATAGAAAATCCTAAAACTTAAAACTTAGATCTACACTAATCCATCCACAAAATCCAAAAATATCAAGTTCTAAATGCATGGGAAAATATATAAGAAACAAAATGGAACAAAAATATAAAGGGTTTATCTATTTCTTACAAGATGTACTTGCCTATAGAGGGAGAGAGAAAAACTTAAGAAAGAGAATAGAGAGGGAAAATGAGAGGATAGAGAGCGAAGTTGGGTTATATATGGAGGGTTTGAGGTTTGGACCATGGGTTCAATACATGATAAAACCAAACCAAACCAAACAAATAAGCCAAGAGCCAAGTGAACCAAAGAATGGATCTAGTCTCTCTACAACATATAACTACGCTAGCAAGAAAATAATTATACTCCAAATACGTATATTGAGAACGGGGAGTGACACTAATATCTTACAAAATATTTCCTATCTTGCAAATTCTTATGAGTAGATTTTGAATTGGATTCTAATTTTTACTACTTCTAATAGAATTGAATATTTGAGTCTGAATAGCTTTATTTGGGGCAATTGCAAGCAAGCAATTTTGGAATAAATTAAGCTATTGCAAGATTAAGTCATTGTGATTTTTGTTGTGAAGGTAAGAAAGTTACATTTTTTTTAAATAACCTTCCGTACCTATATATTTAAATGCGTGTGTTTACCGGTATTTGAGAGTTGCTCCACCGAAGGGATCGGCGTACCCAAGAAATTCTACGGAGGGTTGCTTCGGGTCCGTTTATTGAATTATGAATTTTTCGTAGTCCAAAATACAAAGAAGATTGCCGAAATTTCCAAATTTTTTTAGAGATAATCATTTTCAAAAAGTCCGAATAATTAATTATTTTCTATTTCATGTTATTAGAATTATAGGTTCAACTATAAAAATCTTAGAATACGAGTTCTTTTAAATTTTAGGACGTGTATGATACTTTTGTACATGCACAAAAGAGCAATAAGAATAGCAACAATTTGTATTCCAAGGTAAGGAGTATAGTTTTCATATTTTCAGAAATTTTCTACCGATTGGGATAACACCGTTAAGTGTGATGACATAAGCATACGAAACAGAATATTTATATGAGATTTGGATGATTAACGTTTTCGCAAAGACGGAACGACTTGCTGATATGATATCTTTGAAAAATGTATAGTCTCTGACACACAGGTCGAGATACAAATCAGGACTAATAATTTAATTTAATTTGAATGTTAGATAGGAATGATTGTAATTATGTAGAATTACTTTAAGGTAGGAGAGTATATTTTGATCACACCGTCGAACTCTTAGCAATATTAATTATTTTAAAAATTAATGATGATCAGTAGTTCCGGCATACGTATGGCCATACGATGACCGAGGTGAGGCTTAGCTCACTTACTTGCCACTGGATCCGAATTCTTGAAAGAGGTCAAGATTTGACAATTACGTATATCCAATGTTGACATATGTTCCAAATTCTTGGAAAAGTTCAAGATATTCGACAATTGCTATAATAGGATTTTTGAGCATCGACTCAAGTAATCAGACACTTGATATCAGCCGGTATATGACCGATGTGAGGTTTAGCTCACTTATTTGATCCGAATTCTTGAAAAAGTTCAAGATATTCGACGATTGTTATATTATCACATGATCTGAATTCTTAAAGCAAGAAATTCTATAATTATTTATATCATGTGTTACTTGTGGGATAAAAAATCTAAGCACCACCCATTAAGAAAATTACCTAATCCCGGGTATATAAAATTATTGTCGAGAAAATAGGTGTTGATGGTGATCCAAAAGCGTTCTCTAAATTGTATTTGCATATAGAAAATTTGTATTTCGGATTGTGTTTGTGACTGTGTTTTGGACACGTTGTAGAATAGGTTTTTATTAGAAATACGAAGCCTCATATTTCTAGTTTACACTATAAATCAGTAGCAAGTCTTCCAGTCTTCATATCAGATATCTATTTTCTTCTAATATAACCTATTCTTGCATTTTTATCATTTATTTTAAATGTTCTTGATATAAGGGCTTGCTTGTCGTTCTAACGACCTAGTTTTTGTTCACAAGAAAATAAAAAAAATGATAAAGTGACACTACCCTTATATGATGTCGATGAGATAAACGAGTAAGGAAATTAGCTTTTGGAAGACAGCATATCTCATTTTGTAGTTGTTATATGTAAATTATGGATTTTTTGAGAAAACTTGAAAATGTGATGCTTTGGGAAGACAACATATCTCATTTTGTAGCTGTTATATGTAAATTATGGGTTTTCTGAAATTCAAGACACTCCTATATAATTATGAAATATTGACACAAGACTTGGACATGGTGTGTTATGACGATACTACGCAATTATTAATCTAGTTGGATTTGATGAAGTATATAATTTTATATATATATATGATAGGGCTAAGATAAACAAATACGATATATTATTGTGATATTGTGTACTATTTAATTTAGTAAATATAGGCATGAGTATTAATTCTATATATATGTGATGCTTTTAGAAGTAATAATCGTATGAGGTTGTGAATATGAGAAGCTTATATATACATGGATACATACAAGTTATGATTCAAAAAAATTGTGAATATAAATGCTTGTGCATGTCTATACACACACACACACACGCACACACACACACACACACACACACACACACACGAGAGCTTGTATAGAGTAGAATTTTAAAAGCACTATATAATCTAATTAGAAAGACCACTCACTCATGGATTTAACCAAATGCCTATAAAGTATAGCTTTGGAATATATATATATATATATATATATATATATATATATATATATATATATATATATATATATATAAACTTATTTTCTTGAGAAATACAAAAAAAAGGTGGTTTATTTCATGAAATTTTATATATATTAAATATGTCCAGATTTATTATATATAATTATTTAGCTTGGTTTATCTCAATTTGTAGTTAAAATAAGTATTTATAAGTATCTATACGTTAGGGTGACCTAATGTTATTCTATAAAAGTTAAAAGATGGATTATATACTTTTCAATGATTGTTTGAGATAGAATTACTTTTAAGTATATATTCATATAGTAAATTTTTGTCCATTTTTAAATTAGGATCATTCCAAATGCAGGTGACTTGTAGTATATATTAGCAATAGAAATATCGCTTGTTAATTTTGAAAGAGTTTCTTAACAAATACGGTTGGTTTATATATATATATATATATATATATATATATATATATATATATATATATATATATAATTTATTTATTTATTTATTATCTTACAAAATACTTCCTATCTTGCAAATTCTTATGAGTAGATATTGAATTGGATTCTAATTTTCACTACTTCTAATAGAATTGAATATTTGAGTCTGAGTAGCTTGATTTGGGACAATTGCAAACAAGCAATTTTGGAATAAATTAAGCTATTGCAAGATTAAGTCATTGTGATTTTTGCTTGTCAAGGTAAGAAAGTTACATTTTTTTTAATTAATCTTTCGTACATATATATTTAAATGCATGTATATACCGGTGTTTGAGAGTTGTTCCAACGAAATTCTACGGAGGGTGCTCCGGGTCCGTTTATTAAATTGTGAAATTTTTGGAGTTCAGAATACAAAGGATGCTCTGCCGAAATTTTTAAGAAATTTTAGAGATAATCGTTTTCGGAAAGTTCGAATAATTGATTATTTTATATTTCAAGTTATTAGAATTTTGACTTCGGTTCAACTCTAAAAATCTTAGAATATAAGTTCTTTTAAATTTTAGGACGCGTATGACACTTTTGTACATGCACAAAAGAGCAATATGAATAGCAACAATTTGTATTCCAATGTAGGAGTATAGTTTCCATGTTTTCAAAAAATTCTACCGATTGGGATAGCACCGTTAAGCGTGATGACATAAGCACACAAAACAGAATATTTACAAGAGATTGGATGATTAACGTTTCCGCAAAGATGGAACGACTTGCTGATACGATATTTTTGCAAAAATGTGTAGTCTCTGACACACAAGCCGAGATAAAAATTAGGACTAATAATTCAACTTAATTTGAATATTAGATAGGAATGATTGTAATTATGTAGAATTGCATTGGGGTGGGAGAGAATATTTTGATCACACCGTCGAACTCTTAGCAATATTAATTATTTCAAAAAGTAATGTTGATCAGTAGTTCCGACATACGTATGGCCATACGATGATCGAGGTGAGGCTTAGCTCACTTACTTGCCATTGGATCCGAATTCTTGAAAGAGATCAAGATTCGACAATTGTATATATCCAATGTTGACCTATGTTCCGAATTCTTGGAAAAGTTCAAGATTTCGACAATTGCTATAATAAAAATTTTGAGCATCGACTCAAGTAATCCGACACTTGATATCAGCCGGTATATAACCGATGTGAGGTATAGCTCACTTATTTGATCCAAATTTTTGGAAACGTTTAAGATATTCGACGATTGTTATATTATCACATGATCTGAATTCTTAAAGCAAGATATTCGTTAATTGTTTATATCATGTGTTACTTGTGGGATGAAAAATCTAAGCACCACCCATCAAAAAAATTACCTAATCCCGGGTATATGGGATTATTGTCGAGAAAATATGTGTTGATGGTGATCAAAAAACGTTCTCTAAATTGCATTTACAAATAGAAAATTTGTGTTTCGGAGTGTGTTTGTGATTATATTTTGGACACATTGTAGAATAGATTTTTATTAGAAATACGAAGTCTCATATTTCAAGTTTACACTATAAATCAGTAGCAAGTATTCCAGTCTTCATATCAGATATCTATTTTCTTCTGATATAATCTATCCTTGCATTTTTATCATTTATTTTAAACGTTCTTGATATAAGGGCTTGTTTGTCGTTCTGACGACCTAGTTTTTGTTCACTAGGAAATAAAGAAAATGATAAAGAGACACTACCCTTATATGATGTCGATAAGATGAACCAATAAGGAAGTTAGCTTTTGGAAGACAGCGTATCTCATTTTGTAGTTGTTATATATAAACTATGGGTTTTTGGAGAAAACTTAAAATGTGACTATTTAAAAATAAGTTTATAAGCAGTTTATGTACAGTATGTGAATATTATGGAATGTACTCTTTATTATTTATACTTTATCCTAGAACCTACAGGCGACAATCGCAAATATGATATCAATGTATTGTATAGGTGTGTAGCCTGGAGATATATCATTGCACTCAGATCTCCGTACTTTGAAAAACATGACGTGACACAAACTATTGACAAAGTCCATTCATACTCGTAATCAGGGATGGTCCAACCAGTGGAGTCTAATGAAATAACTGGTGAGGGAGAATACGAACTTCTTGATTCGAATCATGCTTTAAAATAAATAAAAAATAAAAAGGATAAATAGAAAGAGTTTAATATTACTTGACTACAACTTTATTGTTAAACCTGAAAAATGTTCAAAATGCTCTTCATTTAAGTGGATGGCAAATGACCATAATATACGTAAAGTGTATTGATCAAAATATAACACTTTATGAATACTAACATATATGCATTATACATTAAACATATGTTACACATTATGTATACTCATTACACATTCATGTATAACTAGTTATATATGTTGTTATAATAAAAGACTAACACTTCTAATTGTTGCGAATAATAATAACCCAAATCTTAGTATCGAGTCAAATTTTAAGAAAAAAATATTTTAGGAAAAAAGAAAAGTTGTATTTTAAGTCTGTAAAATATATATTTACAATAATAATAATAATAATAATAATAATAATAATAATAATAATAATAATAATAATATAAGGAAAAAGAAGAAGAAAAAAATCTTCTGGTAAAGTAAAAAAAATCATATAAAATATATATAAAAAAACAAAAAATTTACTGTACCGATAATAACTTTATATTAATTAAATATAATGATAGAAGTTTAAAAAAAATTGAAATTACGATATATATCGCCAACCCAGATGGCAAAAATTTAGAAAACTTGATTTTCGCCAACCCAGTTGGCGAAAATCCGAATTTTGGGCGGGAACACATAAATTTTCGCCAACAGAGTTGACGAAAATATGCTCCTTCGGTTTAAATGTTTGACTCCCCGGTTTAAATGTGGTTGGTTGTAGTGTATTGGTTTGTGTATTCGGTTTAAATATGGTTTAGTCAATAGTGGTTTAAATGTGGATAGTTGGTTTAATAAGGTAGTTGGTTTAATAAGGTTGGTGGGTGTTGATGTGTTCGTATTATAAGGAGAGGACGGAAGGAAGAAATGATGCAGGAGTGAAAAAGAAGAATAAACAGAGAAGAAGAATAAGCAAAGAAGAGAAGAGAAGGAGAACACGAAGAAAGGTTTGTAATATTTTTAATTATAATTATAATCATGTCATTCTAGTTACTATTTTAACTATTATAATTGTAATCCTCGTGATAGTAGCCATGCTAACACTATATATTTGATTACATATTTTAACACTAAGTATTAAATATTGCAGATGGGTACCCAAAATGATGGACGTATTTCTGGAGGGCCTACCACAGATATGATTATCCAGCTACGTGAGTCGCACATTTTTAGTCTAGTATTTTCTGGACAGGTATATTAAAATTAAATTATTTTAGTCAATATAATTTATATTTTTTACATGTCTAATAATAACATCGTTTATATATCTCATATATAGCAATACGATTATCCTGATACGTTTCGAGCACGAGAGCATGTCACATGGCGATATGAGGACGACGTTGGGTACTAGATGTTGACTGAAGAACAACATGGTATGGTGAATGTATTTTATTTTGATCATATTGATCAGATATATTTTCTACGTCACGACAGAGACTTGATTTTCAGTTTAGTTGAGGGATGGTGGCCCAGAAGAAATATCTTTCAGTTACCGTTCGAAGAAATGACCATTTTGCTAGTAGATGTGGCAAATATCTTAGGATTACGAATTACGAGTGAACCTATAATATTTGAAAATAATGAATTATTTTGGCCAAAACTGTGATTAGGAAGTACTTAGGCGTGGAGCCGTCTACCATATATGGTAAAAGTTTCGTGACGCTTTTGTGGCTCCGTCATAACTTTACTCAGCTAGATCGTATTTGTGAGGAAGAAATCTTAGTGGATGCGAAACAAGTAATTATAACATTTAATGTTATTATTTATGTAATATATATTTTTATTTAGTTTAACTAATATTCTTTTTTATTATATGTTCAGGTTACTGTTTGCACCAGGGCCTATTTACTAGGTCTAATCAACAGAATTTTGTTTCCAAACTCCGAATTTAGGGCAAATTTACGTTTTTTATCTTTTTCTGGAAAATCTGACAGAACCTACCCGTCATGCATGAGGAGCTTCTGTGTTGGCATATATGTACAACTCCATGTCAAATTTTGTGTATTTTACTTCAGTGGATAAAAGACAGAAAAATTTGAATGGATGTATGACATTATTACAGGTATAAAATTTTCATATAATTTTATTTACTAAAGAAATATGTACACTTACATGATATATTTTGTATAGGTTGGTGTAAACCCCCTGATTTTTTTAAAATTTTCAAAACTGGATTTTTACAATTTTGTGGAATTTTCTGGTATTTTTCTGAAATTAAAAACAGGATTTTAATTATTAAATAATTTTTAATTGATATTAAACAATATTAAAATATTATAAAAATAATATTTTATGGTGTAAAATAGAAAACCGGACTTAGGGTAATTTTTTGGATTTTATTGGGCCTCAGACCTATTTTTTAAATGCCTAAAAACTATTTAAGCTAATTATTAATTAATTAATGATTTTATTATTATTCTTATTATCATTAGTATTATTATTATTATCATTATTTATTTTAGGCCCGGCCCGGCCCAGTGGGCCGAGCCCAGCCCAGCCACCCCTAGCGGGTCGGGCGGGTCCGCCCAACCCGGAACCCGCACCGATCCGACCCGGTCCTCTTTCCCCTTCCCCACGTCGTCCGGGGGCCCGATTCCTCCGGCGACGCCCAGATTCCTCGCCGCCCCCTCCGGAGCTGGCCACGTCCCCCTCAGCCCCGCCTCACCCGGCCACGACCTCGCCGGAGCCCCCTATTTAAACCTTAGCTCCGCCCTCTTCCTCCCCAAAACCCGAACCCTATCTCCCCTGAACCCTAGCGCCGGCTCCCCTAGCTCCGGCGACCACCACGCCGCCACCGCCTCGCCGCCGTGCAGACCCCCAGCATCGCCCCCGGCCCTTCCCGCCTCCCTCCTTCTCTCGACGTCGACAGCAGCTGCAGCGGGTAGCTCCCCGAACTGCCTCCAGCCGCCCTGAGCCGCCGCCGCCTCCACCGGTGAACGCCGCGCCGCCCTCCGCCGCAGAGCCCCGGCTCCTCCGCCTCAGCACCGCCGGAGACAGCTGAAACCTTAGCCCTAACCCTAATTCTTGCCCTGTATCCGACACGTGTCGAACACGTGTCGGACACGATTCAGACCCCGATTTTCGGGTCCCGTTCAGGTGCGTGTATCTTCTTGTCCGTTGCTCGGATTTCGATTCCGTAAATTGCGTTGCGAAGCCTGTATGACCCTTTCGGTGCCCGGACAAAACGATCGGGGCATCGCGTCCTGTGGTGATCGCACACCGCGATCCAAAAATAGGAAAAACTAGACCATGTTTCACCCCGGAACTGAGTACGCCCCACCAAACGGGACGACTTAGTTGTGTGCGGTCTTCATAGATTCTTGCGCGTCGTCGATACGGACGTATGGGATTTCGCAGAAGTCGATTCGGGTGTGCGTGCACACCGGGATCAACGCGTATCCACGGACATCGTTCCGTATCCGTACTTTCTGGAATGTGCCTAACTTTGTGTACACATGTCAGATCGAGACGAAACTTACGCCATCGGACTCGTAGAAATACGCTGGTCCTGTGGGTCAAGTTTGGTTCGATTCTGAGAACGTTGACGAAATCGCGTGTCGTGGGCCCCATAGGCCCCGCTCGACGGGCGATTTTGTGATCGGCTCATCAAAATCCAATTCTGGAAGTTCCGTTGGGTTCGTATCATCGTTCCTGACCGGTTGACACTAAGTTTGGTGAATTTGGAGGCCTTTGACCTGGACACATTTTTCGGTGCAAAGCGGGCCCACATGTGGACCCCGTTTTGACCCAAAATTGTCGTTTTTGACCTTGTCACCAAATTAGACTCAAGGACAGGCATTTCTAGCTGATTGATATTTTCTGGATCTGATGGTGATGTTTGTTTCAGCAACCGGAGTACCGTCTGCAATCCCAGCTGAAGTCAGAGCCGTAATTGGAACCGGAACCGCAGGCAAGTGTACCTCGCCAAAACTTGCAGTCTTGATAAATATTCCTTGGCTTATTTATACATCAGCAGGCAAGTGTACCTTGCCAAACCCTGCAGTCTGCTATTTATTTTCTTGGCTTAATTTAGCATCTGTGGGCAAGTAAAGCTTGTCAATTCTCAGGAGTTCCTGTGATAATATTTTGCTGGATTTTTGGTGTAAATTCATATAAACTTGTTTTAACTGCTTAACCTAGGAAACGTGTGACGTACTTAGTGTTCGATCATAGTCGGGTGCCAACCCCGTACGCGGTGTTGGGTACGTCATTTAGAGACGGACATTCGATACCCTTACTCTTGGTACTTGTCCTATCAAGTACATCAGAGCCCAGGACACTTGACACTATTCATGAGACAGAATCCTCTTGAGACATTCATGGTGATTCTGTATAGGATACAGACTTTATGGCATTGACATTATGTTTCTAGATACTATATGACTTGTTGTATTAGATATGATCTTACGTGACATGGACATGGGACCACATGGACATGGGACGTGTGATTACATTGGATGGGGAGAGACACACAGGCTACAGGCTGTTTTCATATATATATACTATTAGTGTGAGGTCGTAGACTCTCCAGCAGAGGTAGACCCTTTACGTGTTATTACTGCTACCGGCTCCCCGACACAGAGCTTGTAGCTGTCTCAGCCTGAGTTCTAGTGATGCTCTCAACTTGCATTTATCACTTAGCTGGTTACATAGTTTACCCTGCTGTTTCATTTAATTCTACTGCACTGCTTATATTTTGGCTTGTATTATCTGTACCTTGTTATGTCCCCTGAGGACCTGGAATGGACTATGTCCCCAGGTATAGCTGAAGAGATCCATCCAGAGATACCCCGTACCAGAGCACTTCCAGGAGCTGCACCAGGACCTGAAGACGAGCTCGCACCAGAGGACTTCTCCTGAGCATTGGCCGTATGTAGTCATTTATTTCTATTTCCAGTTGATTATTTCCTGTCCATTTGCATCTGTTGTACCAGACATATTCTCGGATTGTTTCTCGAGATATTTATTGAGATTTGCTTATTTATTCTATTGCATTATTTCTGGCAGTTACTCTGTGTTTATCTGTTGTGGATGAGAATAGATTAGTCTGTGACCTGTATCATTGATCTATTTCCTGTTAGACTACAGCTTAAGCATGTCCAGTCCCTCGGTATTTTGGGTCTAGGGCGTGACATAGTTTTTGTGGTGGCCCATGCAGGTCAACGACTAAATTGTTCGGTTTCAACTTAGGGACCGAACAGGCCTGCAATAAGATAGGATAAGTTTTTAGGATCTCATCCACTTGCTTGAAAACGTTCTTGATATCTGTATCGTACTCGAATTAATTTTTGATTTGCATCCTGCCTTGAATCTTGTGCGCTTCTTATATTTTATTTTGGATGCAGAAAGATGGATCCAAGAATTGAAGATGAAATTCCTTTGAGTACGCCACAAGACGCTGTGGTTACCTATGGAGATGGAGTTACACCAGAGAACAGAGGGCAATCCTCTCAAGGTGGTCAAGCTGAACAGCATTACTCAAGGTTCAGGCGCGATGATATCCCACCTCCGCCGCAGTTCCCTCCATAGATGCCTGTATTTCCACCAGGGCAAGCAATGGACGGACAGCAGATGTTCCAGATATTTTACGCCATGATGCAAGCCTAACAGCAAGTTCAACAGGAGGCACATCGTCAGGAGGCAGAGTACCTAAGAACCAGCCTAGTAAACGCATTGGAGCAAGTGAACCCACAAGCTAGGCGACCAGCGACGGGATCTATCACTGATTTTCGTCAACTCAAGCCCCGTACCTTTTCGGGCAAAGAAGGACCAACTGAAGTTCATGAGTGGCTCACCAACATACAACATCAGTTGGAAGCAGCTGAACTTCCAAGAGAACGTTGGATGGCCGCCGTCAGGATGCAGTTGACGGACAATGCCCATCACTGGTGGATATCTGAAGAGACCAGGCTCGGACCAGACCGAGTCACTTGGGAAGAGTTCTCCAGACTCTTTCAAGAGATGTACATTCCGGCCATCGCTCGATCAGAACTGAGGGACAAGTTCAATCGCCTCACCCAGAAAGCTATGACGGTGGAAGAATACAATGCCGAGTTCATTCGTCTGAGTCACTTCGCACCTACCTTGATCCCTACAGAAGTAGAGAAGGTCGAGAAGTTTTTTGACGGACTCAACATTGAGCTACAGAAATTGATCGGATCAGTCGCACCTA
This sequence comes from Iris macrosiphon, assembly GCA_036927795.1. NCBI lineage: Eukaryota > Viridiplantae > Streptophyta > Magnoliopsida > Asparagales > Iridaceae > Iris > Iris macrosiphon. Next base: position 152,133,540 of record JAYESA010000003.1, read on the forward strand.
CTTCATACTCGGACGTCCTTGCTGCAGCCCGACGCATGGAGCGCGTCACCAGGAGAGAAACCAGTCTGAAGCGTCCTTCCCCATCAGCAACAACCAAAGCATCACAAGAAGAAGCTGCAAAGAGGCCTCATATACACCAGCCACCCAGAGCCTCTTCGCAGTCATTACCTACATGTCAATACTGTGGTAAGGTAGGCCATATTGAGAAGGACTGCAGACGCAAGTTGGGATTATGCTTGATTTGTGGGACCAATCAACACATAGCCAAGGATTGTCCTTATCATCGAGAAGGACCACCAAGAGCAAACCAACAAGCTCTACCAGCACCAGGAGGGTATCAACCAAGGCCACCATTGGCACCACAAGCAGCACTCTTCCAACAAGCTCAGCAGCAGCAGCAGCAACAGAGGAATATACTAGGACGCGGACAAGCCTTCGTGATGACTTTGGAAGACGCACAGAACCAAGGAGTAGCTAATGCGCGTAAGTTTTTATAGATTTCTGTTCTTCGTATTTAGTTCGTGCCTGCTGGTTCGTGACCCTAGACCTAACCTGAAAATTTTAAACTTGCTAATAATAGATAATCTAGTGATCACCTAGTAATTTTAAACTTGCTAATTTAGTGATAACCTAAAATTGTTTTTAAAGAATAACTTAGAAATGCTTTATTACTGTTAACCTAATATGTTTTATAATTGATAACCTAGTGTTAATCTAAGTAATTTTTGAGCTTGCCAATCACCTGAAATGTTTTATAAAGGTTAACCTGATAAGTTTTGAAAGATAAACTGGTTTTCTAAAACTGTAATATTCTAGATTTCCTATAATTGGGAAATTCTATTGCTTAGGGAAATGACTTTCCCTATGTGTTTAAACCTCAACTTTGATTTTCTAATTTGAATAAATTTTGTAACCGTGTCATCTCTGTTGACCGGTTATTCTTTGATTGCGAGAACGCAATCCTCTTAAGGGGGGTAGATTGTAATCCCCCTGATTTTCAAAAAAAAAAAATTTTAATTGGATATTTCACAATTTTCTGAAATTTTTAGCAATTAAAACTAAGGTATTTAAATTTTGATGAATTTTTAAATGATAAATAATAATATTAAAATATTATAAAAATAATAATTTATAGTGTAAAATTAAAAACCGGACATGGGATATTTTTTCGAGAATTTATTGGATCCCGGATGGATTTTAAAAGCATTAAAAACTATTTAAATTAATCTAATTAATTAAACCAACCCGAACCCAAAATTTAAACCGGACCGGACCGCTCGGTCTGACTGAACCGGGCCAACCCCCTTAGCGGGTCGGATCCGGGTCCGACTCGACCCGCTTGGACCCGCCCGACCCGCTGACTTCTCCTCTCCCAACTGCCCTGAACCCGACCGATCATCTCCCCTCCGCCGGCTGACCCGCCGCCGTTTGGCCTCCCCGACCGCTCCGGCTACCCTCACCGGCCGTCGCTTCGCTGCCCGACCGTTCGGCCTCCCCGCACCGGTCGACGCACCGCCTCCCCCTCTCCTCCACTATATAAAACCCCTCCAACCCTCTCCTCTCCGCCTCCGTCCGCCCTACTTCTTCCAGCTCCGCCGAAAACCCCCTCAGACCTCTCGCCCAGCCTCCACCCAGCTAGCCTCCGGCCGCCCATCCCCCGGGACCCTCCGCCTCCAGTATCCGCCGTCGCCCCATCTCCTTTTCGACAGCAGCCCGAGCGAGCCGAGCCGACGACCTCCGCCGGATCTCCCAGCCGTCGCAGGACCTCACCGTCGGCCGCCCAGTCCTCCCCGAGCGCCGCCCGGCCACCAGCGAGCAGTCTCCCGACTCCGGCGAGCCATAGACTCGGACACGGACACAGGATCCTCAGTCAGGACACAGTAAACCCTAACCCTAGCTTTGTGATTCGTGTCGGACACGAGTTGGACACGAAGGATACGCTGTTTCAAGACCCTGTTCAGGTACCCGTAACTCTCTGTCCGGTTACCCGTTTTCAGTTCCGTAAATTGTATCGCGTAGCCTGTGTGACCCTCTCGGTGCCCGGACAAACCGCTCGGGGCATCGCGTCCTGTGGTGATCGCACACCGCGATCCAAAAACAGGAAAAAACTAAGCCTTGTTTCACCCCGGAATCGAGTACGCCCCGCCAAACGGGACGACTTGGTCGCGTGCGGTCTTCACAGATACGTGCACGTCGTTGATACGGACGTGCGAGATTTCGCAGAAGCTGATTCGGATGTGCGTGCACACCGAAATCAGTGCGTATCCGCGGACATCGCCCCGTATCCGACTTTTCTGAATCTTGCTGTAACTTAGTGTACACACGTCGGATCGAGACAAAACTTGCACCATCGGACTCGTAGTAATACGCTGGTCCTATGGGTCAAGTTTGGTTCGATTCTGAGAACGTTGACAAAATCGCGTGTCGTGGGCCCCACAGGCTCTACCCGACGGGCGATTTTGAGAACGGCTCATCGGAATCCAATTCTGGAAGTTCCGTTGGGTTCGTATCATCGTTCCTGACCTGTTGACACTAAGTTGGACTGATTTGGAGACCTTTGACCCTGACGCATTTTTCGGTGCAAAGCGGCCCACATCTGGATCCCGTCTTTACCCGAAATTGACGTTTTTGCCCTTGTCTCCAAATTGGACTCAAGGACAGGCGTTCCTAGCTGATTAATATTTTCTGGACCTGATGGTGATGTTTGTTTCAGCAGCCGGAGTACTGTCTGCAAATCCAGCTATTGCCAGAGCTACAATTGGAGCTAAAAACCCAGGCAAGTGTACCTTGCCATAAATGCAGTTTAATGATTCATTTTCTCTAGATTTATTTTTCTTGTGATTGTTGTACTTGCTCAACCCTAGGGCCGTGTGACTTGCTTAGCGTCCGATCATAGTCGGGTGCCAACACCGTACGCGGGGTTGTGCAACGTCACCTAGAAATGGTTAACGTGACATTTACATTCTCGTACTTGACATATCAAGTATATTATACCCAGGACACCTGACACAGATCATGAAACAGAATCTTCCTGAAATATTCAAGGTGATTCTGTATAGGATACAGGTTTATGACATAGACATGATATTCCTAGATGTTATATTCATAGACATAGTATGACTCACTGCATTAGATATGATTTTACGTGACATGGACATGAGGCATCGTGGACATGAGATGTAAGATTACATTTGGGTAGGGAGAGACACACAGGCTACAGGCTGATTATATATATAAATCCATAGTAAACACATAGTAAAATTCATAGTATACTCCGCTACCGGCTCCCCGACACAGAGCTTGTAGTGGTATCAGCCTAAGTTTTAGTGATGCTCTCAACTTGCATTTCACATAGATGGATATATAGTTGACCCTATTGTTTCATTAACTGTTTTACTGCATTTATTTTGGCTTGTGCTTTCTTGTACCTTGCTATGTCCCCTGAGGACCTGGATCCGGATTATGTCCCCAGGACTTGCAGACGAAGTTTATCCAGAGGTATACGGAACAGGTGCACTTCTCGGAACAGTACCAGATCCTGAGGACGAGGTGATCGCTGAGGACTTCTCCTGAACAATTGCTTCGCCATGCTCAGTCGTTATGACAAATAGTCTTTAATTCCTGTTTAATTAAAACTCTTTAATTCCTGTTTATGAGAACATTGTAACAGACTAATATCGGGTTGTTTTCCAATTTTATTTACTTGGACTGGTTGATATTTATTATTGCTTTGCTGATATTTCTGTCTTTATTATGTGGATGAGAATAGTATAACCCTGACTGATGTCATACAGCTTAAGTATGCCCGATGGATCCATTAAATTGGGTTTGTCCATCGGTGCATGCTGCTGGCCATTGCCACGTGTTCAGTCCCTCGGTATTTTGGGTCTGGGGTGTGACAACTCTGTGTTTATCTGTTGTGGATGAGAAGAGATTAGTCTGTGACCTGTATCATTGATCTATTTCCTGTTAGACTACAGCTTAAGCATGCCCTGATGGATCCATTAAAATTGGGTTGTCCATCGGTGCGTGCTGCTGGCCATTGCCGCGCATCCAGTCCCTCGGTATTTTGGGACTGGGGCGTGACATGGTTTTTGTGGTGGCCCATGCAGGTCTACGACTAAATTGTTCGGTTTCAACGTGTCGGACACGATTCAAACCCCGGTTTTCGGGCCCCGTTCAGGTGCGTGTATCTTCTTGCCCGTAGCTTGGATTTTGATTTCGTAAATTGTGTTATGAAGCCTGTATGACCCTCTTGGTGTCCGGACAAATCGATCGGGGCATCGCGTCCTGTGGTGATCGCACACCGCGATCCAAAAACAGAAAAAACCAGACCATGTTTCACCCCGGAACTTAGTACGCCCCGCCAAACGGGACGACTTGGTTGCGTGCGGTCTTCACAGATTCGTGCGCGTCGTCGATACAGACATGTGGGATTTTGCAGAAGTCGATTCGGGTGTGCGTGCACACCGGGATCAATGCGTATCCGCGGACATCGCCCCGTATCCGTACTTTCTGGAACGCGCCCTAACTTTGTGTACACACGTCGGATCGAGACGAAACTTGTGCCATCGAACTCGTAGCAATACGCTGGTCCTGTGGGTCAAGTTTGGTTCAATTCTGAGAACGTTGACGAAATCGCGTGTCGTGGGCCCCACAGGCCCCGCTCGACGAGCGATTTTGTGATCGGCTCATCGGAATCCAATTCTGGAAGTTCCGTTGGGTTCGTATCATCGTTCCTGACCTGTTGACACTAAGTTTGGTGAATTTGGAGGCCTTTGATCCGGACACATTTTTCGGTGCAAAGCGGGCCCACATGTGGACCCCGTTTTGACCCAAAATTGTCGTTTTTGCCCTTGTCTCCAAATTGGACTCAAGGACAGGCGTTTCTAGATGATTAATATTTTCTGGATCTGATGGTGATGTTTGTTTCAGCAACCGGAGTACCGCCTGCAATCCCAGCTGAAGTCAGAGCCGCAATTGGAACCGGAACCGCAGGCAAGTGTACCTCGCCAAAACTTGCAGTCTTGATAAATATTCCTTGGCTTATTTATACATCAGCAGGCAAGTGTACCTTGCCAAACCCTGCAGTCTGCTATTTATTTCCTTGGCTTAATTTAGCATCTGTGGGCAAGTAAAGCTTGTCAATTCTCAGGAGTTCCTGTGATAATATTTTGCTGGATTTCTGGTGTAAATTCATATAAACTTGTTTTAACTGCTTAACCTAGGAAACGTGTGACGTACTTAGTGTCTGATCATAGTCGGATGCCAACCCCGTACGCGGTGTTGGGTACGTCATTTAGAGACGGACATTCGATACCCTTACTCTTGGTACTTGTCCTATCAAGTACATCAGAGCCCAGGACACTTGACACTATTCATGAGACAGAATCCTCTTGAGACATTCATGGTGATTCTGTATAGGATACAGACTTTATGGCATTGACATTATGTTCCTAGATACTATATGACTTGTTGCATTAGATATGATCTTACGTGACATGGACATGGGGCCACATGGACATGGGACGTGTGATTACATTGGGTGGGGAGAGACACACAGGCTACAGGCTGTTTTCATATATATATACTATTAGTGTGAGGTCGTAGACTCTCCAGCAGAGCTAGACCCTTTACGTGTTATTACTGCTACCGGCTCCCCGACACAGAGCTTGTAGCGGTCTCAGCCTGAGTTCTAGTGATGCTCTCAACTTGCATTTATCACTTAGCTGGTTACATAGTTTACCCTGCTGTTTCATTTAATTCTACTGCACTGCTTATATTTTGGCTTGTATTATCTGTACCTTGTTATGTCCCCTGAGGACCTGGAATGGACTATGTCCCCAGGTATAGCTGAAGAGATCCATCCAGAGATACCCCGTACCAGAGCACTTCCAGGAGCTGCACCAGGACCTGAAGACGAGCTCGCACCAGAGGACTTCTCCTGAGCATTGGCCGTATGTAGTCATTTATTTCTATTTCCAGTTGATTATTTCCTGTCCATTTGCATCTGTTGTACCAGACATATTCTCGGATTGTTTCCCGAGATATTTATTGAGATTTGCTTATTTATTCTATTGTATTATTTCTGGCAGTTACTCTGTGTTTATCTGTTGTGGATGAGAATAGATTAGTCTGTGACCTGTATCATTGATCTATTTCCTGTTAGACTACAGCTTAAGCATGCCCTGATGGATCCATTAAAATTGGGTTGTCCATCGGTGCGTGCTGCTGGCCATTGCCGCGCATCCAGTCCCTCGACATTTTGGGACTGGGGCGTGACAGTTGGTCCTAAGAGCACTTCAGTATCGGTAGGCCAGTCTCCCATATTGATATCGAAGATGGTGTCTTCCCATCAGATTTACGCTGGATGACGACTGCAGCTGATCCAACTCGATCTGCTCACAAGGATATCGCAGTATATCGAGGCCAATTCGATTCACTAAGGTTTAATGAGGTAAAAAAATTATAGTCTCTTATATAAGTTTTTGTATTTCATACAGTCAATATGTTTATTATCTTATAATTTTTTTGACATGAAATAGGTCATTTTTTTATCGTACCGGCTTGGGCAGAATCCTCTTGAGTTATAAACAATAGCCTTTGGATTGAGTCTACATAGATTTTTTATAATATTCCATGATAACATCATGTATCATCCAGCTGATCGTGTTATGCGACAGTTCTGGATGATACAACACATTCCTGATGAGCCACCATGTTTCAATCGTGGTAAAGGCAATACAACTACCAGAGAACGCAGATTGATTCCTGGGTGGAATTCTAGATTTGAGACACATAAGGTGGGACATTTGTCTCAAATGATGTCCTCTATTGATGATGTTAAGTCATTCCAAAAGTTTAACAAAATTTACTTCAAAAAAAAAGAAATCATATGCTCCTAATTTGTAATGGTGCAGCCTACGGAGATGATGCATATAGATCTTGGTGGGGAGCTCCTCTTATCAGCAACAGAGACTACCAATTTCAAGAGTTTTGATTCCAACATCGAGTCATAAATGATTATAGTCTTCGTGGCTATTATGATTATGTAGAAGGGCTGGTACGTTATTTTTATATGAAAATATATATCTCTGTAGTGCTTATTTATGTGCTCTATTGAATTCTATTTAATATTTAAGCTTCCAATTTTAAATACTGCATACCAAAATTATCCAGTGGACGACCCGTTGCGCACAGTAGTTGGCAAATTTTTGGCTGCTATGCAACGAGGACCGGCTCCTCCGAACCTTCCCTTACTTATTCCAGGAGATTATCCTCAGGGTCTTGTTGCACATCGAAAAGCACGCCCCCTAGGAAGTATACCTCTGTTGGTATCAGGATGATAGTCTGCCACTGCAAGATGACGATGTCCCTCAGTGGGCTGGTGAGGGCACTTCTCAGGCGACGGCTGGTACGGGCACTACTCATTGGCCTGACTGGGGCACTTCTCAGGCGACGGCCGGTGCGAGAACTATTCAGTGGGCTGGTGCGGGCACTACTCAGTGGGCTGGTGAGGGCACTACTCATTGGCCTGACTGGGGAACTTCTCAGGCGACGGCCTGTGCGAGCACTACTCAGTGGTCTGGTGCGGGCACTACTCAGTGGGCCCCCGAGGGAGATTCTCAGTGAGCTCCCTAAGGAGATTCTCAGTGGGATAGCCTATTCGCCCCCGGAGTTACCAGCTATACGCATATCTTGACAACTCCATCAGCACCGATGCCATCTCAAGTGGAGAATAGTCAATGAGGTGGTGAAGATGAGGCCGCGGAGAATACATGGGAAAAGAGGGACCGACTCAATCTAAGAAAGATTGATCATCCGAACTATCGAGAATTAGCCAAGAGAGGTCAATGAAATTGCTATATCAGTATCAACTTTATTTGAATGTAACTTTCTTCTATTTCAATAAAATTACATATTATTTTCATAAAATAAAACTATTTAAAAAACTATGACAATGCCTTTATTCTCTTGGTTGGTTTGTAGATCTCCTTCTATTGTGTCCTAAACCATTGCAGTTACTACATCGAAGATCTCTTGAAGCTTGATCATTCGCTTTGATCCGGTTGTTCTTTGGTCTTTCCACCTTACGTCGTACATCTGGTACTCCAATGTGACCTCTAACCAATGTATTTTGGATGTTGTAAGGGACTAGAATTGGCTCCAGGTGTGGCTCATATACGCTTCTTAATGCTTGCTTAGAGAAAATATCTGGATAAAAACTCTCAATGCTAATATTTTTAAACTTACAAGCATAACATGCATGTACACATGGAAGCAAAGTATGATACCACTTTAAATATGAACATAATTTTTCATCTAAGTCTACAACATATGTTCTATTTGTTTTACAATCTAATATTTCAAACAAATATCTAACTATATTCAACGTTTGCAGCCGGTATTTTTCTTTTATGATAAGAGCCATAGTTTGTAACATCTTCGGACAATAATTAGTTTGAAGATTTTTAGTTTTTTGCCTGTTCTTGTCCTGAAGTGTTATAATTTTGGCTCGAATTCCATCAAGTAGTGTCGTTATTGGTTTATCACGTAAATTTTTTACCCAATTATTGAAGAATTCAGCAGGATTCGACGTGTGTATACCTAATCTGGGACAAGGAGAATAAGTTGTTATCCAGTATGAAAAAATACGAGTTTCATCATTTACTCCAATGAGCCAGTTGTAAACATCTATGTTTTCAGCTTTACTTTTTTCCAAACAATAGTTCCCATCTGTTTCATTATAGCATCTAGCAAGATAATCTAAACTATGTTGAAAATGTGAAAATCTGATGACTTTTCCAAATTTTGTTTAAAATATTGAATACAAAAAAATGAGGCAATTCTGGAAAGATATCATGCATAGCCCTTATCAATCCTTTTTGTTTATCTGATATAAAAGAAATTGTATTCCATGCATCAAAATATTTTTCAAAATATGTTCTCAAACCGTTTAAAAACCAAGTCCAAGAATCAGTATTTTCACTCTCAACAACAGCATAAGCAATTGGATATAATTGATAATTTGGATCATGAGAACATGCAATAAATAAAATACCTTGATAACTAGAGGAAAGAAAAGTAGCATCAGTACTAATCATAGGTAAACATTCCCTTAAAAATCCATCAATTCATGCATTTAAACAAATAAAAATTCTTTTAAATCTATTGTCTTCTGTAGTCTGTATAAAACATTGGCTACCAAGATTTGTCTCAATAATTCTAAAATAATACTCTTCAAAACTACTATATGCATCAATATAACTATCATTTATTTTGGATAGAGCAAGTTCTCTAGCTTTCCAAGCTTTACAATATTTAATATATATTTCGTGTTCTCTATATATATCATTTACAGCATACGATGGACTATACGACTGATTATCTCAAAATTTATCAATAATCTTATTTTTAACCTATACAGTAGTAGCTAATGGATGAGAACCTGTTGTAAGTCCCCCTAAACAAGAATGTACGTTTCTAGCATAGTAATAACAAAACTTTCACCTTTACCACTTGCTTTAGCGTATACTCTCCAATTACAACTTGAATCGTTACATCTATATACAATCCCACTAGCATTGTTTAAAGCAGCATGACAAGTAAAATTATGTGCAATTGCTATATCACTAATAAAACATCTAAATTCAGAATGATTATCAAATTTGCTTCCAATGATTAATCCTGAAATGCTAACACTATCAACATTGCCATCAAATTTATCATCTAAATTTTCAATTAAATCATCACTATTATCATCGTCGTTATTACCATCATCTACTATATGTTCTTGTTCAGTAAATGAAATAACTTGATTGGAATAACTAGGAGCAGTATTAACTTGATTAGAAGCATGTATACTACTTACAATATTATTTCTAGGTGGTGGTGAAGTTACATAAATATTAATGTACATTGCTTGTACATTAACTTCTAGAATAAATTTTCATGCTTGTTCACTAACTAACTTTATACAATTAGTTAAATAAACATGAACCAATATAAATTCATAATCAATAGAACATTGCTCAACAATTTGATTACGTAAACTATCAAACGAAATATTTCGATCAATTAAAAAAAATTCAGTTAAACCTCCTTCATAAACTAACCCATTAAGCACACCTCCAACCGAACATAATATTGTTAGACTTTGATCCATCATATGAGAATGAGCTTCTAAATACAGAGTGATTGAGCTAAAGTAGCTTCTGTTTGAAAGTATAAGTGGGTTGAGTGAGAAATAAATAGCAGAAGAAATTTATAGATATGAGAAAGAAAAAAGAAAAAACCGTTGTAAAAATATGAACGTTACAATATGAACATTACTATGAACATACCCAGAGTTACTATGAACATACCTAGAAAATAAACCGACAAAAAAAACACAAATCAAACCAATACAAATCAAACCAACACAAAAAACCAAACCAAATCAAACCCTAAACATAAAATAAAATAAAATAAACCAAAAAAAAACCAACCCACCACATTTTTGCCAATTGAGTTGGCGAAAATCCATCCACTCCCGCCCAAAAATTGACACGTCGGATTCCACGTCGATTTTTGTCGAATTTTCGCCAACTGGGTTGGCAAAAATCGAGCACTCCTAATTTTTGCCAACCTAGTTGGCAATATGTATCAGAATTTCAATTTTTTTTAAAATTTTATCTTTACATTTAATTAATATAAAATTATTATCGGTACAGTAAATTTTTGGAAAAAAAAAAAGTTTGATGAGATAGTGGTTGGGGTGTTCATGCTGTGGGGTGTTGATTTGTGAAGGTCTAGGATAGCAACCCACAAGTTTGTGAAGCTTTCCTAGTAGTAAGTAAAAAAATTAAGAAAATTATCTTTAGAAAAATTCTCATCTTGTAAGTTTGAAGACAGAAGAGATTGTTTGGGTGGCCTGTAATTTAAAATAAAGATATACAGTTGTAAAATACATAAAAAAGATTCAGGGAAGTGAAATGCATAACTTAAATTTAAGAGACATTATAGAAAATTTATATTAAAAAATTATTAAGCCATTACAAAAAAAATAAGGGAGCACAAATTTTTTTTGGCACAAATATTAATGTATTAAAATGGGTGTTTTATAGGTTTATAATAAAAAAAATTTTAAATGTGACAGTGAGTGAAAAATTATCACAAAGACCTCTTAAACTAAGACCGTCATTTAATTATGTATCAAAATAAACAGTATATAACATCAAACTTTGATGAACTTACTCTAAGAGCATAAACTTTGACAAAATTGTAATAAGATCCCCAAAACGCCTGTTTTGCAAAGAATACGTTCGAAGGACATTTTCTGTGCATATATGTATTAGCCAGTATTATTTAGCCGTCGTTAGCCTCCTCTCCGCTCTGTTAAGAAAATGTAAAAAAAATATCCTTCAGAAGGACGTATTATGCACATAATTATTCTGAAACTTTTGTGACGAAATTGATCTTTTAGTGACGAAATTAGACTTTCAGTGACAAAATTTAATTTAGTGACGAAATTGAACTTTTAGTGACGATTTTTTTTTACATGAGCTCTGTTTTTCGGGGAAGAAATTATATGCAAAAAATACGTCAATTATATGCAAAAAATACGACATTTGGAAAAGCGCTTTTGTTGATTGTATAATTTTTTTAAAACCTTTGAATCATTTATTAAGTCTTTCTGATGGTCCTTTTTGGGTCTTAAATTACAATTTGTCCAAATTTTATGCTCTGAGCATAATTTTATAAAACTCTGATGATGAATATTAGGGATGCAACTCGGACGGGCTAAATCCGAGCCCGATCGGGTAAACTCGTTAATGGGTTGGATTAGGTTTGAAGATACTCAGGTTTGGGCTTGGGTCCGGGTTAAAATATTTGAACCCGATAAAAAATTGAGTTGGGCTCGGGTTAGTGTCGGATTAACCAAAGAACCCGAAATCCGACACACGCGCGCGCGCGCACACACACACACCTTAAATTTTTCTACCCAAACTCTTCAATTCTTTATCCTAAATCTTATTTCAGTTTATATTTTGTAATAAATAAAAATTTTAAATATTAAATTTTTCCACCCAAACTCTTCAACTCCTTATCCTAAATCACATTTTAGTTTATATTTTGTAATCATTGAGACTTAATTGCTATTTGATTATGTGTTTAATATTACTCTTGTTTAAAATTAATTCAAATATCATATTAGAGTCCGATAAATTTGATGGACCCGACCCAACCCGATCCTCCGAGCTTGATCTTGGGCTACATATGTTGAACCCGAGGTTAGGTCGGACTTGGACTCCGATTAGGCTTATGATTCATCGGGATGGACTCGGATTGAGTTCAAGCCCGACCCAACCCGTCCGAGTTGCACCCCTACTGAATATGTAATTTTCTGCAAAATAAATAAAGTAAATAATAGGACAAATAAATGGTATATAGAAGGGAACCGTAGTATATACGGTAACTCCGCTCAACCAAGGCCGGCCCTGACCCAGGGTAGTCAAGACGACCGTCCAGAGCCCACAAACGAAAAGAACCCCAAAAAATTTATATAAACATATAAGTATTAAAAAAATTATATCTAAAATAAAAGTAGTATGTACCATGAACATTCTTAACACACAAGAGTTACATAGTGATATTATGTTAGACTTGCATACAAGAGATTCATAGTTCAAATCTTGGTGTTGCAAAAATTTTTTTTCAATTTACTTCAATTTTAGTTTTTTTTTTTTAAAAAAATATATTATGTATGGAGACTCCATTTTAAAAAAATTGTCTCAGACCCATAAGCTCAGGGCCGACCCTGCGCTCAACCTACGGTTGGTCTGCCTCTTGGGGGTACCAATGTTTACTCTAGTTTTTGTTTGGTAAAAAATAAGTAGAAAAAGACTGGGCAGGAATAGATTAATTCACACATCAAATTTCCGAATTTTCGGAACTCTTATTGGACTACCATTTCGAAAATGTCTAATTGAGTTCCGAAATAAATGACACTAGGAAAATCCCCATTTCGAAAATGTCTAATTGAGTTCCGAAATAAATGACACTAGGAAAATCCACATCGAACCCTGATGAAATATATATATATATATATATATATATGCAATCTGAACTCGCCCCAAGTATTGAAGAATCACATATGTTTCCCATTCCACTCTCTATCTGAAGTAGGCCCAAAGACTCTTGATTTCCAGAACACATGTAATACTAACTGATCCACTAGATCATGTGTTGACTTGGAAAGCTGCAGTTGGCCACAACAAGATGAGGCTTTGCAAGGAGGATATCCGTCTATCCCTTGATGGTGCCAACTTCTGGCCACATGCTGCTGTAGGGAATTGCCAAACTCAAATAAACCACTGCTTCCACACACTCACCTCCACTTGACATTGTAGCCATCAACTGAAACATCTTCCCACCCCGCTCTGGTTGCAGTCATGGCCACCATCACCGCTTCCTCGCTAGGCTCGACCATCGCCCGTACCGCCACTGCTGCGGTGTCCAAGACCGCAGGCTCCTCGTCCGTCCTAGGTAAAGATACATTCAGTTAAGCCATTGTTCGTATCAGTTAATGTAATATGTATAACTATATTCCTTCTTACATAGGCTTGCCCCATATTGAAGCGAGGGGCGGAAGGGTGAAGTGCTCCTCATTGTTGGAGAAGGCAGCAGCATCACGAGGTGTGGGGGCTTCGTTGGTGGCAGCATCGAGTGCAATGAGCGCCTCGACGAGCCCCGTGCTGGCCTTGGTGGACGAGAGGATGAGCACAGAAGGGACTGGCCTTACCCTGGGGCTGAGCAACAATCTTCTTGGGTGGATCCTGCTCGGAGTGTTCGGCTTCATTTGGTCCCTCTACTTTGTGTACACTTCCAGCCTGGATGAGGACGATGATTCAGGGTTGTCCCTTTAAGTTTGAAAACATGTATGGAATCTTACTGGAGATGCAAGTAGTACCAGATGTGCAACTTTAGTGAAACGTGTGTGCTTGTGTTGTAACTCTGCTTTAAATTGATGGAAGCCTTCCAGTAAAAAATCTGCCCATACTTGCAATTCTCAGTGAAAACGTTGCGGCCAGGACTACCTTAGAGCAAAATGAAAGATTTATGAGCTGAAAAACAAAAGCCATGCATGTTATGTTGAAGAACTTTGCGGTTAGGACTACTCTAGGGACTCGTTTGGTTCGCGAAATCAAGACCTTGGAAAAGGAAAGTCATTCCTTTCATGTCTTTAGATGCCAAAGAAAATGAGCACAAAAGGAAAATGATTCCCAAGGAAAAAGAAAATATGGAAGAAATGGTTCCCCCACTCACATTCACTATCTCTCCCACAATTATTCCCCCACTAACTTTTCACTTTCCCTCCCACAATTATTCACTTTTCCTCCCAATTTTTCGGACATTTAACACTGGAAAGAAAATTAATGGAAATTACAATTTTCCCAAAGAAAGGAAAGAATTGATTTCCTTTACTTTCCTTTCCGTGAACCAAACGAGGCCTAAAGGTGTAAATGATGCATCCTTTCAGTATCATAAAACTAGCACAGAAACAAAGTAAAAGTGACTCAAGAAATTCCTCTGCTTAATCGGGTGAAGAAAAAAGGTCGAAGAATATTGCCATCAGCAAAGATATCATTGATATCCAAGAGAAAAGAGAAGGCATTTACCCTTTTCTTTCCACTTGCTTTGCAGCCAAATACAACAATCCTCCTTTTGGTAATATGTAAAGATGAGTGATTGACGCAAGCAAGATGGTTACCATCCAACTCCAGGGATTTGGATCCCCTAATGCCAATATATCCGAATGTCCCGTTAAGCCAAGTGAATATGGACGAATGCATAAGATATTGACATATTTGCATGAGATATTGACCACTAGAAATTGTCAATATCTCATGCATTCCTCCTATTTGCATCAGCAAAACCAGCATTATAAGATATTGGCATTAGGGGATCGAAATCCGAACTCCAGACATATATACTGTATTATCGCCAGTTATAACTGAAGTTTAGACTTGATTAACATCTTAGAAGATAAATTGTAAACAATATAAAACTGGCAAAGATAACTAGGATATCAATACAAAAGCCCAGGGAGTAAGTACATTACCGCTGAGAGACGATCCTTCCAGCTATATGTCTGAAGATCTTAGCAAAGTTATCCTGTCATTGGCATTACCATAAATATAATAAAGTAAGCTATATTTAGCTATATCTATATGCAGTATTTTTACCATAAATATAATAAACTAAGCTATATCTATATGCAGTATTCAAGTACTGTAGCATACTGTTAATACAATAAGACTTTATGATAAAATATCATGAAGGATACCTCAGCAGAGCCCTGCAAGCGCAATACCTCCTAAGAGGTCATGGATCTAGAGAAACCAAACACCCTAAGAGGTCATGGATCTAGAGAAACCAAACACGTTAGAATGTTTACTCACCTCCAAGTAGTATGCAACCAAATAGTTATAGCTAATGGATGTGTCTATAAGATGATCTAGTTGACGCAGTATAAGGAGTTGTACAAGAAGAAGAACAGAAATAAAGTAAAAGACATTTGGTATTAATGAATCATCATAAAATAATCTGCCAATAATGTATATAAGATTCCCTTGAATTGAACAAAGAGGGAGGATCATCAGTCACACTCCGCCTCAGTATATGATGCAACAAAATATGAAAATATGTTAAATGCAACACAGAGAACCATAAAAGGGTTGTACAGCATGAACATAAATAAAAGTAAAGACATGAATCACCTACGAAATGCCCTTGAACTAACTAGGAAGGGCACTACATAAGATGAATCACAATCACCACATCAGGCTCAGTCGCAGTATATGATAGAACAAAAAAAAATTTGCATTACAGAAACATTCAACATACAGAAACATGACAGAAATAAAACTAAAGACAAATAGTACTTGTGAACCATGGCAATCTAATGACATAGATTGGATATGAGATGTCCATAAATCACATCAGGGGCATAAACAGAATGAGCCTACACCCATTCACAGTATAATACAATGGGAACAAATGAGATTGTCGACTCTGAATACATTAACCAAATGCTGTCAGCTTAGAAGTTTAGACGCAATGAATTGGTCTATGCAAAGATTTCCATGTGGAGAAAGATATCCTATTAGTTAGAAGCGCCAATGGATAAATTATAACTAAATCATTGTGTTAAAGCCTAGAGAATTGAGATTGCAGCTGAAAACTTTGCCAAGGTTATGATGACAAAAGAGGAAAAAAATTATTGTATTAAATTATAACCAAATTGTATTAGGGAAAAAAAAAACTGGCTTCTAAAAACAAAATAAGATCCATTACTGGCATTCTTATGAGGAATTCAGTTATGAGGACAAAAGATGAATGATATATTGTGTTGTCAGGCTGTAAAACTGAAAGTGCAAGGTGCACAATAGAACTTAATGATTCACCAAATTACGAGCACTTTCCATATTTAATTGAAGTATTGAACCATATAAAAGACACAGACATGGACTTGAGCCGCAATCATGTATACAAGACACAGCATACTTGTAAATGGTAGGAAATGATAAAGCTATATACAACAAAAGAAAAAAAGAAAGAAAGAAAGAAAGAAAGAAAGAAGAAAAAGTACAAAAGGGGTATTTACGGTTGTCAGTATCGGTTGTCTACAACTTTAGCAGTGGCCCTGACTTCACAGAGACCAGTGTATTCATTAGTGTTGTTGTGGTGCTAAACTTGTCCAAATCCCTCTCTCATTCTCTTACATGATGTCCCTTACTATCATGCATAATTCCATCATGTTTCTTTCTTTCTATTTCTCTAAAATGGTATGAAAAATGAATACCAGTGCAAACCCAATTAAGTCTACAAAGAGTCCGCACCCTCCAAGAGTTGGACATGGATTTCAAGTCAGACATCTATTGGAGAGAACTTCACCTATGTTGAGCTTTATAATTTTTCACTCCCAGTCTCAAGCCTGGATAAAGGAGCATTACATTAGGTAGTCGACAACCAGCAAAAGATTGTCAGATCCATATGAAATGAAATCCTCCCAGGTGATTTGGGCATACAACAACAGGGTGATAGTAAGAAAAGGATCCAGATAGCAAACCCAAAAAATTTGGATAAAAGGCTTTGAGGTTGTTTTTATTGTAGATATGTATTGGAGGTGTGCCTCGTACCCAACACTTATCGGACATGGATATTGTGCTCCCTGTCGTGCTCCCTGTCAACTGTCCTTGCTTCGATAAGCTTGGAACAAAGGCCACACCAAGACAATTATAGAAAAATACATTGGAAGTGCATTTGTCATCTCCCAACAAAAATCAAGATCAATGATACTCGTGAAATAAAAGAGAAGGTAATAGTTTAGACTAGTCTTTTGATGTTCAGTAGAGCTCCATATCAAAATGGTCTAAATTAATGGGTATAGATATTTAGCTGACAATGTCAATACAAATTTGTGACAATTAGACAGTACTTTAATCAATTGTCAGGCATAAGACTCAATACCCATAGAACACAATATCAATACAAATGTAGCAATAAGTAGTAGATGTTTGGCTGACAGTTAATTAGCTAAGAGAGAACTAAAATAAGAAACTGTGTTATATCAATAAAGTGGGAGCAGGCATAAAACTCAACAGCCATAAACAAAGTATACCACATAATTTCATTCAAAATTCAAAAGACACGACTCTAAGTGAGACTATAGGTCTGTTACCAACCCCCATCAGTTGTTATGATTTAAGCATTTTGCTAATGATGCACTAGCGCGGAAAGATCATGAATCTGCATACTAGAGAACTATAAGTAAATAGATTGAATGACTATAAAATGACCCCCTTAAAACCAGTTCTCAATATGTAATGTTCATAAGGCCATGATAACACCGATGAAAAAAACAAAATGAGGGTCCTTAGAGTTTCAAGTCAACATAGTGTAAACTGGAAAGACGATAAAGTAACAGGTAAAATAAATAAGTAGACTTCAATAGCCCTAGATAACAAGAGAAATTATTCAGTGAGCAGGGCTCACCACATGGCAGTGGTGAGCCTTAATTCCTCTCCAATAGTGCATTGCCACACCACTCTCTGTTTTTTCCTCTAATTTAGTCTTAGTGGTGTGGCAATGCAATATCGGAGGAGAATCAAGGCTCACCACTACCACGTGGTGAGCCCGGCTCACTGAATAAGTTCTTAGATAACGGTAAAAGAAAAGTTTATCTAATAAGTAAATTAAGAACTATAAAAGACAGCTGATAGGTGTGAATCAATCCATAAAAACAACACCAATGACCAACATAATACCCGAAAACATCTGCGTGAAACAAAGAACTATAACACCATTTTCTACTGTCAAAAGGGATGAATACAACTATGAGGTTGTCACCAACATGCCACGAGTCTGGCCTTTTGACAACATTGAAGCTTGTATAACAAAACCTTCATATCAGAGTTCTCTAACGCCAAAAAAACTTGATCAAAACTGGAAATACTACTATCTTTTGTCGTAACAAGGATATGAGTAGTACAAGAGAGAGCATCAGAATGTCCCAACATGCCAAAATTCAGGCCTTCTGGTAGTGGTGCAGTTTGTATAATAAAACCTTCCCGGCAGCATTCCCAAAAGCCATAAAACCACCACCAGGACTGAAATCCAAACAACGCGGATATTGCAGGCTAGACTTTGGAGCAGGCCAGTTCGAGAAGACAGTAAAAGACGGAACATGGATCAGCTTCAAGCTGTTCTTCTTCATTGTCGAGCATATAGCCAACATCTGTGCATCATGGTTAAATTTCATAAAATCAACCTTTGTTGTCAGATTCTCGACTGCCTTCAATGGCTTCCTTTTGCCCCCAAGAAAATCATCTCTTTTGTAAATGTTCACAATTCCACTACTAGACCCTGCTGCAAATAAATTGCTATTAGGCGAAGCACAAAGGGCCGAACCGGTAATGCAGCCCTCATCAACCGCCCTATGAATGCACCTCCTCGTCCTGAGATCCCAATGGTAGACTTGCCCATCTCCGCCACTGCTCATCAGCTGCTGCCCACCATCGACAAAGACCAGAGAACGAGCGGTTCCATTCATTTTCAAAGTCCCTATCAACTCCTTGGTTCTCGTAGAAACCAAAAGGATGTAACCATCGTTCCCGATAAAGGCAATAGTTTTGGCATCGGGCGAGACCTCAAACACCTCTATGCTTTTCTCCTCCCGGCCCGTCAAGGGGCCTATCTTATCGACCACTGCCTTAACCAAATCGAAGCTGTAAAAGAACTTCCTCCTGCCCGATACAATCACCTGAGACCCATCTGGCAAGAATGAAGCTTTACGTATCGGACAATCCTCCAAGAAAATGCTCTGCACCTTTGTGTTACGCTTCCCGTCGACCTGAAAAAATCTCAGCTTTTTGTCCAGCCCAGCAGCAAGCAGCAACTGCCCGTTCCGATGGAACTCAACCGAATTAATCGGTCCGCTGGAGGGCTCCTCAGCGTTCGCATCCACGAGCCTCGAGTACTCCAAGACTCCCGGAAGTAACTTAACCCCGCTCTTCTCCACGAGCTCGTAGTTGCTACGGATTACATCGTCGCCCGTGACATCACTTTCGTCGGCAGATTCATCGTCCGAAGCAACCACCTTTCTATCCAACAGCGCCCAATCGGTTCCCGGGTTGAGTTTCCGGTGCTGGGCGCGCAGTCGTTCGGCGAACTTGGTGCCCGATATCACCTTCTCGTCTTTGAATTCTCTCAGCTTCCGGAGCCTCGGAACCTTCTCTATGTCCACCCTGATCGCCGCGTCATCCTCGTCGACCCACACTGGTCTCCTCTCCCCGTCGGGCTTCTTCTTCACGTCCTCCTCATAGACCGCCACTTCGTAACCGCCGGACTTATCGGTGAAAAACACCGGCAGCGTCTGCTTCTCCTCCTCCTCCTCCTTGATTCCGTCGTCGGCATCTTCCTTCCCGAACTCCGGGGGGGAGTAGAGGGTTCCGAACAGCGCGCTCTCGAGGGACTTCATCTCCTGCTCCTGCTCCTTCCTCTCGCTATCCCTTCTCCTCCTCTTCCTGATGTTCTTCTTCGAGCGCTTCGGCTCGGGTTCCTCTTCGAGCTTGTTGGCGGCTCCGGCGAGAGGCGAGCCATTATCTTCCGCTGCTGGTATTCTCTCCTCCTCCTTCTCACGCTTGTTGCTGCGGAGAGCGTTTTGCGAAATCAAGCTCATGGATTCGATGATGGCTGCAAGTAGAAAGCGACTGTGATGAATTCTATTAGCAAATGCTCATTTAGGGTTTTTGGAAACTTACATTGCAAAGTTGAGGAAGAAGAAGAAATTGCGACGCCGCAAAATTAAAATAAGACGAGAGAAAGAATTAGGTCATTCATGAGCAGTGGCCGCTGTAAGTTGCGGGTTTGGATTGGTTACGGGCCGGATGAAAATAGGCTGATGACAAAGGCACTACAAAATACACTCAGGCTGATCTAATTTTTTGTCTCTAAATTTTTCACTTAAAATTTTACTAAGAACTAGCAAAAATTTTATTTAGGACTGTTAAATTTTGACAGTCCTTTCAACATGTTGGACTGTCAAGATTTTGACAGTCCATTGAATTGTATATATTATTTAGGACTGTCAAAATTTTGACAGTCAAAACTATTGGAAGGACTGTAAAAATTTTAGCAGTCCTAAATATATTTTTTTTACTAGTCCTGAGTAAAATTTTAAGTAAAAAATTTAGAAAAAAAATTTAGGACAGTCCGAGTCATCTTTACAGTTCCTTTATCACGAACATAAAAATAATATATAAAAAATTGACTTACCTTCCAAATTTTTTATCCATATTCAAAGTGTATATCATTGTTTTACATTAATGTACAAGATATTTTACTTTTGATGGAAATCGTCTCTTCCTGACGGTCAACTACTTTGATCAATTTTTTTTTACTAATACTAATATAGTGGAAGATCTTGTACATTAATGTAAAATAATGAATGTGCATCCTGAATGTGAATTAAAAAAATTGGAGGTAAGTTAAAATTTCTCAAATTAAAAATAAAAATACATCCATTGCTCTTTGCATCTTGCCCCACATTTATCAAATAAAATTGGAGGTAAGTAAAAAAGTATTTCCACGTATTTTTTTATTTTTTTACGAGTCAAATTTTATTCATTCATCAGCATTTAGGATGATGTTTTCCATTCCATTAAAAAACTAACATAAATAAACTTCAAACTTTTTTTATGAAATAAAAAAATTATAATAATAATAATATTTTAGATTAACACATAATAACTCTTAAATTAGTGAACATCATTTATAATTTGATGGATAAACAAAAATGAACTCATTTTATATACTCTCTATCTCTCTCTCTCTCTTATATGGTGATATCATGAAATTTTTTTTTTTTCAGATTAATTATGTATGATAAGAATGATAAGAATTTAAACAAGATTAAGTATATTACTTTGACAAAAAAGACAAAATAAATGGCATAAATATTTTTTTTTTTTAATGAAAATTAAAATAATCTTAAGGGACTGTTTGGCAATCAGAATTGGAAGATAACTGTCAGTGTTTGCTTAATATAGATTTTTGAATGGGAAGTGCTTGATTTGAGATAGGCTCGGCTCTTGTCCTCCACATCATATTCTTTCTCATGAATGTAGATAAAAGTTGTAAATTTAATATTTAACTAAGAATAATTAAATAGTATTTAGTTTTCTGACAACTTTCGATATTTAATTAACTATATCTAATCAGTAATCATATTTAATTAACTTCTGGTATTTAATCTTAACTTTCTAACATATTTAGTTAACCATATCTTATTAGTAAGCAAGACAGCTACCGGTACTTAGTAATTAAATTAACTTTTTAAAGAAGTTAATTAATATTTGATATTATTATAACGTATTTTTTCACTTTACACTTCTTCTTCTTCTTCTTTTTCTTATCAAATACATTTGTTACCTACTAAAAGGACAAAAAAAATACATAAATGATCATACTTATTCCATACTTAAAAGTATAAATACAAATTTTTTTTTAATTTACCAAATATGTCCTAAATTGGATTAACGTACAAATTGATATGGGACCTAAAAGATATATGCGACCTAAAATGTCTTTATCTTAAAAATAATAATAATCAAATTAGTATTGTGTTCGATAACTAAATATAGAACTAGCGTAGATAATAAAATATTATTCTTTTGTGGACTTTTTCTTCGTTGTATATTGAACTTATAACGGTTGTGTTGAGAGCGTATACAACATGATTTAGATCTATTATGTTGAAGATGTATAAGGAAAACAATAAGAATTGTGTTTGACCATTTTTTTTAAAAACAAATATATGTTATAACATTTCATTTATAAAAGGATGCCACTGCCCTTGACTTCACTTGGCATACTATCCAAGTGTTTTGGAGTGTGGTGAGACTTAAATTATAGTTCATTTATCCATACTTGGTACTATATAATAATAATAATAATAGACTTTATTGTGAAAGTGTTTTTGTTTAAATCTTTAATTATCTATGTTTACTAATTAAAATTGTTCATTAAAATAAATATGGATATTTAGGTAATTACGTATAGAAAAAAATAAAATGGTTGTTGTTTGTTATTCTCAAGTAGTAATAAATTAAGAGACATTGTTATTATCAAGTCGTAGAAAAAACTAAAATGTTAATATTGTTTACTCTTCCTAAGTAGTATAAAATACTTGCAACGCGCATGCATATATACTGGTTATGTATAATAATGGATTGTGTTCATAGACTTTTTTTTTAAAGGAACACACTTGGTTAAGTCAAGGACTAAACTTTTTAGACAACCTTGTTTTATGTTGTCGTAAAACAAGTGTTATCTTTGGCATTCAACCGGATGTGAGATCCGAATAAGAGATACAATCCAAGAATTTCTACCTTATCCGGATGAATCTAAACAATATGTATATCTAACATTATGTGATCTCATTCCATTCAAACTCATAGTTAAGCCCACATGTTCACCAAACCATACCACTACGATCTTGCATTTGTCTCATACGTCTTTAAAAGGGAAGAACCTTGTAAAGTCCATGACTAATTTTTTTAGACACTTCTCATTTATGTCGTCACCAAATATATGCATATTTGGGATTCAACCGGATACGAGATAAAATCCAAAAATCTTTGCCTTAACTCATATTGAGATGAGTTTGAGCAAACTAGATATCCAACATGGTGTGATATCATTCCGTTCGAACTCAAAGTTAAGCGCACACGTTGTCATAGCTGCAATATTTTTCTTTTATTTCTTTTTTTTCATTTATTTTATTTCATTTGATATATATATATATATATATATATATATATATATATATATATATATATATATATATATATATATATATATATATATATATAATGAATTTGCAACTTAATTACCAAATCAATGGGGAAGGGAAGAGAAATCAGCAGCTTCTTTCCTATGACTCATCTCTTCCCTTTACATATGTAGGCATCTCCAATCTTCTCCATTTCTCACATGAAGACATGGCAACTCCTCCTTCTCTCTTCATTTTCAATAAACCAACCCACCCCTACTTATTCACCAGCACCCCCTTTCTCATCTTCATCCCATCTTCATTTTCTTCCTCCTCTTCCTTAACTCCTCTTCTTCATCTTCTCCTTATTCCTCTCCATCTTCACCCTCCTCCCCCACCTATTTGTTGATGCTGCTGCGGCTACTGCTGCTGCTGTTGCCGCTGCCCGACCCGCCGCCCACGCTTCCCTTCTTCGGCTCCTCCTCCAACAACTTCCAATACTCCTTCTCCTTGGGAGGATCTTCCAAATCTAGGTATAACTCCTTCCCATTTTCTTAAAATTATATTCTTTCAAAATAAAACCTAGGTCAGGATGTTTAGATGGAAATATGTCTAAAAAATTTGGTAATAGGTGATATTTGGAAGGAATCGAAAAAATCAAAGATCGATTTCGGTTATGAGATCAACACCATAGGCAAGTCCTCATTCTACTTCTCCTAATTTTCAAATTCAACTTCAAATTTTGTCATTTGGGGTTCTAGTTTAATTTTCTTTAATACTTTCTGAATTTTGGTCTATATTGAAATTGGTAAAAATTTTGGATAAGATTCAAAGTTATGAACACAAGAAATTAGGGCATAAATTATTGGGACACGGAGTTAGGACACAATATGGAATTATTGTATACAAGAAATTGTTTTTATGACCCATTTTGATCATGAAAGAAGTAGTTTTGATTATGGTCATTGTTATGAATATGTACATATGCAACAAAATTATTTCCTTAAAATTTTATTCCAATACCAAGATGAGAAATATGTGTGTATATATACCTTGTATGGAAAGTTTCCAAGAAAATGTATGTTCCTTTGTTAGACAAGTATTTAAATAATTATAATATAGGCTTACTCAATAGATCATGAATTTTGAAGCTTCCAAATATGACATATAGATATGACTTAATTATATTAACTTAGACTTAGTAAGTTACTGAGAAACTAGTAACATTTATTAATATTTTCTATGATTTTAATTATGTCCAAAAAAAATTTTATTTAGCATAATTAGTGGAATAGTACATTAGGATTTGCTAAATTAATTGGTTGTGGGCATGCAAATTTATAAATTACTCTAATCTTGGACCTTAGAGACACAGCCTATTTTGTTAGTGTCTTTGAACATACACAACTAATTTAGTAAATTTTGGATTAATGATTCTTGTAAAAAAAAAAATTTGCTCCTATAGTAGTTTTTTACTTGGATTCTTTTCCTTGAACTTCTAGGACTAATACCCTACAAATATTATGTAATTTGATTTGGATATCATTTTTATAACATAATACGTCATTTGACTTAATTAGTGCCTATAAATGTTAATTGCAAAATTGTTAGCTTGCCAAGGTAAGAAAAGTTTTTCTTGAAATTCTGTATATATATTTTATTATATTGCGTGCGATCCGGTGTTGAGAGTTGCTCCACCGAAGGGGTCGGCGAACCCAAAAAATTCTACGGAGGGTTGCTCTGGGTCTTATATATAAAAACTGTTAAATTTCTGGAGCCCGAAATACAAAGAAAACTCTGCCAAAAATTTTAACAATTTTGAAAGTTAACCAAATTTCGATATTCGAAAATATTGTACCCTCAGTTTTAGAATATCTAATTTAATGACAGACTTCCGACAATCTAAAAATCTATTTAATTAGGAGACGATTATCCTGAGTCTATGACTCGTAGGTCACAGACATGAGCTATGTAATTGAAACTTAAAAGTTAAATCCATGTTATTACCTTCTCTGTATAAAATAGAAAAATATTTACTGGAATTATGTCATGATACTTATAATTATTCCTAAATTAGAAGAACTTTAACCCTGATACGTGTTTCATATGGTAAACTTGTATCCTGATACACTTTGAAAATGCATTATTGTATACTGTTAATACATAAGAAATACAAAGAAGAGAATTAATAAATAATAAAATATGGTTGTTTGTAGCTTTAGGTTAGATAGCATTGGGCGGGGGAGAACAACTTGAATTTCACTTACGAAATCTCGCAATATAATAAAACAACAAAGGCTGATCTGCAATTAAGTTCTTTCGTAAGGCCTTGTGAATTGAGTGTGTGGGGCTTAGCTCACTTACCTGTCCTGTGCATATACATATTCCTGTAATTATAAACCTATTCGATTAAAACGATCGATTAGGTAAAATTGATATTATATTCTGTTTACTCACTGAATGTGAGAGGGCCGGAACCTAAGCACCGTGCCACCCTGTCTGCCACAGCTTGATCCCTGGTTACGGGATTATTGTTGGAAAACTAGTTATTGTGGTTATTCAAAAAATTGTTCTCCAATTTGCATCATCATTTAGGAAATTTGTTTGTGTATTGTGGTTGTGACATATGGATTTGTATTGTTTGAATTGTTAGACACTATAAGAATACTAGTTTAGGAATTAAGTTACAGACGTAGGAATTATTATAAAATCCACTTTCCTACTTTATATACAGAAGTTATTCCTTTTGTGCCTTGCTATATCGTATAATATTTTTATTTTTTTACCGTTCTTGATCGAAGACTTGCTGTCATTCTGACGACCTAGTATTGTTCACTAGGAGAAGAAGACGTTCCTGGTGAAATGCTACCTCTTTATGATGTGGACGAAGTTGATGAGTAATCTTCAAGTGGTTTTCAGGAGATACGGCAAACAACATTTTGTAGCTATAACTATGTAAATTAAGAAGATTTTGTTGTCAAGACTTGTACAGTTGTACTTTAATCTGTGTTGTATAATTATAGTTTGTAGTAAAGAAGTGGTTTAGTATGACTTGTATTTTATCCTGGAATTGTACAGGCGACAATCGCTGATACAGGTACGATAGTATTCGTATGGGACGTAGTCTGGGGATGTAGTTACGTACCCGGCTCACTGTATCATGGAAAGCGGGACGTGACACACGTTCACAAAACCACACCAAAGCACGTATATTGCACTCCACATTGGGTCGGAGGCTATACCATTAAAGTCAGTGCACTTTTCTCCAACCTTATGTCCTATCCACGGACAACCTTACATGCATGCTCAACCTCAAGGTGTCCAACTTTAGGTCCCCTGCATGGACCACCTTACGTACTGTAATGACTCATTCCGTTCAAGCGGACAGCCGATTCAAACGGCACAAGTGCAACGACCCGACCCGCTACTCGGCGAGAAGACCCGTTTGAGGCAAAAAAAATCAGACTTGGCCCTTTAGGAGTTCAGACTTAGACTTTCAAATGCTCGCTCGGAGTATCACTCGACCGAGGTGAATCATCGCTAAAGTGGGTGGCTACGATGAACTTGTCTTTGCTTAGCCAGCACACTTAAAATATGGACGATACATGCTAGTCGCTAGGTGAATCACCCCTTGCAAGCTAATATAGAATACAACGCACCTAGCTAAGGGAATAATCATATCTTGTATTGCTTGTGTTGGAACATGGAAATAAAACTTGGCTTATAACTCGGACCCTCGCATGCTAACTTTGCTTCGTGCAAGTAGACCCCGCTATACCTCGAGTAGATCACCATATACTCTTCGTAGTGCACTGCTTCACTTGTTTATACTGCACGCCCATAGATTATGTCGCTCGATGTGTCCCTGCACGGCTTCACTCCTCGCACTACCCTAGACCCGTACTTACGTAAATGCTTATGTTTCAAATATAAATGCATGCTTGCCTTCTTACATTATAACTTATACTCGTTTGCCTCATTTTAATGCTTGTCACATAATTTATGCCACAATCAAGTAACACTATCTGTATCGAGCATGCATCTAGTTAGCCAGAAGACTATCAAATAGTCCTTATGTGCAATATGAACCTGTAAGTATACGGGACCGTTAGGTTGCCAAGGCAGTTCCCGAACCAGGGGAATTCATCAAGTCAAGTTTAACTCTGAACGAGAATCATGTTAAATAAATAAAAAAATTACAGGTCGTAGAGCAATACTCGTCCAGAAAAAGAATCAAGAATTATCATGTCATGCTGTGAATCTGGAATAACCCAAGACTTGCATATCGCGGATAACTTATGCACAAGGTATTAAATGGGCTCTTGCGGACGGTATCCGGGGCACTGGGGCCGATCCGTACGGAACATCTGTTAGTCTGTCTGTTCGGGCAGGATGGTGTATAGCGCCTTGTGAACCTTCCTTCACGTCATTCTCGCTCTTAGACTAAGTAGTTGTCTGTTCGGGCATGATGGATGTGACATCTCGTTCCTCGAGTCGCATACCATTCTCGCTCTTGACTACAACCCGTCATTTTGTCTATGCCAGTGACTCTTGTTCATATAGATAAGTCATCCTCGCTTAGCGACAATCTGCGTGCGAGTCATTGCATCACATAAAGTAATATGAAATACCTGAACGTTCATGAGTATAACACACTTGTACATATTGAATACTTGAACATCTTCTGTAAAACACCTGATAATCCGTATAACTCTTGCACTTGAAACAAAACTTCGCTCACGACACTTGTGTTTGCTTATATAATTGCTCCTGGATTTTATTATATATGCTCGTGCTTGGTTTAACTTTGTTTGCCTTGGACAGGAAAGGACGAATGGTAAGTTGGTAAGTCTCGTCGTGTTCCTTTATATCGCACGACGCACTGCCACACGAGTTAGTCTTTTCATTATGTCATAAAATTGATCCTAAGGCAAGATTAGAAATATAACTTAATAAATGGTGCACGAAACCTTTATAACGTGTTTGGATTTGTCGAGCGGGCGAGAAACCTCCCCACCAGTGCATTCATGTACTGATAACCCACCAGATTGCTTGCAGAGTGAGGAAGAACCTCATTCGGTGCGAAAACCTCTTCGTACGAGCTAAGGCATAGAGTTTACTCTGGAGCCTTGGAACGTTGCGTTCGAAACTGATGTACATATACAAGACATAATGTTGGAACATCGCTTATACATCATTCCATAATTGTAACCACTTGGCACGCCTTTATCATTTCAGAGAGAGAGAGAGACTTGAGCGACTTATAATTCGGCCTAACACTGCTTGTAACACCTGTTCAATATCAATAAAGTGTTTATTTTACTTCTATACTTGTGTTATTCAATGCTTCCGCTATTGACGACTCTGTGAACTTGTTACCAATCGTCTACTCGTTTCTTATTCCGCTGCATTCAGACTATCTGTGCAACTATGTAGCTTAGACATTTTATCGCATATTCGAATCATGGCCTTGCACGGATGCAGCTTGTGCTCGTGCGACATCACGTCCAAATGGGAAATATTGTCCCGCGGGAGCGCTGGCGGAGTGATTTGCGCCTAGCAGGGACGACCGATTACCTGAGGAAGATCGGGGCATGACACGTACGGAGAAAACTCCACGTATTCTGATTATACACATCACACGCGTGTCTGGCTAGCATATGCATATTTTGTAGAAACTAGAATGTCAAATTCAACCCGACTTGTAATCATGGACTCTATTATCACTTGTTGGGAATACGGTGAGATCCGAACCAAATTTGATCTATGAGATATGATATTAGACTTTGTCCACATGACTTGACAAGAAATCTCTTATTAGGTTCGTGACCAATATATATATATATATATATATATATATATATATATATATATATATATATATATATATATATATATATATATATATATATATATATATATAACTCATCCTTTCACTTTCTTTTTGACGGGGGGGGGGGGGGGGAGAGGGGGGGGGGAACTTACGAATCTTAAACGCTTATCCATGGTATTTGGTTCTCCTTTTTTGTATTTTTTTTTCTATGCATTTTTAGGGCGTGCTTTGTTTATTATCCCATGGTGTTTTGGTTATCCGTTTTGTATTTATTTTTGATTTATCGGTTTTATGTTAATTTTGACCAATTTATATAATACACGATTCCAGTTTTCTTTTGTAAATTGGTATTCACCATTATATGTATCATAAAAACTTTGAGATTTTATGGAACTTTGTCCTCTCATTTTCATGTTATCAAAATTACTCATTTTATCCGACTTATCCATTATCGATACTCATTGTTTTTTATCCTTCCTTATCTCTTACATGTGTACTTAACTATAGTATTTTGATACCCGTTTACAAGTTATACTGATTTACCCGTTTTACCTTGACATTGTCACACACATTATGATACTCTCGTTCGCTTTCAATATGGTATTGAATTGTTATTATGATTAATCCTAGTATCTAGTGTTGATGTGGTTGTAAACCTCCAGATTTTTCAGGAATTTAAAAACAAATTTTTGGATTTTTTTTTTGCTGTTTTTTAACTAATTAAAATCAAGGTATTCTGGTTATAAATAATTGTATTATTTTTATTAAATATAAAAATATTATAAAAATAATTTTTTGGGTGTAAAATAAAATATTAGACATAGGATAATTTTTCTGGAATTTATTTGGCCCAGAACTATTTTTGAAGACCTAAAAATTAATATTTTTAATAAACCAAAATAAACCAATTTAAACCAGTTTAATTTTAAACCCGGTTTAATGAACCGAATCGGTCTATCTGAACCCAACACATTCCTTAGAGGGTCGGGTCGGATCCGAAACTGAACCCGACCCGAACCCGCCTACCCGACCCGTTACTGTAGCTGCTACAGTAACTGAGAGTCCCCCGACTCTCAGACTTCCTTAACCGCCGCTGCCGCCGATTTCGGCCGCCCCGTCGCCTCCCCGAACCGTCCTCCTTCTCCGCCGCTTCTTCTCCCCAACCGACGCCGCCTGCCGCCTCTTCCTCTTCACCTCCCTGCCAACGTCCGCCGAGGCTTCACCTATAAAACCCCCTCCGACGAACCTCTCTCTACCACTCTTCTCCGGCCAACTGCCTCCGTCCCGAGCTCCTCCGACACCCCTAACCACCATCACCCTCCACCCTCACCAACATCCACCGGCCACCCGTCCCTCGCCATAACCCTTTTCCCGGCTACCGCCTTCCTCCTCTGCCACCACCACTCACCACCAGCACCTCCTCCGACGAGCACATCGCCTCCTCCGTCGAGCACAGCGCCGCCTCCGTCGAGCTTCCCCGGCAACCCTAGCAGCGGCCCGAAACCCTAGCAGCCGCCACCGTGCCGCGTCGTGCTGCCTCGCAGAAACGTGATTTCAGTCTTCTTCGGAGCCCTGTTCAGGTGACTGTTTCTCTCTCCTCGCTGTCATGTTTTCCGTTCCGTCTGCTATGACGCGTAGACTGTGTGACCCTCTCGATACCCGTGTAATTTGTTCGGGGTATCGCGTCCTGTGGCGATCGTAAAATACGACCCAAAATCAGGAAAATTAATTACCCTATTTTTTTTCTGGAACTGGGTGCGCCCCGCTAAACGGGACGACTTGGTCGTGTGCGAACTTTACCGAAAGGTGCGCTCCGTTAATACAGACGTGTGGGATTTCGCAGAAGTTGATTTGGATGTGCGTGCACACCGGAATCAACGCGTATCCGTCGACAACACCCCGTATCAGCCCTATTCTGGAACTCGTTATAACTTTGTGTATGCACGTCGTATCGAAACAAAACTTACGCCATCGGACTCGTAGCAATACGCTGGTCCTGTGACCCAAGTTTGGTTCGATTATGATAATGTTGACAAAATTGCGTGGGCCCCATGGCTCCACTTAACGGGCGATTTTGTGATCGGCTCATCGAAATCCAGTTCTGGATATTTCGTTGGGTTCGTATCGTCGTTCTGGACTTGGTGACACTAAGTTTGACCAATTTGGAAAACATTATCTCTGGCACATTTTTCGGTGAGAAGCGAGCCACATGTGGACCCCGCTTTGACCAGAAACTGTCACTTTTGCCCCTGTGTCCAAATTAGACTTATGGACATACAATTCTAGCTATTTGATGTCTTCTGAACCTGATGGTAACGTTTATTTCAGCAACCGGAGGAGTACCTGTAAATCCCGCGGATACTGGAGCAGCAGTTGGATACCAAACCCCATGTAAGTGTACCTTGCCATACTTGCAGCATTTGTTTATACTATTCTCTTGATTATTTACTGTAATATCTTTGTTCAACCTAGGACCGTGTGACATTACTTAGCGTCCGAATAATATTCGGGTGTCAACACCGTACGCGACATTGTGTAACGTCACCTAGACATGGATATCGAGACCCTATACATTCTCGTGCTTGCCTTATCAAGTACGTCATATCTCAGGACACCTGACACTATTCATGAGACAAAATCTTCCTGAGATATTCATGGTAATTCTGTATAGGTTACAGGTTTCATGACATATTCTCTATACACATGCTTAGATCTTATTATGACTTGCTGCATTAGATATGATCTTGCGTGACATGGACATGAGACATCGTGAACATGAGACGTGTGATTACATTGGGTGGGGAGAGATTTACCATACAAAAGGCTGATTATATGTATATATATATATATATATATATATATATATATATATATATATATATATATATATATATATATATATATATATATATATTACATTACTGGAGGTGCCTTAGACTCTGACACAAAGCTTTGGTACATTATTGGCCCTTCGAGAGAATATTGCTATGGGTTTCTCCGACACAGAGCCTATAGTAGTCTCAGCCTGAGTATGGTTAATGCTCTCATATTGCATATCACTTAGCTAGTTATATAGTTTATAATATTGATTCATTTATTATTGCACTGCATTTATTTTTGGCATAAGAATTTCTTGTACCTTGCTATGTCCCCTGAGGACCTGGATCCGGATTATGTCCCCAGGTATAGCAGAAGATATCTACCATGAGGTGTACGGGACATGAGCAGTCTTTGGAGCAGTACCAGAACCTGTGGACGAGGTGATCGCTGAGGATTTCTCCTGAGTATCTGCTTATTCTATACTCAGTCTTGGCTGTTATTAGACTCTTTTATTTCTCGTTTAAATTGTATCAGACTTATTATCGGGTTGTTCCCCGATTTACTTTATGGAGACTTGATTATGATTATATTTTATTTTTGTTGATATTGCTGTATTTATTTTCTATGGGTGAGATTAGTATACTAGACCCTTATTGTTGTTTTACAGCTTAAGTACATCCTGATGGGTCCATTAAATTGGGTTTGCCCATCGGTGTGTGCTGCTGGCCATTGCCACGTGGCTAGTCCCTCGATATTTTGGGACTGAGGCGTGACATGGTTTTTGTGGTGGTCCATGCAGGTCAACGACTAAATTGCTTCAGTTTCAACTGAGAGACCGAGCAAGCCTGCAATAAGGATAGGATAAGTTTTTATGATCTCATCCACTTGATTGAATCGTTCTTGATCTCTATATCGGATTCGAACTAAATTCTTGGCTTGCATCCTGCCTTGATTTCTCTGTACGCCTCTTATAGTTTATTTTGAATGCAGAGTAATGGATCCACGAGCAAACGACGAGACTCCTGCAGGATCACCGCAAGGTGCTGAAGTCACCCACGAAGAAGATGGAGTGACGCCATTGAGTGGAGATCCCTCCACTCACCGAAGCAGTCAAGCCAATCAGCATACCTCAAGGTCCCGGCATGATGACATCGCACCACCGCTGCAGTTCACTCCACCAATGCCCGTATTCCCACAAGGGCAAGCTATGGACGGGCAATAAATATTTTAAATGTACTACGCGATGATGCAAACCTATCAGAAGGTTCATGAAGAAGCTCATTTACAGACTTAGCTCTGAGCTACGGAAGTTAATCAACTCCGTTGCAACGGACGTTCTTGCTGCATCACGACCCATGGAGTGCATCACAAGGATAGGGTCCAGCCAGAAGCGGCCACATGCATTAGCACTAGACCAAGCACAGCAGGAAAGAGTTGCAAAGCGACCCCAGAAGAATCAACCATCGGGATCAGCACCAAGAGCCTTATTCCTGCCGACATGTCAATATTGTCGCAAGCGAGGCCATTATGAGAGCGAGTGCAGACGCAAAATGGGATTATGCTTGATTTGCGAATCCAGTCAACATTTAGCCAAAGATTGCACGATGCATCGAGGAGAAACATCGATGGTTCGCCAACGAGCACCAATGGCTAACCAACAAGCTTTACCAGCTCCAGGAGGGTATCATCCGAGGCCACCTTTGGTATCCCAGGCAGTACTCTTCCAGCAGGTCTAACAGCAGTAGAGAAATACGCCACAAGGACGCGGACAAGCTCTTGCGATGACCATGGAGGACGTGCAGACTCGTGGAGTAACAAATGCTCGTAAGCTATTCATAGCTATCTATTCCTAGTATTGCTTTAGCTCGTGCCTGTTAGTTCGTGACCTTAACCTTGAACCTAGTATTTTGAACATATTAATAATTGATAACCTAGTTTTTTAAGCTGTAGTTTTCTTGCTTTAACCAGATTTCCTTCACTCTTGAATTTGCATAACTTTCATTGTTTAGGGAAATAATATTTTTCCCTATGTGTTTTGCTTAACCCTCATCCTTTGATTCTCCTTGATCATAATTCTTTAATTGTGCCATGCTTTGAACCTGTTTTGCAAACCGTGTCATCTCTGCTGACCGGTTATTTCTTTGATTGCGAGGACACAATCCTTTTAAGGGGGGTAGATTGTAAACCTCCAGATTTTTCAGCAATTTAAAAACAAAATTTCAGAATTTTTCTGCTATTTTTTAACTAATTAAAATCAAGGTATTCTGGTTATAAATAATTTTATTGTTTTTATTAAATATTAAAATATTATGAAAATAATATTTTTGTGTGTAAAATAAAATATTAGACATAGGATAAATTTTCTAAAATTTATTGGGCCCCAAAACTATTTTTAAAGACCTACAAATAAATATTTTTAATAAACCAAAATAAACCAATTTAAACTGATTTAATTTTAAACCCGGTTTAATGAACCGAACCGGTCTATCTGAACCCAACCCATTCCCTAGCGGGTCGGGTCGGATCCGAAACTGAACCCGACCCGAACCCGCCTACCCGACCCGTTACTGTAGCTGCTACAGTAACTGAGAGTCCCTCGACTCTCAGCCTTCCTTAACCGCCACTGCCGTCGATTCCGGCCGCCCCGTCGCCTCCCCGAACCCTCCGCCTTCCCCGCCGCTTCTTCTCCCCAACCGACGCCGCCGGCCGCCTCTTCCTCTTCACCTCCCCGCCAACGGCTGCCGTGGCTTCAC
This sequence comes from Iris macrosiphon, assembly GCA_036927795.1. NCBI lineage: Eukaryota > Viridiplantae > Streptophyta > Magnoliopsida > Asparagales > Iridaceae > Iris > Iris macrosiphon. Next base: position 152,168,263 of record JAYESA010000003.1, read on the forward strand.
CTATAAAACCCCCTCCGACGAACCTCTCTCCACCACTCTTCTCCGGCCAACTGCCTCCGTCCCGAGCTCCTCCGGCACTCCTAACTACCATCACCCTCCACCCTCACTAACATCCTCCGGCCACCCGTCCCTCGCCGTAACCCTCTTCCCGGCCACCGCCTTCCTCCTCTGCCACCACCAGCGCCTCCTCCGCCGAGCACATCGCCTCCTCCGCCGAGCACAGTGCCGCCTCCGTCGAGCTTACCCGACAACCCTAGCAGCGGCCCGAAACCCTAGCAGTCACCACCGTGCCACGTCGCGCCGCCTCGCGGAAACATGATTTTAGTCTTCTTCGGAGCCCTGTTCAGGTGACTGTTTCTCTCTCATTGCTGTCATATTTTCTGTTCCGTCTGCTATGACGCGTAGACTGCGTGACCCTCTCGATACCCGTACAATTTGATCGGGGTATCGCGTCCTGTGGCGATCGCAAACTGCGACCCAAAATCAGGAAAATTAATTACCCTATTTTTTCTCGAAACTGGGTGCGCTCCGCTAAACGGGACGACTTGGTCGTGTGCGAACTTCACCGAAAGGTGCGCGCCATTAATACGGATGTGTGGAATTTTGTGAAAGTTGATTTGGATGTGCGTGCACACCTGTCACTACCACATTCCAAAAACAGGGGAATTTTTGACTTTTTATAATATTTAATATTATCGTAGTTATAATTGCATGAATAGTATATTTTTAAATTAAATAACTGTGTGATGTGTACTTTAATATATTATATTATAGACAGTGTTCATTGTGTTTGTGATGGTAGACTTGACCTAGAAGCCAGTAGATGAGCACCTGTCGGAGTCATGGAATTTTTGAGGTTAATTGTTTTATTTTAGAATTAATTTATTGGAGGTGTAATTAATTACTGTATTTTTATTTAATATTTTTGCGCATTGCCTTTGCTTCGATATATGGGACACTACTCTATCTTTTGTCTCCCAACAAATTTCACAATCTTGCCCTAGACATGCCCGCCTTCCATTCTGCTATTTTTTGCAACTCATAATTATGCTCCCTGTGCATTGTTTCTAGCCGCACAAAAATCGTCGCGGACGTTATTTAATTAATCCCTATTTTGTATCGTTGTGCGTTCCAAATTAAAATTGGAGGTAATCTTGACCTATTTTTCGTGTGGTCCAAATTAGGGTAATATTCTGTTCTGAGTCTTCTTCATTATTGGTATTGATGACCTGACCTGATTTTGGCCCCATGTACTCCTAATTAATTGTTGAACACAACTTGCATTTATTTCTATTTAAATTGAGGATACTATTTTAACCAATTCTAAAATTCCAATTTTATTCCAGTGCCCTGTTAATTGAGCCCATACCGATCATACAGCGCCCCCTGACTCTACAAAACACCGGACACCGAATCGCCCGTCAAATTTTCGTCATTTTATGTGTTTGTGCAATTTCCCAAATTTAAGGGGGCTAAATTGCAAATTTGCATTTTTGTGTCAACACCCAATTATTTAAACAATGAGGGAACCTAATAATTATTTAATTAGCCTCTCACCCTCATTCCCATATGAATTAATTTCTCATGTCCAATCTGGACCACACATTCAAGGGGGGTCAATCACCACCCTCCATCAACACCCTCTCTCCCCTATTTAATATCATGTCCTATCAAACCCTAATCCCTAGACTACCTAGGAAACACCACCCTCACAAGCCTCCACCTCTCTCTCTCCTCTCCTCTCTCCAACGTGGGGAACCAACCTCTTCCCTTCTTCTTCTATTTTTCTTCTCCTTCTTCCTTTCTTCTTCTCTTTTCTTTTCTTCTTCTCTTTCCTTCCTCCTTCTTCTTCTTCTTCTTCTTTATTTTAGTTTTGAATTCATTTAAATTCAAATCTGAAAGAGGGGGAACACTGTTCCTGCTGATCCGCTGCTCAGGCCGGCCAAGCTCCGATCCCCGGCGGCCGCTGAGACTCTTCCGGCCGCTGCTGTTCGCCCTCCTCCTCGTAGTACGACCGGCGGCCCTCACTGCTGGTTACTCCGGCGCCCCACGAGCTTCCCCGGCTGTACTCCTCCCTACCCCGGCCACGGTTTCAACTCCGCTGCTCCTCCACCAAGCCGGTCCGGCACCACTGTCTCACCCTCCCTTCCAACTACCACCCCGACTCTGTCCATCGACCCGACGGCAGCCACCCCACCTCTTCTCCCCGGCTGGCCTCCATCTTCCACCATCACCACCACCTACAACTTCCCGTCCGGCCCCCTCGCGAGACCGTCCAGCCGCTGCTCCTCCCTGCTGCGAGCTCCGGCGAGCAGCCGAGCAGCAAAACCGCGCTCGAGTCCTCCCGTACGAGCCTCCCCCTCCTGCCGTACTCCGGTCCGGCGAGCCTCCACCGGCAGCCACTGTAAGCAATTCTTCTCCTCCCCTCTTCCCTCCTTCAGTGATATATATACATATGTAAATTAGTGTTATTTAATGTATATGTATTTTAGTGTAATTAATGTTTATATAGTTAATGTAAAGGTTAGTATATATTTAATTTAGTGTATGAGGGTATTAGTGTATATATGTTTTATATATATATATACGCGTATATGTATGTATATATATATATATCTCACGTATATCTCTATATTTTAATATATATGTATTGCATATGTATTCTAGTATAAATACGTATGAGTGTATATAAAGATAATGTATATATGTATTTGTATTATTTAATCATGTGTAGGTATATGTATGAGTATAATTAATAAATATATGTATATGCATGAATATTGGTTATTTTCATATAGTATAAAAATTAATAAAATGTATATGTACATTACGTATTTAATTAATGTTTAAAATGTATATGTATATATTTAATATGGTTGATATAAATATATATACGTACTTAGTATATGCATTATTGGTATTGCAGTAATTGATATATGTACATATGTTTTGTATATACTTTCAACACAAATAATTTGTATATATGTATGAAAATATATATATTTTGTACATGCTTTTATTATATTCCTAATATACTTAGTATAAACTAAATTGGTATTAGTATATAGTATTGTATTTTCTCTAATTATATATATATATATATATATATATATATATATATATATATATATACGTATTCAATGTGTATGTGTATATTACTATACATGTATATAGTATAATTATTATTTTGGTTTAAATATATATATGTGTATATATATATTTTGTATGGGTATATAAATATAGAAACGTATTTCAGTATAAATATACATATATATATATATTTTCGTATTGGTATGTGGGTATACATGTATTTTATATATATACTTAGCATATTTTCAATGTATGTTTAATTGGTATATATATATGGTATAAATTCAATTTGGTATATACATATTTGTATTGCAAATATATATATATATATGGCAGGTATTAACGATTAAAAATATGTAATGTGTTTTAGATGTCTGTCTGCTAGATGACCCTAGTTGACCAGTAGCATACCTGGCATAGCCCCTGAGTTAGTATTTTGTTGTGTGTTAGTATAGCATCTGATGCAAATGTAATTTTGCTTGTGATATGTTTATAGGACTGTTGGTTACCCAGGGGACACTCTGGAACAGGACATCAATAATTACCAGCTAAGGACCCAAGGCGAGTACATTCTCTGATTAGTTTCTAATTTATGATATCTCCTATGTTCACTGTATCTAGTGTAAATATCCATGATCTTGACACATTGGTTACACGGATTGGTATACACGGATCTCGTCATGAGATGTTATTCCTTATTCATGGTGTAGCTTGTACAAGACTTGTTTTCCTTGTTATCTTGTGCATGTACAGACACTGATTCCCGGGGAGACTTGCTACCTTCCTGGGGAATCCCGTGCCATAGCGTACCATGATTAGATCTACTATACCAGTCGAGGGTGGGGAGTATTTTAGTATAGATATGTGATCATACCCAACTTTACATGCATCATAGCTCACCCCGCATCTCATGTCGGGTGCGGCCTGACCATATACATGCTTCATAGCTGTTACGTGTGATTAGCCTGACCTCTACATGCATCATAGCTAACCAACGGTTAGCCTGACCTTCGTGAATCATAGCTAATCACATGTAACCAGCCTGATCAAGTTCCCAAGCCGATCACATGTTAAAGCTAGTACTCACACACTTAGTCAAAGGATTCTTGCTCGTTGACATATTGTTCTTTTCCTGCATTTACTTACAGTATTCCAGTATTTCTCTCATTGTACATTTCTCGTACCTATACATGCATCTGGTATATTTCCATCTAGAACTGCTACATAGTTTATGTCATTTATATAGAACTGCTATTTAGAGATGTACTTTGCTCCTTCCTGACTGGAAAATATTTTTCCAGACTGTGACCTTAGTGGACTTGTTTCTGACACTTGGGGGATTGGTTGTTACTGATTGCAGGTATGATTATTTTGTCATTAGACTTGTGTTGTATTCTCTTGTTCTTCAAATTTTTATCGTGCTGTAGTTGTGATTGAGTATGTTGTTCATTTTATAGTGGTATCCGTGTCTCCTTATGGAGTTGGATACTAGTGTGAGATTATTTTAGATAGTATCAAGACCTTGACAGCGTTCTACCGCCGATGCTGCGGCGTAGGCTGGACGTACCCACGCACTCGTGCCCCTAAACCGGGTGCGGGTCGTGACACGTTTTTAGTGGTGGCCCATGCAGGTCAGACTTCGCAAGTTGTGCGATATCGTGGTAGTGTGACGTCTTCGTTGTACTACTGCGTGCCTGCTATAGGACATAGGACATAGGGTACTAGGATGAGAGAGGATACTCAATCACAAAATCTTGAAAGATTCTTGGGACGACCCCTTGAGGATCTTATTATAACTTCTAATTTTGAATCCTGCGTTTGTTTCCGTCCGTCCTTACTTATTGATATTGAATTTGATTATTGTTGATCAATTATTAAACATTTGAATCTTGGTATCATTGTTGAGTTTGATTCTTGTTGACCAGTTGTTAAATTTAATTCTTGGTATCATTGTTGAATTGATTTCATATCGAGATAAATTTTACGGGCTAAAATTTACGGTATCATCTGATGACATATGTTGATAAGGACAGTGAGAAAGGTAAAACGTCTACTTTGGTTATGGACCCTAGAGTTTGTCGCAGCCATATTAGCTGTGGTGACGATAACGTAGGAACCTGACTTGGATGTACATACTATAGTTATGAAACTTAGGGTCTTTCGCAGCCATACCGGTTGGCGTGGCAAAGATTCTAGATGACGTGATTATAGAGTTGCATACCTTAGTTACGGAACCTGTCGTTTATCGCATCTATGCTTACTGGCATGGCGAGGATTCTGTGTGTCATGATTTCTGACGGACGTGTATGATTATTAGGTTGTATCTTAAATTGGTTCTTAAAGTATCATCTCAAGACTTATCTATTCATGTTATTCCAGGACTTTGTTCCATCGCTTCTTTTCTTTACTAGCAGTAAAGATACTTCCGTCCTTGATCCAGTTCCTTTTTGAGCTTATTTTTTTGAGGATTCCTTGTTAGTATGATAATTAGTGGCTTGCAATTTTGGTTGTGTCTTGTATTAGTATAGACTGAGTGTGACTTGTGAGTTTGTAAGTATTTCCTAGTTGGACATGTGAGCAGAAGGATTTAATCTAGAGTTAGCCCTTAGCATAGTACCTTATACCAATGGTTCAGGGATAAGTATTATTAGAGACTGAGAGTTAAGGAGGGTATAGAGTATCAGTGATAGTTCTCAGAGTTAGTATCAGAGCCAATTACCCGTCCTAGATAATCATTAAATTATGTAATTGGATGATCTATGTAAACAATTAAGTATCAAGGAATTGCGTTAAAGATTAATGGAGCATGATGTTCAATTTGATGATTGATATCGGAAATGTTAAAGGTAAAGAAATACATATGCAAAAAGGGTTTAATGAGATGTCATAAGTAGAGGAAAATCAGGATTAGTAATGAAAGTTGGGAAGTGTATCACAAATTAGTTTAACAGGCTGTAAAAGGATTAAGAAATATGCTTATACATCAATCGAGATAGAGAACCATATGCCTGCCCTTAAGATTGAAGTAAAGCATGGGTATTATAGAAAGTACATGTAATCATGAGTTATAATAAGCTTGATGAGGTGATCCATTAATAAAGCAAGTGATATAATACCAAGAGTGCTAATGATTCTATATCAAGGATTAGTCGAGGATGACAGTAATAAAAGTAAGCACTCTGTGTGATGATAATTAGATGATATACCAGTCGACATAAATTAAAATCATGAAAGAAAACACAGTTGATGATAACTTTGATCATTGGAGGTAATAGTATAAGTGAGTCAGGCAGTACAATTTTAGTACACAATTATAGACACTAGATGCTTTGAGTGCACCTTGAGTATCAGAGACCGAGAGCACTGATCTGTACCTTTGTGGAGTTATAAATTAAAAAGGTGGAAATAAAATTTTATTTTTAGAATAATTGAGCAGTTGAGATTATGTCATTAAAATTTTGAGGATTTCAAATATTGATTCAATAAAAATGGTCAAGGCTACAAAGAATTTTACAAGTGATTAAATTTTATTTTTTTTTTTTCGACATTGAGTATCTGACCTTGAGGAGGTATATGCATTTTATTTTAAAGTTGTTCGAGAAGTTAAACCTTGACGATTATTTGAGGATTTATTTTATGGTAGATGAGAGATATGAATATTATGAGTAGATAATATACATGTGTAAGGATCTGGTGATTTGAGCATGATGGAGATGGCACCGCAGACTGACTTGGGTGTCCATCTAAAATTGTATTGGAAAGAGCAGTATTTAGTATGGTGTTACACTTGGTGTGCACTGGAGTGATGAGAACAAATAGTATGGACAATTGTGGTAGGAACGGGAACTGACAGAGGGTATGATACTAAGGAGATAGAGGTATCAAACTTTACATGCAGCATTTGACCTATAATCGTGTTGGAGGTTCTTGGTATCAGATTTTGGTATTAATAGACAGGTGTGTGCGATATGGATATATGCAGGGATCTTGTGGATTAATGATTAGTTGATATGGGTACCAGCGTACAGGAATAAGAATTAGTTAGTGAATGTGCTAGAGTTAAGTGTTTGTTAGAGATAGGAGATACCGCAAGAAATATGTTAGCAGGTTCTTTCTCATGTTGTTTTGTCTTTTGATTGATTGATTCCCTAGTACCGTGGTTGTATTCGTGATTTCTTGTTAGAGTGTAGTTGGTAGTACACCATGACAAAGACATCATATTCCCCTTAGGTTGCATGTTGTATGATTGTAGGAAAGATTTTTCTTGAACCATGATTATTAGGGTTGACCTTGACGAAGATCTACGAAGGAGTTATGACTTGACAAGAGAGACAAGATGATTAAAATTCGAGGAAACACCAATTTAAATAAAGGGTCAAGAATTTAACATGACGGAATTTATGATGTATTAATTCCAGGAAGATTATGACATGTTTAAATTGGTTATTAAAATTTGGAAATTTTGGAAGATTTATCAATATATTTATTTAATTGCAAGTTATAAATTTTAGAATTTTATATGGGATGTTGCAATTAGAGAATCTTCAAGTATCGCATTGTTGAGTATTTTGAGGAAGAGGAAATCGAGAAATAAAATTTAGATGGATAAATGTTTAAATTTAAACTTGTGGGACGAGATTTCATTTTATACTTGTGCATTGAAAAATCAAATTTAAGGAGTGAATATTAAATTCCGAGTATTGAATTATTAACAAAAACTTTCAAGGAAATTTTTGAGGGACTTTGATTTTACTTTGAGGATTTTTCAGGTTACACAACAATTTTAGAAAATTGAAATTGCGAAAGAACATTGTGGATTATTAAAGGATTTCATGGATGATAAATTAAATTTGAGGGAAATAATAATGTGTATGAATAAACGCTACCTTGAGGATTTTGAATTTCGAGGACGAAATTCTTTTAAGGTGGGTAGACTTGTCACTACCACATTCCATAAACAGGGGAATTTTTGACTTTTTATAATATTTAATATTATCGTAGTTATAATTGCATGAATAGTATATTTTTAAATTAAATAACTGTATGATGTGTACTTTAATATATTATATTATAGACAGTGTTCATTGTGTTTGTGATGGTAGACTTGACCTAGAAGCCAGTAGATGAGCACCTGTCGGAGTCATGGAATTTTTGAGGTTAATTGTTTTATTTTAGAATTAATTTATTGGAGGTGTAATTAATTACTGTATTTTTATTTAATATTTTTGCGCATTGCCTTTGCTTCGATATATGGGACACTACTCTATCTTTTGTCTCCCAACAAATTTCACAATCTTGCCCTAGACATGCCCGCCTTCCATTCTGCTATTTTTTGCAACTCATAATTATGCTCCCTGTGCATTGTTTCTAGCCGCACAAAAATTGTCGCGGACGTTATTTAATTAATCCCTATTTTGTATCGTTGTGCGTTCCAAATTAAAATTGGAGGCAATCTTGACCTATTTTTTGTGCGGTCCAAATTAGGGTAATATTCTGTTCTGAGTCTTCTTCATTATTGGTATTGATGACCTGACCTGATTTTGGCCCCATGTACTCCTAATTAATTGTTGAACACAACTTGCATTTATTTCTATTTAAATTGAGGATACTATTTTAACCAATTCTAAAATTCCAATTTTATTCCAGTGCCCTGTTAATTGAGCCCATACCGATCATACAGCGCCCCCTGACTCTACAAAACACCGGACACCGAATCGCCCGTCAAATTTTCGTCATTTTATGTGTTTGTGCAATTTCCCAAATTTAAGGGGGCTAAATTGCAAATTTGTATTTTTGTGTCAACACCCAATTATTTAAACAATGAGGGAACCTAATAATTATTTAATTAGCCTCTCACCCTCATTCCCATATGAATTAATTTCTCATGTCCAATCTGGACCACACATTCAAGGGGGGTCAATCACCACCCTCCATCAACACCCTCTCTCCCCTATTTAATATCATGTCCTATCAAACCCTAATCCCTAGACTACCTAGGAAACACCACCCTCACAAGCCTCCACCTCTCTCTCTCCTCTCCTCTCTCCAACGTGGGGAACCAACCTCTTCCCTTCTTCTTCTATTTTTCTTCTCCTTCTTCCTTTCTTCTTCTCTTTTCTTTTCTTCTTCTCTTTCCTTCCTCCTTCTTCTTCTTCTTCTTCTTCTTTATTTTAGTTTTGAATTCATTTAAATTCAAATCTGAAAGAGGGGGAACACTGTTCCTGCTGATCCGCTGCTCAGGCCGGCCAAGCTCCGATCCCCGGCGGCCGCTGAGACTCTTCCGGCCGCTGCTGTTCGCCCTCCTCCTCGTAGTACGACCGGCGGCCCTCACTGCTGGTTACTCCGGCGCCCCACGAGCTTCCCCGGCTGTATTCCTCCCTACCCCGGCCACGGTTTCAACTCCGCTGCTCCTCCACCAAGCCGGTCCGGCACCACTGTCTCACCCTCCCTTCCAACTACCACCCCGACTCTGTCCATCGACCCGACGGCAGCCACCCCACCTCTTCTCCCCGGCTGGCCTCCATCTTCCACCATCACCACCACCTACAACTTCCCGTCCGGCCCCCTCGCGAGACCGTCCAGCCGCTGCTCCTCCCTGCTGCGAGCTCCGGCGAGCAGCCGAGCAGCAAAACCGCGCTCGAGTCCTCCCGTACGAGCCTCCCCCTCCTGCCGTACTCTGGTCCGGCGAGCCTCCACCGGCAGCCACTGTAAGCAATTCTTCTCCTCCCCTCTTCCCTCCTTCAGTGATATATATACATATGTAAATTAGTGTTATTTAATGTATATGTATTTTAGTGTAATTAATGTTTATATAGTTAATGTAAAGGTTAGTATATATTTAATTTAGTGTATGAGGGTATTAGTGTATATATGTTTTATATATATATATACGCGTATATGTATGTATATATATATATATCTCACGTATATCTCTATATTTTAATATATATGTATTGCATATGTATTCTAGTATAAATACGTATGAGTGTATATAAAGATAATGTATATATGTATTTGTATTATTTAATCATGTGTAGGTATATGTATGAGTATAATTAATAAATATATGTATATGCATGAATATTGGTTATTTTCATATAGTATAAAAATTAATAAAATGTATATGTACATTACGTATTTAATTAATGTTTAAAATGTATATGTATATATTTAATATGGTTGATATAAATATATATACGTACTTAGTATATGCATTATTGGTATTGCAGTAATTGATATATGTACATATGTTTTGTATATACTTTCAACACAAATAATTTGTATATATGTATGAAAATATATATATTTTGTACATGCTTTTATTATATTCCTAATATACTTAGTATAAACTAAATTGGTATTAGTATATAGTATTGTATTTTCTCTAATTATATATATATATATATATATATATATATATATATATATATATATATATATATATATATATATATATATATATATATATATATATACGTATTCAATGTGTATGTGTATATTACTATACATGTATATAGTATAATTATTATTTTGGTTTAAATATATATATGTGTATATATATATTTTGTATGGGTATATAAATATAGAAACGTATTTCAGTATAAATATACATATATATATATATTTTCGTATTGGTATGTGGGTATACATGTATTTTATATATATACTTAGCATATTTTCAATGTATGTTTAATTGGTATATATATATGGTATAAATTCAATTTGGTATATACATATTTGTATTGCAAATATATATATATATATGGCAGGTATTAACGATTAAAAATATGTAATGTGTTTTAGATGTCTGTCTGCTAGATGACCCTAGTTGACTAGTAGCATACCTGGCATAGCCCCTGAGTTAGTATTTTGTTGTGTGTTAGTATAGCATCTGATGCAAATGTGGTTTTGCTTGTGATATGTTTATAGGACTGTTGGTTACCCAGGGGACACTCTGGAACAGGACATCAATAATTACCAGCTAAGGACCCAAGGCGAGTACATTCTCTGATTAGTTTCTAATTTATGATATCTCCTATGTTCACTGTATCTAGTGTAAATATCCATGATCTTGACACATTGGTTACACGGATTGGTATACACGGATCTCGTCATGAGATATTATTCCTTATTCATGGTGTAGCTTGTACAAGACTTGTTTTCCTTGTTATCTTGTGCATGTACAGACACTGATTCCCGGGGAGACTTGCTACCTTCCTGGGGAATCCCGTGCCATAGCGTACCATGATTAGATCTACTATACCAGTCGGGGGTGGGGAGTATTTTAGTATAGATATGTGATCATACCCAACTTTACATGCATCATAGCTCACCCCGCATCTCATGTCGGGTGCGGCCTGACCATATACATGCTTCATAGCTGTTACGTGTGATTAGCCTGACCTCTACATGCATCATAGCTAACCAACGGTTAGCCTGACCTTCGTGAATCATAGCTAATCACATGTAACCAGCCTGATCAAGTTCCCAAGCCGATCACATGTTAAAGCTAGTACTCACACACTTAGTCAAAGGATTCTTGCTCGTTGACATATTGTTCTTTTCCTGCATTTACTTACAGTATTCCAGTATTTCTCTCATTGTACATTTTTCGTACCTATACATGCATCTGGTATATTTCCATCTAGAACTGCTACATAGTTTATGTTATTTATATAGAACTGCTATTTAGAGATGTACTTTGCTCCTTCCTGACTGGAAAATATTTTTCCAGACTGTGACCTTAGTGGACTTGTTTCTGACACTTGGGGGATTGGTTGTTACTGATTGCAGGTATGATTATTTTGTCATTAGACTTGTGTTGTATTCTCTTGTTCTTCAAATTCTTATCGTGCTGTAGTTGTGATTGAGTATGTTGTTCATTTTATAGTGGTATCCGTGTCTCCTTATGGAGTTGGATACTAGTGTGAGATTATTTTAGATAGTATCAAGACCTTGACAGCGTTCTACCGCCGATGCTGCGGCGTAGGCTGGACGTACCCACGCACTCGTGCCCCTAAACCGGGTGCGGGTCGTGACAACACCGGAATCAACGCGTATCCGTCGACAACACCCCATATCGGCCCTGTTCTGGAACTCGTTGTAACTTTATTTACACACATCGTATCGAAACGAAACTTACGCCATCGGACTCGTAGCAATACACTGGTCCTGTGGCCCAAGTTTGGTTTGATTCTAAGAACATTGACAAAATCGCGTATCATGGGCCCCACGGCTCCACTTGACGGACGATTTTGTGATCGGCTTATCGGAATCCAGTTCTGGACATTCCGTTGGGTTCGTATCGCCGTTCTGGACTTGTAGACACTAAGTTTAACAAATTTGGAGAAAATTGTCTCTGGCACGTTTTTCAGTGAGAAGCGGGCCACATGTGGACCCCGTTTTGACCAAAAACTGTCACTTTTGCCCCTGTGTTCAAATTGGACTTATGAACAGGCAATTCTAGCTATTTGATGTCTTCTGAACCTGATGGTAATGTTTATTTTAGCAACCGGAGGAGTACATGCAAATCCTGCGGATACTGGAGCAGTAGTTGGATACCAAACCCCAGGCAAGTGTACCTTACCATACTTGCAGCATTTGTTTATACTATTCTCTTGATTATTTACTGTAATATCTTTGTTCAACCTAGGACCGTATGACATTACTTAGCGTCCGAATAATATTCGGGTGTCAACACCGTACGCGGCGTTGTGTAACGTCACCTAGACATGGATATCGAGATCCTATACATTCTCGTGCTTGCCTTATCAAGTACGTCATACCTCAGGACACCTGACACTATTCATGAGACAGAATTTTTCTAAGATATTCATGGTAATTCTGTATAGGTTACATGTTTCATGACATATTCTTTATACACATGCTTAGATCTCATTATGACTTGCTGCATTAGATATGATCTTGCGTGACATGGACATGAGACATTGTGAACATGAGATGTGTGATTACATTGGGTGGGAAGAGATTTACCATACAAAAGGCTGATTATATATATATATATATATTATATTACTGGAGGTGCCTTCGACTATGACACAGAGCTTTGCTATATTACTGGCCCTTCGAGAGAATACTGCTATGAGTTTTCCCGACACAGAGCCTATAGTAGTCTCAGCCTGAGTATGATTAATGCTCTCATATTGCATATCACTTAGCTAGTTATATAGTTTACCATATTGATTAATTTATTATTGCACTGTATTTATTTTTGGCATAAAAATTTCTTTTACCTTGCTATGTCCCCTGAGGACCTGAATCCGGATTATGTCCCCAGGTATAGCAGAAGATATCTACCCTGAGGTGTACGGGACATGAGCAGTCTTTGGAGCAGTACCAGAACCTGTGGACGAGGTGATCGCTGAGGATTTCTCCTGAGTATCTGCTTATTCTATACTCAGTCTTGGATGTTATTAGACTCTTTTATTTCTCGTTTAAATTGTATCAGACTTATTATCGGGTTGTTCCCCGATTTACTTTATGGAGACTTGATTATGATTATATTTCATTTTTGCTGATATTGCTGTATTTATTTTCTGTGGATGAGATTAGTATACTAGACCCTTATTGTTGTTTTACAGCTTAAGTACATCCTGATGGGTCCATTAAATTGGGTTTGCCCATCGTTGTGTGCTGCTGGCCATTGCCACGTGGCTAGTCGCTCGATATTTTGGGACTGCGGCGTGACAGTGGTAGACCTATAAGGCATAATATAGTGATTGAAATGGTTTCATTGGGCACAATGCATGCCTGTGAAAGTTGATTCTCCTTGTATCTCAATTCCCAATTGTTTATCAATATTTATAGAGTGATTTACTTCTAATATCATCAACTTATTTCATTGAATATCACCAAATCGATTTATTTTATTGAATATCATCAGTTATATGTCATATATTGTGATTGCATCGAATATTATCATCTATAAACAGATATGGTTGATTCATTGTCAATTGAATTTTGAAGATTTATAATTGAATGAAACTAAGATAATTAACTAATTACATGATATAATATCATGGGGGTGGGGAGAATCTCAAGTTACATGGAAATCTTATTCGACAATTTATATATAGTTTGTACTATACCATGAGGGATCGCTCGGGGTGCTATTACCCCACATTGGTTATTAGTTCAGGTTAGGCCATCTCCAATAAAAATTTGAAAATTTGAATTTATATCCTATTTGTCATTGTACTTTTAGAAAATTTTTATCCTAGTTGGTAGAGTTTATATATATAAATTGCACATAAAAAAAAAAAAAACTCTTACTGGAGATGACCTTAGTGACGAATACACAACCGAGACGTCATATCGGATGAGTCGGGATAGCTTTCCATCTTGGTTTATATAGATCGACGATGGATTTTTTAATTGTATTATTATAATAATTAGGATTATATCCTAGATAACTAATTATAGTAACCCGTAAGGTTGTGTCGGCCTTATTTGTTAGGATTATGCTTGTTCTACTTTATCTGTCCCTTATGTTTGTAGGTTATGATTAGACTTTTCTTGTGGTACTCTACTTTGGTTTGTCTAACCAACTCATAATTTGTTCTTATATTTAGAGCATGAGTCGAGGATCTTGCATTTTTTTTTTTGATGGCGTGCATCAATTCTGAAGTATCTTTATGTCACTTAACCTCTTACGTTCCAGTTGTTTCTTACTTATTGGGCTTAGGGTTGTTTGGTTCGTCAAATTGAAACAAATAAGTAGCAAAAAAATCAATTTTTTTTTCACTTTACGTGTTTAGTTTGAAAACTTGTCGACAAAAATTACTGTAATTTGACATGAACAATAAATTTTTTCTATCACGAAATCAAAAAAAATTATATCCGAGTTTTTTTCTTCGAAGTTGAACGGATAATTGAGAAATTCTCATTTCCACTTCACGTGTTTTGATGGAATACGAATTCCGTTTCAACTTATTTTTATTTTTATTTACTATTCATATAAAAAAAAATTATATTTTTTACTCACTTCAACAACAACCAAACATTAAACTTTATAATATCTTATTACATAACTGGCCACTTTCCGCCACTATATTCCTATTACAGGACTAAGACATAGCATCAACATACAACCAAACAATTACATAGATATCATCCGCACAATTGGAGTGATACAACAAAATTATCATATTATGTGGTTACGACCATCATGTGGCTTCTTGTCACTCGATCTAGGGATACAAATGCACTAAGTTAAGTTTACTTGTTTTCAAATGCTGTTAGCCGAAATTAATGTTAGTTTTATAAACATACTGTTATTTTTTTTGTATTTATGAACTCCCTATTTTATGATTCAGTGATCAAAACTATTAGAGAGGAAGAATAATGTTGACATTTATATTGTTTCATGCACCTCATGGTACTCAATCTTTTTTAAAACCCTTGTTTGTGTGAAGAGATTTTAATCGGGAATCGATGATCCAACTCTTATCTCTTATATTTTCACAACACACACGTAAATGAAGAGAACCACTGGTCCACTGAGTGTTTTCCTTTGTTGATTATCTTTACTATGATAATACGGCTTGAGAATAGCCATAAAAAAAACAAAAAAACTGTTTGAATCCTTTTTATATCATCTATTAATTAATAAAAATAAAACTTTCTAACTATTACTTTTATGGCAAAAAAAATAAATATTTTTATAATTATCCGAACATATATTCAAATTTCTATAAACATATATAAAAAAAATTCAAAAAAAATTAATATTTAAATTAGATTTAAACTAAAGAATAAAGTATTATCTAAACATATATTCAATATTATGCAAAGATATCTATAACAAATTTTAATTAAAATATATTCAAATCATATTTAAACTACCTTAATATAATTTAAATTTCTATCTAACTTTTAATAATATCAAATTTTTTTTCTATCATATATATATATATATATATATATATATATATATATATATATATATATATATATAAAGAGAGAGAGAGAGAGAGAAATATGCAATATATATGACAGAGGAAACACGACTAGAGTGGACTATTCAAATTCTGATTTTTCACTTATTTGATTTAAAATAATAATAATAATAATAATAATAATAATAATAATAATAATAATAATAAATTAAAAATTAGTAAAACACTATAATTAATGTCTCTTTACATGTGAGATGTGAGTGAAAATAACTTTGTTGACCGAATAATTCTATTGTATTGTAGGAGCGTTAATATTAAAATGCTAGAAAACTAAATTTTTTTACGTGTCCTCAAATAATACAAACTTCCTAGAGAAACGATTACATGAACACATAAGTGGAGGGGATGAATATTTTGAACTAAAATTCCTTTCACAGGATCAATGCACATCGTTAAGACCAGTTGTATTGTTCAACGAAGAATTGTAAATCATTAATTGACACCAAACGGTAATTTCAACTATTAGAACAAAACGACGGTTGCCTACAAAGAATTTAATATGCTGTTTAACGTTGGTGAGAGTAGATTCACCTCATATACTGAGAAGGTCAAGTGCATTTAACAATCCAAGCAAAAAATGTGTTAATTCATCCAATGCAAGAATGCTAAACCAAAAGTACAAATGAAAACTGTAATTTCATAATTAAGTACGCAGCCCCAAAACCGGACCAACACTGCAAATGTATAAAGTAAATCTGGACCTCAAAGAGAAAATGAAAACCACTAAAAGCATCAATGCATCAGCAAAAGAGGAGATTACATTTTAACTCTGTTCCTCCACCCTCACACAATCCCCGCGCACTGCTGTCCAAACAAAGAACCGAAAACACCCACAACCTACCCACCGTACGGATCCCACGGCAAGCTGGGCCCGTTCTTCCGGTTCCAGAGATCTCGGTGCAAATACCATTGGTTAGTAAAACCTCCACGTTCCCGTTTACTGCACATGGAAAAAATGGCGCGAAATTCACTCCAATCTCCCGCCCTATCCTAACTCCCCCCTTTCTATTTCTTCCCTATCCTTTCTTTCTCGTTCTTTCTTCTTCCTCCTCCTCTTCTTCTCTCATCTCCTCCAAACCCTAACCCTAAAAATGCTCCGGCACCCCTCCACCGCCGCCCCCCCTCCCCGCCTCCGCCACGGCCCGCCGAAGAAGCGCGGCAGCTACAACTGCGGCCGATGCGGCCTCCCCAAGAAGGGCCACGTGTGCACCACCGCCCCCTCCTCCTCCACTCCCAGCTCCTCCGACCACCCGGATGCCGCCTCCACCATCCTCACCCCTCCTCTCCCTCTCCCCTCCAACCGGCTCCGCCGCGCCCTCTCCTTCGAGGAAGAGGAGGGCGTCGGCGAGTCCTTCGAGCCCGAGGAGGAGCTCGAGGAGGAGCTCGAGGAGGAGGAGGAGGAGGAGGAGGCGGTGGAGGCCGGCGGCGGGAGGCGGCTCCCGGTGTCGTGTCTCGCCGAGGCGCTGAAGAGGCTGTCCCCGAAGGAGCTGATGGGGGCGGCGGCGGTGTGCAAGGGGTGGAGGGACTGCGTCCGGAGGGTCTGGATCTCCGCCGAGGAGCTCAGGCTCAGGATCTCCCCTCCCTCCTCCCCGATCGGCTTCGTTGGGTCGGTGCTGCATAAGTGCGACGGCCTCTCCCGGCTCTCGCTCACCATGGAAAGGTTATAACAACAAATTAAGAATCAAATAATACAATTTCATATGAAACGGAACTCGGAATCTAATAACAATGACCAAAATTGATCAGATCTAGTAGATCGGATACGAACAATAGATGGATCTTGAGATCGGAGAAGGCTGATGATGTGCCTTTCTGTTGATCCGGAACTTTGGCATCGGACAGTTTCTTTTGATTGAAATTTTGGTTTTGGTTTTGGTTTTATCTAGTTGAGGTGCAAGGACACGCTATGTTACTGTCATGACAAGATACGGATGCGCCATTGAATTTGGTGCGTTCTAGTGTATTTTGGAGTGTGTGTTCTGTCTGATACGTGCCCAGCACAGTGAAGCCAGCGCCAAGTTTTTGCGCCACATGGTTCTCAGTCTTTTCCAGTGACCTGAAAATTTGAGAAAGATCGACTTTTTGTATAGTTTCATTTGTTCGTATTATATTTTACAGATCTAAGGATTTATAAATGAGATCAAGATGGTTTTTTATGTGCCATTCTGTTGATCGGATAATATTTTAAATTTTCAGACTTGATTTTAGAACTGATCCATATCAAGATCTAAGTGATTGCTGATTGGATCTGCAATTAGATCTGCAATTAACTTTATTTTTGTCTTTCTTTTTTGCAAATTTCTTCATCTTGTGTTTATGTCTGTTTTGAGAATGGTTTTGACAGAGATTTAAAGTAACAAGCAATATTGGTTTAAAATAGATTTTATGACTGAAATACAACTGTATTGTGTTCTGAAGTAAGGATTTTCTCTTGATGCAGTGATGCGGATGCGACGGTGTTAGCTTGTGTTGCTTTCTCATGCCCTAATCTAGAAGAATTCGAGATCAACGTTGCAAAAAATGCTGTCAACCGGATTACTGGGTATGTTTGCAAACCCGATTATAAACTGATGAGCTTGTTATGTATCATTGTTTGTCACATTTGTTTCATATATTTCTACTGGAGTTCCACCTGCATTTGTGAATGTGCATCTCTTTCGCACAGAGGAATAGGTGCTGGGAACAACTTGTTGCATTTACTAAACATCTAGATGCATATTAGGAAATGAATTTGCTTCTTATCAACTCCCTTTTGGCATTTGCACCAAATGTTGATTTGAATGAGTTGCTGATGGGCTAGTATTTTAGTGTTTTCTTGATCCTATAATTTGTCTGCCTTGGCTGCTTGCAAATTACAATCTAATGTACGAGTTACTCGAGCAGATTTCTGGAATTCTGGTAACAGTTGATTGGATTTTAATCGTCACATTAGTAAGGATGAAATATCATCATCTCTTTCCGCACTTCTTCATATGTTGCATAACTAGGACTGCATGTTTATGAGTTTACATTATTGCCTGTTAGTAGTGAAATTGAGGATCAAATGTGCCCTCGAATTCTCCCTTGTGACTTTCCACTAAATTTTAATCATGCCTTCGAACTGTTTATCAGCAATTGGTTTATTTCCTTTTGTCTGTCACCCCAATATGGGGCTGATATTCCATGTTTGTGAGGCAAGTTTTTGGTGAGTGCTGCTAAACTATGTTGCTGTTTGTTTGGTCCCTAGACTGTAGAACCAGTTTCGATTTTACCCAACTTTATGAGAAGTTTCAGTTTTGCCATGGGATTGCTTTAGTCTAGATAGCAATAAGGAACAATAGGTTTATTATAATGGTTTTCTTTTCATTGTAGGAATTATCAGCACTGCAACATGTTTCCTTCAAAATTTATACTTATCACATGTGATGGTCTTTCTATTATAGGGATGAGTTGGCCCGTTTTATCTCTGAGAAGCGGAGTCTTTCAGTCCTTAAAATTGAAGGTTGCACAAACCTTGGATGTCTGAATATATCTTCGTCAAGCTTGTCAACCCTATGGCTTTCAGACCTTTATTGCATTTCCAGAACAGTGAGCATATTTT
Organism: Iris macrosiphon; assembly: GCA_036927795.1. Classification (NCBI taxonomy): domain Eukaryota; kingdom Viridiplantae; phylum Streptophyta; class Magnoliopsida; order Asparagales; family Iridaceae; genus Iris; species Iris macrosiphon. The sequence continues at coordinate 152,187,910 of JAYESA010000003.1, forward strand.
GTTGATGTTGTATCTTTCCTTCTTTCATTTCTTATTGTGTGTTAATTTGATCTATATTTTAAATAGGTCATTAACTGTCCAAATCTCAAAGAGCTCTCTCTTGATTTTACACGACAAGAGAATGATTCTACAGATCTTGTTGCGATGATTGATTCTCTTGGTCGTACTTGTACACGGATAAGAAACATGCACATTGCTTCAATCCGACTCTGTAACGAGGCTGTGCTTGCTCTGGCAGGTGCAAGCCTGAGGTATGTTATTTGCTTCAAGAGTACAGAGAATTGTTGATTTCAGTGTCTCCGGTCTGTTGTCTTGCATACGTAGAAAGCTCATAAACACAATTAATGTTTTTTTCTATTATGTGGGATGGTTTTAAATTATCAAGAGTTTGAATTGTAGAAATATAGTATCAATAATTATATCCAGCTTGTGTAGCAGCTTATTATACCAAACTGCGATTGGATACTCTTCAACAACTAAAGTTTTATGACTCTGTCAGGGGTTTGCGCATGTTGTCACTAGTTCTTGGTTCTAAAATAACTGATGCATCTGTAGCTGCTATTGTTTCATCTTATGGGAGTCTGGAGTTGCTTGACCTAAGTGGGTATGTTCTGTACTGCTATTTATGAATGATTACACTGTTACACAGCTCTGCAACCCCTTCCATTATTGATTTTTGTTGATGATTCTGAAGCAATTACAGCAGATTTTTGTGTTTCAACACCTCATAATGATTTGGGTTGTAATGTGCTTGTTATTATATTTTAGGTCAAACATTACCGACAGTGGCATTGGAATGATATGCAATGTGTTCCCACGGACCCTATCCAGACTTCTCCTGGCTCTTTGTCGTAACATTACTGCAAGTAATCTCCTAATTATATGCTTTTCATGTTGAAGGTTTTTTTAGGATTATATTTAATCCGCTCCATTTTATTTCAGGTGGGATCCAGTTTGCCGCAGCACAATTGCCATATCTCCAGCTAATTGACTGTGGGATGAGCATTTGTGAGCTCGCTGTTGGTTATCATAGTGTTGAAGAAATCGTATCAAATAACAAAGGAGGAAGTGAAGTAATTAAGAGGTGTCAGAAACTACAAAGTGCAAATCCTCCACCAATTTACCAGAAACTGATTATCAAACATAACCATCTAAAGAAACTTAGTTTATGGGGTTGCTCAAGTTTAGATGTAAGTTTGGTTGCTTTACAGGTAATTGTTATATCTTTATTTCCACTTCTGTTTACTTAAGTCGTTGATGTGCATTGCAGGCCCTGTACCTAAACTGCCCCGAACTAAATGATCTAAACCTTAATTCGTGTACAAATTTGAATCCACGTAAGTTTGTATGCTACTCTTTGATATATGCACATATAAAGCCAATTTATGATATGGCTGATAACTACTGTAACATTCTTTCCAGAAAGATTGCTGCTTCAGTGTCCCAATTTGAAGAATGTTCATGCTTCTGGCTGTCACGATATGTTAATTGGAGCAATTCGTAACCAGGTACTGAGTTTTCATCATCTAGAACTGTTTTAAGTATATTGTTTATCTTTGCTTATCACAAAAGCTTACATTTGTGGAGGTACTTGATAATTGGAGATGTAAATTTCTTTTAGTAAACTTGTATAAATAGTTATAATTGTTGGAGTAGGTGGGGTTCCCAACCTATGTGGAAAATACTCCGGAGTTGGATTGAGTATTTCTACATATAATAGGAATACCTCAATATATTTGGATTGGTTATTCCTACATATAATAGGAATATGTCAATGGATTTAGATTTGGATTGGATATTCGTACATATAATAGGAATATGTCAATGAATTTGGATTTGGATTGGGTATTCCTATATATAATAGGAATACTAGTTGTGGGTTTGAGGCTATATATATTTAGGTGTTTTCTAGCCCTAAAATATATCTCATATCTCAAAAATATTGCAAAAGGAGGCAATGGTGCTTTTACAACAATGGAAGTAGAGAGGAAGAGATTGAAGGCTATTTCGAAGAGGAGATCGGTTTCGGGTAATTCTTTTCTCGTCATCTCCGTTCTTTGTTTGTCTCTGATTTATTTTCTATTCCAAAGAGTTGTGGTGATCCGTTTGGATCTGTGAAAAGTTTGTAAGGAGTTTGTGTATTTCATATTCCATTAGTGGATGTTTTTCAGGGTTGGACTCTGATCGTCCCGTGGTTTTTTCCATTTCGGTTTTTCACATAAAAATTTATGTGTCTGCGATTTGTGGTTGGCGTTTTTTGGTTTGTGTGCTTTTCCTCGGTTCTCTCGCAAAGCTTCTTGGCTTGGGGAACTGTTTCCGCGCTTTCGTTCCCAACAAAGTGGTATCAATAATTTGTTCCCTTACTAAAAGGGTATAGAGGAATTATTTAGAGAATTGGAAAGAGGGTGCTTCCTTTGCGTTGGACTGTCCTTATTTCTCCAAATTAAGATGTTTGTCTTGTTGTAATACTGACTTGCAACATGCACTTGAATCTTGATACAACTTACAAGTTACAAGTTCAAAGCCAGAATTAGTTATTCAACACTCTTCAGCTCAACTTATTTTAGCATGGATAGGTGAGTTGATTCAAAAATCTTCCTAAATGAACAGTGTCTAAAATCATCTAATAATATTTCCTGCTTGTTAGTTTGATTCTATTTTATGCACAAGACTTGTTTAGTTACTCATTTCTTGATATTTAGGTTGACTACATTTCTTGATTTGTAGGTTGACAACCTTAGATCACATTCTTCTCACATCTGACACTGGATTATGGCACCATTCTCTAGTTTGCATCTAACACATACATGCAATTCACTCTAATGAATTTACGCTTATACCTCTTAACTTTCATATTAGTCTACCTAAAACTTCTAGGATTTTCTGGTGAATTTTGGTTTCTTTTCATGGGAGCCTTCCTGGTTGGGCTTGTTAGACTAAAACATACAAGGAAATGATTTGTATGATGATTCTAATGCTTCACTTTCTAGAAAACATTTAAAGTCACATTCATGGCATCCACTCATTAATTTCCTTTAAATGGTTATAATTTTTAGGTTCTCAATGAGTTTGCTGCCGTTGAAAACCATTTCCAGTGTAAGCGCTTAGCTGATGGCTCCAAGAGAGTTCAGGTCCCCTACTTTCTTCCGCAACAGGTGAATACCACTCGCACTGCCTCTTAATGCTCACAATACATACGGCTCTTCCTGTTCCATTACTTTCACCTTCTCATTTCCCCCTCCTGACTGTTTCTATCGATAGCTCTCGCAGGCATCCGATGCTCAGAAGCGGAAGAGGCTGCGCCTCACCCAGTGCAACGTGCGTCTTGACTGAGTGACCACGCCATTCTGTACCTCTATGTTGTTCCCGTTGTACCAGCCATAGTCTGTTGATTTGTTATGTTTTAACATAGCGTGGGAGTTGAGCCTGGATATCTTTTGTATCAAATACTGGTGGGCTGCTTTCTTTATTTCTAAGTAGAGTGTTACATAAAATGTGACTGTCCAAAATTTAAGTTGTGGTAGGATAATAAATATGCAGTAACCATGTTTTACTGCTGTTAGCAATAAAAATTAGGCATCAGATTCTGAGTGCAATTTATACTCGATACTTTGGTAGGGTTTGTTAAACTGAAGCCGGAGGATTATTTGATTGTTCCGTAGTGCTTTGTGTCTTGTTAGGGACCTCTCTCATAGTCATAATTATCCAATTATTTGTTTTTTCAACCCACATCATGTTGGGGTTTATTTTAATTTGGTCATTAGTGATTTGTTCCATTGTTCCATGTTGAGGTATATTCTAAGTGTATATTTTAATATTTAAGCTATTATTTATTATTATATACACATGGTGTTCAAGAGGTTAGTATGGTGATTGATTTTTTTAGTGGACAAAGTTTAAATTCTACAATCAATTGTTTTGTCACTCATTTGATAGGAAATTTTTTTTTTGGAGCTAGGCTCTCGATATAGTTATTAGACGAATTATGCAAAATGATGTTTTGATGATGTATTGCGCATGAAAGGGTGCGGAGCAACAGGTCTGCAGGATGCAGTAGCGAGTGCATTGTCGTGGAGCAACGGGCATGAATGATGCAATGTTGCATTTTTGCAGGACTTTGTGTCACGGTTCTGCAGAGCGTCTTAGTATTGCGGTTTTGATATTGTTGGATATGTTCAGTTTTGTAATTGTCATATTTATAGGAGTTACTGTTGGTAACTATCACACTTAATAATGAGTTACTCTTGGGTTTTTCATACATGTATTTAGTGACAATAACCACTTTCCTGGGAATACTCATCTATTTAAGTAACTGTTCCAACACTCTGTGCTTTTACAAGACACAACAAAATTCAAGGGAGCAGAAGAGATAAGAAGGGAGTTTCATCTCTAGAAACCATTTTTTTTTAATTACATCAACGCAAGTCCGAGAGTCCAGTTGCACTTCTGTGCTAGCCCTTGAAGCGAGGTGCCAAGGAGCATTCCAAAAGTTATTCCAAATTTGCTGGTTCCTGGGAGCGGATCGACGGAGAATGCCGAATCTCGCTTCCAGCAACGGTGGTTCTGACCATCTTATAGCATGTTTCATCTTTCTATAGTTCTGTTATATCTTCAGCAAGTTTGTTGCTAGCTTTCAAACAGTCTAGAGCTCTGCTATATCTTCAGCAAGTTTGTTGCTAGCTTTCAAGCAGTTTTGACTGCTAGCTTCTTAAACGGATCTTTTTGCTAGCAGTTTTCTCCTAGCGAGCTTGACTTGCATTTCAGAATTTAGTCTTCATTGGCTTTTATGGATTTTTTCGAAAATCTACAACAATCTCAAAGTGAGATTCATGTGACTTTAGAAGATTGCAAGATTCTTATCAAGATCCAAGATTGACATTTGTATAAGTCTTTTGGATACTAGCATTCACAAGCTTGAAAAGTTTGATGGACAACAGTGCAATTACTAGAAAAGAAAGACTAGCCTGAATCTTCAATCTGCCAACGTGAAATACGTTCTGTCCGAACCAGATCCTGTGATTCCAAATACGGATAAAGTGAGAGCTATCGCTAATGTGATTACTGTCATACAACAGTAGAAGATAAATAACAATCTCTGCAAGCTGTTAGCCCTCTGTTATTTGGAGAATTCCTTGATTAAATCCTATAGTACGAAGGAGAAAGTTAGAGACATTTGAGACTCCCTTCAAAAGCAGTACAAGTACGATGAAAACATGTCATTGTATTCTATAGACTCTTATTTCTTTTCCTGTATTCTATTCCTCGCTTGTTATCATTGTAATGAGGATGACTCAATTTGACTTGTAAAATTTTTAACATAGTTTTAGTGTAAAAATAAGGGTAAAATTTAAATGCAAAAAATGGATTATATAATTTTTAATGTAGATATAATGATAACAAATAAATTACAATAACATTTTATGCGATTTCATGTAGATCTTCTCGACACTCTCGTGCAAGTTGTCCATGCATCCAAGTATAGGCTCTTTGTTGAGTACTTTGATGATGGTACTCAAAGAAAAAGTCAGTAAACTGAAGAGTATGTCGACAAAATCCTTGTTAGGTTCGGCATATACAACCCAACTCTGCTCCTTGTCCACAAAAAGTTTCACTGTAATCTTCTTGGCACTGGCCATACTGAATGGATCGGTACTCCAACACACGACAACCTCTCCAAATTTGGGGGGTTCTTGGTTGTGAAAGTATAGCACTCTACATTTACCTTGTCTTTTAAATGACTGTTATTTTCCAAGGAAGAATTACCCGGAAGCATAAACATCATATATGTTCGTATATGAATATAGCAAATTAAAAGCACGGGAACAAAAATATACATTACCAGAATAAGTCAAATTAGCGACGTCTGAAAACGCTGTTAAATGATATGAAAATGTCGTTAAAAAAATTAGAGACGTAATTAGCGACGTTTTATTGAAGTCGCGTTTAAACTAGTCGTTGACAGAAAAAACGTCGCAAAATGTCACTATAGCGACGTATTGGGGCCAATATTTTTTATATCAACGACGTATAGTGACGCAACGTAGCTATATTAGCGACGTGTTGTGTGTCGCTAAACGTCGCTAATATTTTTCTATTTAGCGACGTTTTGCTGACCTGATAAATACTGTAATGTCAGCAATTTAGCGACGTTTAGCGACATAATTAGCGACATAATTAACGATGTTATGCGACATAATTAGCAACGTAATTTAGCGACATAATTAGCGACGTATATAAACGTTGCTAAACGTCGCTAAATTTTCAGTGAAAAAAAAATGAAAAAATAGAATATAAAATAGTATCCAAACAAATCTTCCTGTAGTTTATGAATTCACAACTTATAAATAGACCCAGAGCAACCCTTCATTGAATTTTCTGGGTTCGCCGACCCCTTTGGTGGAACATTCAACACCGATAAATTTACATACATTTAATATGAATAATAAAGTAAAATTTGAAGAAAACGACACATTGGAATTACAAATCGAGTCTCAAGAAAATCCGATCGAAAAGAATGCAATAAATATCCACACAATTGAGTGCAAGAAATAAAGTCTAAAAGTCTCAATAAATGTATAATATTCATAAATGATCCAATATCATGGGTCAAAAAACAACCAGTAAACTGTCATAAGTAGGACTACTGCGGATCTGGAGGAGGATGAGCACCGACGCGCACCAGGGATAAGAACAACTCATACTGCTCCCGTGAAATCGACACCGATGTTGATTAAGAAGGCAGTGACGTCGGTGGAGTCGGGGTCGATGAAGGTGCACCAGAAGGATATATCTGCTCCAACGCTGCTAGTCGATGGTTGTATGAATCCATAGTAGATAACAGCCTTGTACTGCTATCAACCATTGAATCCTGCATCATCGTCAGCCTCTCGTCCATGGACAGCTGCGATGCCTGCAGCTCCGTCACACTGCGCTCTGTCGACGCTCTAAGATCAGTAACAACACGCTCCATTCTCTCGGTCATATCCCTGAGCTCCATGATGCTGCGCTCAAGCGTATCAAATCGTACGATGAACGTCACATCGTCTGTCTGCGGCTGAGACAGTGGCTGCTCCTTCATCCTTCGCAGCAACTCGTCACGGAGATACGCAGTCTGATGGTCAACGGTCTCATGGACTCAGGCAGACGCCTGCGAGGGCTGTGGAGAATGCGCACTTGCAGAGGAGGCCCCAGAGGGTTGCGTCACAACAAGGGCGCCATAGGATCCCGTACCGTAGTATGTACCCCTCTGGAGACTACCAGCGACGGTCACCCACAGTTCGTCCGTCGACCGAGCTGAAGAGAGCTGCTAGGAAGTACCAGCCTCTCTCGCTGTAGGTGCACTAGCAGTCGCCCACTCACGGATCCTAAGATACTTGGCCTAGAAAAGTATGGATACTCGATAATTGCTAATGTCTAAGATACTTATTACTAACTACATGGATATTTATTTGCATATTTCCTGTGTTATATTAAAATTAACACAAAGTAAAGTAATACTTACATAGGTCTGCGAGGCCCTCTCATCAATGAGCTTCCCGCCCTTCCGATGGGTGACCATGAAGACGGTCATCATGTTGGCATCTTCACCCCTATGGACCTGTTAAAAATATATTATTTAGTACTAAAATTAAATATTTTATTCTACTACCATTTTATCGTACTTGTATTAAAATAATATATCTGAAGTAAAAAATATACCAAACAAAATGTTCCGTCATCGGAATCGAGCCACCACACCACTTTGTAGCCTTCTTCCTAGCCGACTTGGCATTCTTAAACCTTTCTTTGTACCTTGGATCGTTGAATTTAGCCCTCATCGTAGTCCACTGCTCAGGCGTGATCTAACCTTGGATCGATTTTCCTTCATGATCACGAGCCTTCCAGGTCATCCAAAGCATCACGGATCAGCTTGGCGGTGACGGCATGAAACATCTGCTCGATCAACTCGTTCCGGTGCGGTGGATAAAAATATGTTTGCTATATAAAGTAATTTAGTAAGTTATATAATATACATAAATTAGATGATTGATATTAAAACTAAATATACTTTTACCTTGAAGTGCGCAAACCAGAACGCCTTTCTCTCGTCCGGAGCATCAGAGTAGTTGATCCAAGGGCCACCATAGTTGTACCTCATAAAGTGGCCCAGGTGTCTCGATACCGACGATAAACGATATCTATACAGAGATAAATATATTCATAAAAAAGTGAATAAATTATGAATAAAGAAATACACGATATATATAATAATAAACCAACTAATTGACTTACTATGTACCGTCGGCCCAAATTTTCGTTCTTATCTCGTCCGGAGGTGCGCATGAAGAATCTCGCTGATACGGAGACGACATCGGCTAAACCTCCGCCATCTGCTCATCTGTTTCCATGGTTTCTTCAGCAAGAGGAACGCTGGACGAGGAAGTAGTCTCAGGCATAAAACTTTTTGTCCCAGGAGTGATGCCACGTAATGTCATCACAGTCGAAGATGTGGCTGGTCGATAAACTGGAGTACTTGGCGACGAGGATCCAGAACCAGTAGGCAGTACCGGAGGAGTACTCCGTCTACCTCGGGACCTGCCGAACGCTCCGCGTCGTCTTGTCATACCTGATAATAACATATGATGATAGAACAAATAAACAGATATATAGTACATTCTACAGTCAAAATGTTATACATATCTCACAGTATTAATAGAATTGTACAGTAAATAACTAGTAGTGTCACAAGTCTAAATGGATAGTACATTCTACAGTCAAAATGTAATACATGTCACAAGTCCAAATAGATTAATTTTATTTTCAATCATCTTCAGAAAATTTATCTTGTTCGTCTTCCTCGTCCTCCTCTTCCTCTTTCTTCTCATCTTCACTTTTATCTACTTCGTCTTTGTCTTCCTCTTCGAATAATTCTACCTTTTCTACATGATTAGTCATGTAATAAGTAACTTTTGTTGAGTCAACATCTACAATATTTGTTACAAGAGGTAGTTTGTTCTCCTGATAACCTATTTCGTTAACGTCAAAGGTATTTCTAGTTTTAGTCTTGTATACTTTCCACCAGTCCGACCTCGCTGTTCCCCGTCTAGGATAAGTTGTGAAGTACACAAGCTGAGCCTGACTTGATATGACAAATGCTTCGTAGCCATGAATCCACCTACAAACTCTTCCTTTATCCTCCTTCTCCAGTGAGAAAATTGCCTTAGGCTGCTTTAACTTTCCATTCCTCTCCTCTATCAAATGCAACGCATGACGTCTATATATTTTTTCCAAGTACAACCTGTCCTTCGGATTGTCTTTCGTCTTCCCCTTTACGTCGATTACAATATTAATTATGTTGTCAAACACATTTTTTTCGATATGCATGACATCAAGGTTATGTCTGATCAGATTGGTGCTCCAATATGGCAGATCCCAGAATATACTCCTCTTCGTCCAGTTATGAGTGCGACCAAATCCGTCACACTTGTACCCCTTAGCAGGTCTTCGATAGCACTTAGTAAATCTTTTACCTCTTTTCATATCGTGTATCCGGGCAACCTTGGCGTTGGATTGGCTTTATCCACAACGCCGGCACGAAAAGCATGCCTGTTTCTCCGGTTCGGATGATCATTCGACAGAAATTATCGATAACAATCGAAGAAGGACGGTTTGCTTGCATGTTTTAAACGAAAAGCCTTAGTGTGGTCCATGCAATACATACATTAGAGACAACCATGAGTGCTCCATCCCGATAACATTCCATAGGCCAAAAAGTCTTTGATGATCCACATAAGTGCTGCCCTCATCTGAAAATTTTGTTTTCTAGAAATATCGTACGTGTTGGCACCTACTTTCCATAACTGATTCAACTCACTATCAAAGGCTGTAAATACACATCGATGTTCCTCTTCGGATTGTTCGAACCCGGGATAATAATAGTTAGGAACATATACAGAGTCTTCATGCACTTATACGAAGTGACGATCACAGGCCAACACGAATACAGGGAACCCGAAAGTTCGAATGGGGTTGTTCGCCATTACAAGTTGTGAATAAACGTTTTCTAAACAATGAACAAACAAGTGCGGAGAAATTCTATATTTAAGTACAATATTTTTATCTGGATCGTGACGATGGAGATTGAGCGCTGCAGCGGCTTCTTTACTCCGTTGACGGTCTGATGAGGGAATGAGGATGCTCTCTTATGTTTTCTCTCTCCTGAGCTTGTGTGCATGTATGTAGCTCCGCTCTCTCTTGTGGGCATGCTATCCTGCTATTTATAGTCGTCGTGCCGACGGACTATTGATGCCGCATATGAACTCAATATCCCATACTCAATAACTTATCCATGTATCTTGGTATATTGATACATACTCAAGTATCTTGGGATACTAAACCAAAACTAAATATCCTTAGATACTCAATCCTAATATACATACCCTCACTCAATACTTAAACACTTAACCTATACTAACTCACTAACACTCACTCACTAAACGCACTCAAACACACACACATGTATACAATGTGCACTTACTTGCACATGGTGCAAGTTGCCGCTGCTTCTATTGCTATTGCTTGCTACTGCTATTACACACACACACACACACACACACACACACACACTAGTACAACCTAGATACACACTCCACTCATGACACTCACTCCAAATATAGGTTACCTGACCCTCTGACCGAGTAGGAGGATCGTCGGGGTTGAGGGGAGCTGAGGGGGGTCGTCGGGGCCGAGGGGGACGCTGTGTCCTTAGTTACGCGATACATATACCAATGCCGTGCCATAACCACCCGAACATGAACTCTTGTGTCAAGGATAGGTTTGACACTGCTCTAACCCAAGTTGGATACGAGTTATAGAAGAAACCAATACCGTGTCGTGTCTCGGCTTTGAAGAGTCATTTCCGTGTTCGTGTATACAAATTTTTTTGAGTCGAGATCTGTATCGTATTGTACACAATGCCAATATACAAGGCTGCGTCTAATTAACTCAGACAGTTAACTAGAAGAGAGATAGGGTTAGGGTCTGTGTCATATCCTGTGTCGTGTCCCGTGCCGTGTCTATGTCTATGTCTGTGTCATGTTCGTGTCTGTGTTGTGTCGATGTCAAATATCTAGGGTTAGGGTTTAACTTATCTTGGGGGTTGACCGAGGAAGGGGATGGCCGAGAGGAGGAGGAGGAGGAGGTCGGCGTAAGCGGGTGAGAAGGAGGAGCCCGAAGAGGAGGAGAAGCTCTGTGGAGGAGGAGCCCAGAGAGGAGGAGGAGGAGCTCGGTGGAGGAGGATGGGGGGGTTCGTCGGCAGTAGAGCACGGTCGGAGGGGGTCGGCGGAGCACGGTCGACAGTGGGGGTCGTCGGCGAGGTGTTGGGGGGAAAGGAAATTTTTTGAGAAATTTTTGAGTGAGAATGGGGAAAAAGGAAAACCCGACCGCTATATTGAAAATAAATTAGCGACGTCTGATCCAGACATCGCTAAACGTCGCTAATGCTAAAAAATACTAACGACTTCTTAGACGTCGCTAAACGTCGTCATTAAAATTTTTTTAGCGATGACTTCCTACATTTATAATTGTCGATAATTAAAAAATTAACAACGTCGGTAAAAACGTCGCCAAATATCGCTAAATCAAAATTTTTTGCGATGCTTAGTGACGTTAAAAAAAATATAGCGACTATTCTTTCATAAACCCTAAGTACAGTCGCTACTGGTCTCTATTCGTCGCAAATAGTGACGTACAACAACATTTATTTATGGAGTCGCTAAATTCTTTAAAATTAGCGACGTTAAATGACGACATCGCTAAAAACGTCGCTATTTCATCATATTTTTGGTAGTGATGGATGTACATTTTACTATGAAATATTGGAAAACTTTTTAAAAATTTGAGGATGACCCATGATAGATCCTCGTTCTACTTTACATCCGTCCCTGATTCTAGGGATGAGCACTATTCAGTTTTGGACCAAAAACCGAACCGAATATGTGATACAGTTCGGTTTGAAAAAAATTCGGTTTGATTTCGGTTTTAAAAATACTATAATTTTTTATTCAGTTTCGGTTTTGGTTTTCAGTTCTGGCCCAAAACCAAAAACCGAATAAGATTGAGCAATTATATATATACTCTCAATTCTATGCATATTTATGATTAAAAATGCGTATATTTTGAAAACAACAATTCTATATGTATTTTGAGTCCAACTTTGGTATTTTAACAGTTAGTTCAACTTTGAACACAACTTCAAAATACATCAAATGTGTATTTAAAATTTATAATTTTTAATATAATTTAACCATGATTCCAACTTTGTATCTGATCTATTAAATAATAGCAATTAGCCCAACCGAACAAACCGAATAAACAGAATAAACTGAATAGATTATTCGGTTTTGTTCGGTTCGTTTTTGACATATTTTGGTTTGATTTCAGTTTTGGATTTTTTGATTTTCGATTTATTCGGTTTGGACTATTTAATTTTGATTTAAACGGAGTAAACCGAATGCTCACCTTATGTCCCCACTACACTATATATTTTAGAAATAATTAATTATCCAAATGGTGCCTAAGGAATGTAGTGGTTGTCATTTTGGTGATTGAACTTTTTTTTTTGGTTAATTTGGTACTAAGCTTTGTATTTTGGTTTAATAAGTGCATGAACTAGATTCCGTTGGTGTTTTAGGATAAAAATCAACATGTGTGGTCATGTGCCTGATTTTGTATGGTTTTTTTTGGTTAAGTTTTTGTTTTTGGACTATCATTTTCAGGAAAATACTGGTATTTGAAGAAGTTCTGCATAAACAAATATTTTTTGTCGAGTAAAAAATGATGGCTCTACAATCAATCATAGCCAACATATCGGCTCGTCATGATAAAAATAACCCTAAAATAATGCACGTAACCATCACATGTCCATTTTTAATGAGTTCCATCCAAAAGTACCAACAAAATCTAGTCCAGACAATCTTTAAACAAAAATGTAAATCTTGTGTACCAAATTAACCAAAAAAATTTTAATGATTAAAATGACGACCACGACATATCTTAGACACCATTTTTATAGTTAATTCTTTTAAAAAATTTAAAGTTTATATCAAAAAATTCTAAAGTTTTTCGGAGTTGGGAGACGATGCCCCCACTGATTGAATTCCCTAATCCGCCCTTGACTCAGGACTGAGAGGCCCTCCCATTGTGTCGATGGAGGGGATGAGCACTTAACATAGACGAGGCTAGGATGCTCATTTCATGTAAAAGAACAGAAACTATGGGTTTTCCTGTTTGAGGATATGTTATCTTATTTGTTACCTGATATCCTAGGGTCATCGGTACTTTTGTATTGCAACATATCTGAAATTTGACCGAACAAAAATACTGTTAAATAACGACGGATCTCAGCGAAGGACAATAATCATTGCTGAGTCAGCGACGGACTTTCGACAAAATTATGACTAATTTAATTATGTAAATAAATTATATTATTTTTCGTCAATAGTCCGTTGCTATTACTTTAGCGACGGAACTATCCGTCGCTGCAAAAACTTAAAATTCTAGAGGGCGTTTCATTTTCCCCCATTCTCAATCTCTCTCTCTCTCTCTCTCCCCGACTCCGGCCCCCATCTCCGTCTCTCCGACCCCGACCCCAGCCCCCTTCTCCGACCTCGACCCCCCTCTCCTCCGACCTCCAAAACCAGGGGCGGATCCACTTGGGTGGCAGTGGGGGGCGGTGTCACGACCCACAATCGGTGTAAGGGTTCGAGAACATGGGTACGTCCAGCCTACGCCACATAATCGACGGTAGAACGCTGTCTAAGTTAACAATACTAACTAAACATCTCACACAAAATATATGTACCTGTCAAGATATCTCAACTCCAACTGGAGGAACAATATCAGAATCAATACTCAATCACAATAAAACTACGGAAGATGTAGCACGATATGGAATAGAAGAAGAAAATGAATCATAGTCACAATACAACTCATAATCAAGTCTAATAGACTGGCACAATAGTCTCAAATATAATACATGTCAAATGTCTAAACTATGACATAACTAATACAAGAGTCTAAACAACTGAAGCTAGCTGATCATCTCCCGGTACTGGCTCCTCTCGAGTCACCATCTCTAACTCTACACCCACTACGTCCTGAGGTCCATAGTATGTGGGATACCAGTCATCTAAATCATCTGAAAAATATATCCAGTCAGGATTGGAGCGAAGCACACCTCTAACAGCAGTTCCAAATAAATGATAAAGACTATGTAACAGTAATAGATAGAATATACAAGATAAATAGAGCATGAACAGAAAATATACAGAATATGGAATGCTATAAACAGTACAAGAGAAATGAGCATTATATACAAGAGTCAGGAATATAACTAACTGAGTGAGTGAGTACTAGCTTCGACATATGACCGGCTTGAAAACTTGCACATGAATCATGGCCTGGTTAATCAAACGTGAAGTGTATGATTAACACTAACATGGAACTTGTACAAGAATACTTGTACATGAATAGGTATTGATCATATTTTTAACTAATACTCTCCATTCTCCGACTGTATAGCAGATCCAACCATGGCACGTTACGACACTGAAATCTCCAAGGAAGTAGCAAGTCTCCCCAATAATCAATGTCCATACAAGTACAAGAGAAACATGACATGTACAGGATACGCCAGAAAATAACGAGAATAACATCTTATGACGGGATCCGAAAAATACCAATCCGTGTAACCACGTGTCAAGAAGTCAAGGATATCTACACTAGATACAAGAAACATAAAAAATATAATAAACGAGAAACTGTTAGAGAATCTACTTGCCTGAGGTCTTAAGATGACAATACCAATCTGTGTCTGGTCTGGTGTCACACTGACCTATATATATAAATATCATGTCAATGGGTATACTGAATGATAAATATGTTAAATGCACTAAAGTATGATTTCTAGGCCATTTCTAGGTCAAAATAGTCAAACTATGTCAACTCTGGGTCAAACTAGTCAAACTAGCTATATCTAGTTATTAACCCTAGATATATGTACACATACACACCTACATTTATCTATTTATCTATATCTATATGATACAAGTCATACTAGCCTATACTAGTTATTAACACTAGATATATGTACACATACACACCTACATTTAACTAATAAAACCAACACCTTACACAAATATATACTAATTGATATTGACTTTAACATACACTAAGCAAACAATCACTATATAACTTGCACTAACTATTAATACTAGGTAATATGTTACTATACATATATTAATCATGTATAACTAATATACATACACTAATATCATTATCATATATATAGACTATACAATACCTTATACAAGTATCATTACTATCACTCATATACCTAACATCAATACCCATAAACATTTCCCCTCACTACTAAGATATCATACACTAGTATTGTATATATATATACCTTAACATCTCTAATATTTACAATACCAATTACCTACACACTTACCCAAGGCTCATATATACATTTATACATCAAGCTCACTAATACTTAGTTGATACTACCCATAAACCTCAATACCAGGTAATACCACACTCAACTAGTTACTGACACTCTGGACACAATAATACCATGCTCCACTCCTTATGATACAACACTTACCCAACCTAAACACTTACTGGTACCTACCAATCCAAGTTACATATACACTTAAATATCATATACCCTCATGTTTGTACTGATACACATCTCACACATCAACCCAAAACTGGAACCAAGGACAAAGGCTCACTGTTGCAGTTGTATTGCCTACAAGAATGCAAGCTCTGGTAGTGCACATCAGTGCATCCCCCAACCTGAGCACTGTACAACAGTGTGCAACCTTAAGTGTGCACTGCACTGTGCAGACTCCCCCATCCATCTGAGACTTAATGCTGCTGCTGCTCTCTTCATATTACACCCGACCTGCTACTCAAAGCAGCTGCTACAGTGCAGCAGTCTCTCTTCATACTGCTTGTGCACAAATCCTATTGTCCAATATAGTGTAGTGCACCCTCATAACTTTGCACAACTGAACCAATACCTTCCACTGCACACAGCTCCCTCCAGGTATCTATTCTGCACTTAAGGACTGATACACCACTCAAATATCCATATCTAACTAACACACACCCTGGTACTTACACATGCCCTCATCTATTAGCAGTGCTTCACCTGAAGCACACTCCCCTTGCTGCACTGAACAGTTGTGCACCTATATGTGTACACAAGACCAAATTGGCACACACTCAAACAACCAGACGTCACACACAGTGAATTCACAAATACACATCAACACACCCACACCAAGCTATAATATCTACACAACACCACTCTATAATACATAAATCACTACTTATATATATATATATATATATATCTAATTATGATACAAGTAATTACATATATCTACATAGTAATTAAATACAACAAGATACCCAATATACAACATCATGACAATTTAACAAGCACAAGGAGTGCATCACCCACATATCATACTAGTTCTATGATACACTTGTGATACACCTTTGATACTCTACCAAATATATCACCAATGATATGAGCAAGTCTAGAATCATAATTATAAGCAATATAAAGTGCTAGCTACCCATCTACGTGTCCATAACAAAATATGACATGTGTGTACTCCCGTGTCGAAGAAAAAAATCTCCAAATCAACCCGTATCACCAAATTGCCATGATACGAACTACTCGGGTCCAATTATGGACACGTATCTAGTCCTACGACCCCGATCTAAGTCTAATTAGATCTAATTGGTCCCATGACACACACTTGGTATGTCAATCTCGGAATTCCTCTAAATTGGACACAAAATCTATGTAAAAATCATAATACAAGTCATATGAAACTAGTTCTTGTTCCTATGGATAGATCTAAGCCAAAAAAGATTTTTTAATGGTCAAATACATAAATTAGAGTCTAATTATGAAGGAATTCAAAATTTACCTATTGGGATATGGATTCCCAATGAATCACTCAATTGGACACGATCCGGATACAAGCTCCTTGTCAATTCCTCCTTCTCCAGGTGATCCTTGCAATCCAAGCTCCAATGCTTCTTAATTGATGAAAATGATTGGAAATGAGAGAGAATTGGGTGAATTTGGTGGAGAGATGAGGTAATTTGGGGAATAACTAAATTGGGGATCTAAATTTGGAATAAACTAATGCGAGGAGAGAGAGAGAGAGAGAGAGAGAGAGAGAGAGAGAGAGAGTCCCCCCTCATATGGCTGGCCACCTCTAACCCCTTCACCAAGTAATTCATAATGTCCAATCTGCCCCTACTAGTTAATTAAGAGGAATAATTTGGAGGGCTATATTAGAAAGTTTCTAATTCTTCATGAACTAATCTAATCTCTTTAAATTAATTAAGGGAAAGGTTTAATTGGGCCTAGTCCAATGTTGGGCTTAATAGACCATGACAAACTAATTGGTCCACTAATGACATGTCTAAACAATAATAGGCTAGCCTACTACCAAATAAATAATTAGCACATCACAATATAATTAATTACTAGTAAAATATATAATATTAAATTACTAACTAATAAAGATGCTAATGATAAAAATACACTCATCTAGAAATATGGTAGTTACAAGTCTACCCTCCCTAGAATTTTTTTTTTTTCAAAATTTAAGGAAGAACTAACACTACAACAAGCAATCATACAAGAGAGAAGAATGATACCTCACGACTCAAACATGTAAGGATATCGCTCGCGCATCTCGGCTTCACTCTCCCAGGTGGACTCTTCCGGAGAGTGATGCCTCCACGCAACGCGTACCAAGAAAATCATCTGGTTTCGTAACACCTTCTCCTTGCGATCCAGAATCTCCACTGGCTTCTCTGGGTAGCTGAGAGTTGGACCCACCTCGATCTCCGAGTGATCCAATACATGACTAGGATCTTCCATGTACCATCTCAGCTGTGACACATGGAATACATTATGTACTCCCTCTAGTACATGCGGCAAGTCTAGCCTGTAGGCCACTGCACCGACCCTTGCAAGAACACTGAAGGGTCTGATGTATCGTGGACTAAGATGTTCACCTCCACCAAAGCGAATTGTGTCTCGTGTCAGAGAAATTTACAGGAACACCAGATCACCAATCTAGAACAAAACACATCCTTAACACTCAACCTAAAGTAAAGCAATCACAATTAATACAAACAAAACCTATACCTTAAACTCTAATGGTCTCCGACGGCTGTCGGCCCAATGTCGCTGTCTGTCCTGCGCCATCCGAAGTCTATCTCTGACGAGCTTTACCTTCTCAACTGCATCCATAATCATCTCTGGTCCCAACAAGGCTCTCTCACCAACATCATCCCAAGATAAAGGAGTGCGACATCTCCGTCCATATAAAGCTTCGAATGGTGACATCTTAATACTGGCTTGGTAGCTGTTGTTGTAAGCAAACTCTACCGGGTGAAGATGATCCTCCCAAGCGCCTCTGAAATCCAAAACACAAGTGCGAAGCATATCCTCGAGAGTTTGAATAGTCCTCTTCGACCGCCCGTCTGTCTGGGGATGATATGCGGTACTAAACTTGAGCTGGGTGCCCAAGCTAGCCTGTAAACTCCACCAGAAATGTAATATAAAGCGACTATCCTGATCCTAGACTATGCTCATAGGAAGTCCATGCAATCTGATCATCTATCGCACATACATCTCCGCTAGCTTCTCCGTAGATGTACCCACTTTGAATGGCAAAAAGTAGGCTGATTTGGTCAACCTGTCCACGATGACCCAAATTGCGTCTTTCTCTCTTGGAGAACGCGGTAGTCCTGAAATAAAATCCATGGTAATGTGCTCCCATTTTTACTCTAGAATGGGTAAAGGCTGAAGTAGCCTACCTGGCCTCTGTCTATTCCCCTTTATCTGCTGGCACACTTAACATCTGGATATGAAGTGCGCCACCTCCCGCTTCATACCATACCACCATATATGCTCTCTCAGATCTCTATACATCTTGTTGGCACCTGGATGAATAGAGTACTGAGATCGATGCGCCTCCTGGAGAACCTCCTCGTGCAATATCCTACTCGGCACACATAGTCTGGTACCGTACCGCAATGACTCATCGTCAGCAATAGTGAAGTCCTCGGATAATCCCATCCGAACCTGTGCTCTGATGCTCCTTAGAGGCTCATCTTCATACTGTGTAGCTCGAATCCTGTCCATCAGCTATGACTGTATTTTCAATCCCCATATCTGCATCTCAATACCAGAAACTAGCACCTCAATACCCAAGCTCTCAAGATCGGCCAATAAATGTCTGTCTGAAGTCAAAAATATAGCCACTGGATACCTGCTCAAGGCATTAGCGACTACGTTGGCCTTCCCTGGATGACACTGCAATGATATGTCAAAGTCTTTCATCAATTCCAACTACCACCGTTGTCTCATGTTCAACTCTTTTTGTGTAAACACGTACTTCAAGATTTTGTGATCTGTAAAGATCTTCATACTCTCTCCGTACAGGTAGTGTTTCCACAACTTTAGAGCAAAGATGACCGCTGCCAACTCCAAATCATGGGTAGGGTAGTTCTTCTCATGAGGATGTAATTTTTATGAAGAAAATAAGATTTCAGTTTTTGGGAGTTTTTGCCATGGCCGAACCTGCTGTTGGAGAAGACGAATTCTTCATGCGGCCAGCGAGCTATGCGACTGAGTGTGTTATGCGGCCCGAGAGGGTTATGCGGCTGAACTTTTGCGACATACTGACAGCATGAGTCCATCTTGTTGGATGCATGACTGCTGATCTACACGTGTGTCCTTGAACACTTTTTGCATTCACTCGCTGAACGAATGGAAAATTTGTTAAGTCCAAAAGACACTCCATGCGGCATTGAACTCCATGCGACATCGAACTTATGTGGCAAGCAGAGCATGCGTCCACCTTCCCTTGGATGTATGACTCTGAACTTTGGCGCATCTTTGGCTTATCCTTGGCACGTCTTTCTATGGTTTTATCTTTTCTTCCTGACATACTTTATGTCACATCACTGATACTTTATTTATTTCTCGTTGCTTCATCACTTATCCCGAGGAGTAGACCTTAGCCCTGTCTCCATGCGGCATGACTCCATGCGGCCAGAATTATCATGCGACATGACTCTATGCGGCCATGATTGTCATGCGGCCTAACTTCTCATGCCGTCTAACTTCTCATGCGACCATGATTGTCATGCGGCCTGACTTCTCATGCGGCCAGGATTGTTATGTGGCCTAGAGACCCATGCGGCCCTGCATGTTTGATCGAATATTTTCTTGATTCTTCTGACCCAATGTATAATTGGTAATTGGACTTGAATACTATATCCGTGCTGATACTACTATTGCCTGATAATTATTCATGTTTTTATGTGCGCCAAGGTACGACACATCGTATCACATGTTAAGTAATTATGTTTGGGTTGTGCATCGAGAATGCCTCCAAATTTCTGAATGCGTGATATTATAAATATGAACATTGTTTTCCCAGCACGGGCATAATAAGAGAGTCAAGCTACCAAAGCGTGGCTAGGATTTTTAATTGTATGAATATTGCATATATGCTCAGGTGAATCTAGATTTGACTTTCATGGATTCATATCTAGCGTGCCCGTACCTTGTACGGCATCTTAAGAAAAATCCTTATATAACTACGCCTTGAGATTTCAAATACAACCTAGGGCTAATTATGTAACAAAAAATGGTAGTAACATTAGAGGAAACAGTATTCCGAGATCATGCCAACGAACCTTCCCACAGAGATTCATTCAAAGTATGTTGTGGGCTGGCCACCACAGATACTGTATATCATCTGCCTTAGTGGAGTGTAGTATCTGACTTATTATTATGCCGATCCATTGTTTCAATATAGGAACACTGGAACTGCTAATACCGTATTTTTAGCGCAGTGGCCTAACGGGGGACTGGTGTATCCTGCAAGTGCTTATTTTATTATATTGGTTCTTGTGCTCTTCTTTAAGGCTTCTCCTGTCCCCGATGTTGCAGCAACAGGAGAGGCAAAATTTCTAGTGGAACGAGATCCTGTGGAACCTCAGCCAAGGATCCAAGTTAAACCCACGATGAATTGGACCGAGTAGCAGGCTCCAAGTGTTCCCGTACCTTCCGCAGTGCTTGCAACAATGGATACTCCAGCCTTGCTAGAGATTATTCATGGATTGTTGGCTGCACAATAACACCAGGTGGTGGTTCAACAATACAACAACAACAATAGCTCCAGCAGCAGGATTAGAATGTCCTGTTGAACCAAGGGTTGCAAACGGTCCTAGAACGAGACGAGAGAACAAAATCTGGGACATCTTTTAGATTTTACAGTCTGAACCCCAGATACTTCAATAGCACGGAGGACGCAATCACGATAGATGATTGGCTCCAGGATATTGAGACCATTCTGACATCGGCTAAAGTTTTGGCCGAGGAACAAGTTGACTTGGTTCGCCTACAACTCCAAGATCTGACAAGAGATTGGTGGGCTACGATGGAGGTATGACTGAGGCATCCTATTTCATAGGAGAATTTCAAGACCCGGTTCAGGGCAAAGTACTTTGGGATTATGGCTCAGTGTGAGTTGCATCAGAGGTTCATTAACCTCAAGCAAGCTGGAAGGACGGTAGATGGCTATGTGGTAGAGTTTTGCCGACTAAGTAGATTTGCTCCAACCATGGTGGCAACAGAGTTGGAGAGAGCAATGAGGTTCCTGCAGGAATTTCACTTAGAGATCTTGCACATGGTAGAGGTGCAGGACTACCAGACCATCTAGGCGGTATTGATAGCAGCCAAGAGGGTCGAGTTTACTTCTCAAAGGATGGCATCAAGAAGAGTGGATCAGAAGAGGATCATGGACAGAACAATAAGGGAGGACCAGTAGCCCGAATGTCAGCACCATCACCTGGCGTTCGTATACATGATTCAGCGCCACGAAGGTTGGCAGTTCCAACAGTGACAGTACCAACTCAGCAACAGCAGCCGAGGCAGCAGCAACAGCAACAACAACAATGACGGGGAGCGCCGATAGGTTGTACCTACTATGGCAAGGGAGGTCATACCCGAGATGTTTGTCGGACGGCTAACAGACTATGTTTGAGATATGGGAGTCCTAATCACAAGATTACTACGTGCCCATTGATGTAGAGGCCAGGAGGGCCAGTACAACAGTTTTCTACATTGTCAGCTCCAAGGACAGTGCAGCAAGGAGGACCAGCAGTAGCAGCACGGCCTCTGGCTCAGCATCCGTTGCCAATGCAGGCCCAACTTTATAGGCAGCAACAACGGAATCAGTACGGACAACAACCATGACAACAAGAAAGACAGCTGCAAGGAGCTCGACAAGGCCAAGGACAGGCACTAACCTTATCTTTAGAGGAAGCTATATCGCCAAGCGATGTAGTGGCAGGTAACATTTCTGTTACAAAATTTCCTGCCATAGCTTTATTTGATTCTGGAGCTTCGCACTCATTTATATCTGCACAATTTGTGAAATGTATTGGATTGAAGTTTGAGGCATTGCCAGCGAGGCTGAATATACACACTGGCAATAGGATCGTAGAAGTTAGTAGGGTGTGCCTAGCATGTCCAGTCATAGTACGTGGGCATCTATTACCTGCAAAGTTGATCGAGTTTCCTATAGGTAACTTTGACGTTATCTTAGGCATGGACTGGTTGAGAAACAGTCATGCAACGATAGACTGTCATGATGGTAGAGTATTGTTTAGAATTTCTGGTCTAGAAGAGTTTGTCCTTAGCAGAATAACAAGTGACCAGCACAAGGGGGGAGTCAAAACCATAGCAAAAGAAGCAAACCCGCTGCCAAAGATAGTTGAAGAGTTTATTGACGTCTTTCCCAATGATCTTCCCGGATTATCCCCAGTTAGGGAAGTAGAGTTCTGTATAGAGTTGATGCCAGGAGCAGAAGCAGTATCCCAGAAGGTATACCCAATATCACCATCAGAGCTTGATCAGTTATATCGACACGTGGAAGAACTGAATGCAAAGAAGTTTATTCGGACCAGTGCATCACCATGGGGAGCACCAGCGGTATTAGTAAAGAAGAAGGATGGATCGACATAATTGTGTATGGATTATAGGCGGCTTAATACAGTGACCGTAAGGAACAAGTATCCATTACCAAGGATTGATGATTTGTTTGACCAATTAAGTGGAGCAAGAGTATTCTCTAAGATAGATTTACGATTAGGATATCATCAGGTGCGAGTCCGGGAGAAGGATATACCAAAGACAATATTTAGGTCATGATATGGGCATTACGAATTCTTAGTTATGTCATTCAGACTGACTAATGCTCCAGCGGTATTCATGGACTTGATGAACTGTATTTTTATGCCTTAGACCAATTTATGGTAGTATTCATCGATGACATCCTGGTGTTTTCTCATAATGAGGAGGAGCATGAAGAACAACTCAGGATAGTTCTGCAGATTTTGAGGGATCATCAGTTATATGGAAAGCTTAGTAAGTGTGAGTTTTGGCTGTATCGTATATCATCTCTTGGACACATTATTTCTGGAGAAGGAGTGTCAGTTGATCCCAAGAAGGTAGAGGCAGTAGAGAACTAGCCAATCCCAAATATGGTAGCGAAAGTGCGTAGTTTCCTGGCTTGGCAGAATATTACAGAAGATTTATGTCAAATTTTACAAAGATCTCGGCACCTTTGACTCGGTTGACGCACAAGGAAGTTAAATTTATGTGGTCAACGAAATATCAGATAGCCTTTGAAGAGTTGAAGAAGAAGTTAATCTCTACGCCAATCCTTACTCTTCCAGCAGGCTTCAGAGGATTCACAGTGTACTGTGATGCATCTGGAAAAGGACTTGGATGTGTTTTGATGCAACAAGGGAGAGTGATAGCATATGCTTCTCGGTAGCTCAGAGATTACGAGAAAAACTATCCAACTCATTATTTGGGGTTAACAATAATAGTGTTTGCACTTAAGCTATGGAGGCACTACTTATATGGTGATCGAGTAGAAATATTCACGGATCAAAAGAGTCTGAAGTATGTGTTCACGCAGAAGGACCTGAACATGAGGCAGAGAAGGTGGCTAGAGTTATTGAAAGATTATGAAGTAGAACTTCAGTACCATCCATGCAAGGCTAATGTAGTAGCTGATGCACTTAGCAGAAGAGGTGGAGCATTTATGTTGACTACTCAAATTCATATTCTAGAAGACTTAAGAGAGATGGGTATCGAGATAGTACTTCCACAGAGTACAGGTGTTCAGGCTAGCCTACATATTCAGTCAACTTTGATAGATAGAATTAAGCTAGCTCAGGCAGAGGATCCGAAGATTCAAAAGCTCTGAGAAGAATGTGAGTCAGGTCTTCGGAAGGAGTTGACAATACATGCGGATCGAATGCTAAGGTTTGGGAATCGTCTATGCGCACCGAGTGGGGATATTCGACAAGAAGTTATGAATGAAGCACACAGTTTCCAGTATTTTATTCATCCGAGAGGCACGAAGATGTACCAAGATATCAAGCAACACTTTTGGTAGAACAGAATGAAGAGGGAAATAGCACGCTTCATATCGCGATGTCTGATATGTCAGCAAATGAAGGCAGAACAACAGAGACCGGCAGGATTATTACAACCGCTTCCTATTCCAGAGTAGAAGTGGGAATACATCACGATGGACTTTGTGACTGGTTTACCTAGATCACCGACTGGTCGAGATACAGTTTGGGTGATAGTAAATTGTATCACAAAAGTAGCTCACTTTCTTCCTTTTCGAGTAGAACAGTCTACAGAACAATTGGCTGAAATATATATGCGACAAATAGTGAGACAACACGGTATCCCAGTAAGTATGTTAGATCGAGACACATAGTTCACTTCATATTTTTGAAAAAGTTTGCACCAGAACTTGGGCACCAAGTTAAGATTCAGCACAGCTTACCACCCTCAGACAGACGGGCAATTAGAAAGAACCATCAACACATTGGAAGATATGCTACGAGCCTGAACCTTAGATCTTAGTGGATCTTGGGAGAATCACCTTCATTTGGTAGAATTCTCGTACAATAACAATTATCAGGCCAGTATTCAAATGGCACCTTTTGAAGCACTGTACGACAGTAAGTGTAGGTCCTCATTGGCTTGGGACGTGTAAACCCCCTCGGCTAAAAATAAGATTTAATCAATTACTTTACCCAGATGAAACCACAACCCAAATCCCAAATTAGGGTATCAATCTACCTCAAACCTGTATGCCACGATACCTGTGTACCACTCATAATATAGCTCCTAATGTTTTAAATACACGATGAATTACCTAGTTAAATTGTTAGTTAATTGTTAATTAAGGCCAAGTTCACCTCAAGCAGCACTTATACTGCCCACCAATACTCTTCACTTTGGACCAGCCTATTTCATTGAGACTAGACAAACCCAAGACGAGATCAGCCCACAACTTCCCTACCTGTATATATATGAAGTTCCTTCCCTTGAAACCCTAGAGAAGCAAACCTACACCACCCTCTCCAAACCCTAGCCGACCCCTCCCCTACACCCGATCGACTGCTGCCGCCATTACCCAACACCATCACCACAGCCGCATAATACCCCCTCCACAGCCGCATAACACCCCCTCCACAGCCGCCTAAACACCCCTACCGACTGCCCTTAGTCCCTACACCCGCTGCCGCTGTCCCTTCGACCGACACAGCCGCACGCCGAGCGACGAGCCACCGCGGAGCCAACCCGACCCCCGCGCGCTGCTGCCGCTGTCGCGCCTGCTGCTGTCGCCACCGCTGCTGCCTTGCTAGTTGCCGCCGGCCGGAGCCCCATATATGCCGGAGCATAGCCGCGGACGAGCTCGGCCTCTACCAGGTAATAAGCATCGATCATTGGTTAACCTCATTATGCCGTCGTGTCGTATCATTACATGAGTACGAGTTAACGAATTGAAAACCCTAATTTTGGTTATGTGAAGTCTTAATCCTATTGCTTAGATGACTAATAGATAGTAATTCATAAATTCAGTAATTGTCCTCATAACAGAAATTGTTATAACTGACTTATAAACCATCCATAAAAACCTGGACAAATCGCGTGTACTGGACATGGATAGATAAGTTCCAGAAATTATACTAGACATAATATAATTTCCGTAAAACCATAAATTAGAACTAATGTCTTGAGGCACATGATCGATGACAGAACGCGTATACACCTTAGCTACGTGCACATGTAACGCTGTCTTAGACCAGCCGTGAACTTGAGACAGACCCTCAAGAGCAACGTAATGTCATTACATTGGGTCCTAGTGTCTGATGATTGATTGTTATATTATATTGTGTGTTAGGATCATCGGATCAGACAGGAGACCTCGCCGGAGCAGGCTTCTGGCATTCACAGCTTCCGGATACAGGCAAGATACCTTGCTATATTTACTGTCTAATTTAAATATGCATATGTTGTATTGTGTTCTCGTTGCTTGTAAATTTATACAACTGTGCTCGTCCGAGTTGTCTCGGGTGCGTTCGACGTGTACGTCGATGATTTAGTATACTTAGCCTAGTCACTAGTAGACTCGTCCCCGTTAGGAGGATACGTCGATATCTTCCAGGACCTGACACTTTACACGTTCACTGAGACATATTCATATTGGGATGTGGGCTTGCGCACTCGACTAGCTATCATTGCGTACATCCTACCTTACGGTTAGTACATAGTTCAGGGTATAATTTAGAGACTTGGCATATAGTTACATGGTAAGCACGTCGAGTAGTCGACTTGTATATCTACATTGGGCGGGGAGGACAACTAGTAGGCATATGGGGTACCCACATTGGAGCCATAGTTCGGAGGAGCCTCGGGTCCAATGATTTTCCCTTATACTGATGCCACGTTCTTCGGAGCGATATAGACGATATACTGTACAGATGCCACTCTCTTCGGAGCATGGACGCTATGCCTACACCCACCCATACGCATCAGAGTTGGCCTCACATTGCATTCATTTAGATGGCTAGCACACCCTTATTGTATTTATTTTATTCAGTATTCATATATAGCATGTTGTTTTCTTGTATCTTGTTACGTCCCTATGAGGACCTGACTTCTTCCCAGATTTAGACGAGGCTTACTACCCCACCGTATACGGCCCAGGATAGGAGACAAGATTTGCTACAACTGAGGAGTTGAAGGTACAGCCGTCAGAGTTTCCGTGATCAGTTGGTAGGCCGTTAGCCTAGATTGGGCGCATTATTATCTACTCAGCTGGTGCTCTAGTATTCCTTTTATATCTCATTTCAGTACTTTATTTCGTCATAGTAGTAGGTTTGTTCCCACCAGACATTACTGGTTGTACTATGATATCTTGAGACTGGTATTTATCAACCAGCAGTTTTATTTAGTGTTTCTTGCTCTTTATATTGTGGATGAGATTAGTTTACCTGTTATTGACTGATATTGGACATGTTAGTATTATAGGACAGCGTAGCACTCTTTGTGGATCCATTAAATTAGGATATCCTTGGAGACGTGTCAGCTGGCTATTGCCACGTGGCCTGGTTCCATATATTTTGGGACTGGGGCGTGACATGGTTTTAGTGGTGGCCCATGCAGGTCTACTTTTCGCTTGGGGTATGGTAACATGCCCAGCGAGCCTACAATATGATAGGAATTATAGGTCTCATCCACTTTTGATTCGTCTTTGAATTCCCTTTGTACTGCTTCTAAATATCTGCATCCTGTTTGTTTGTTCACGTACTCTTTTAATAAAGCTCTATTCCTTGCAGTAAGATGAATTTGCGCAGTGGACGAGGAGCACCCCGTGCCGTAGTACCAGACAAACCCCTCAAGGAGATGAGGTACCCCAAGGGCAACACCCACTGCAGACCCTGCTGATACATTGGCACGAGACATCGCAGGGCGATCCTACACCCCAGCCGGAGGGACAGACTTCCCAGACGATCCCCACGCAGCATTGTGAGGTCCAGACTTCAGGAGCTACACCGATGCCGCAGACTGAGAGTCCGACATCTGAGGAGATGCCTACTGCACAACCAGAGATTCCACTACCACCGCCTCCACCTTATCCATACCAGATGCCGCAGCTAGATGGCCAGCCACAGATGCTTCAGTTCTTTTAGGCAATGATGCAAGCACAGTGGCAGCAGACCGAGACATTGCGACAGAGCCTGATGGCAGTACTAGAGAGGACACCTGTCACGACACCAGTACCAGCACCTCCACCAGCCCCGACGGGTGGCACTGTTAGATGGTTCCGACAGATGGAACCAGATACCTTCACAGGCAATGAGACTGCAGAACAGATCTCCGATTGGATCGCCAACATGGAGATGCTATTAGAGGCTTCACAACTGCATCCAGACCTTTGGATGACCGCAGTGAGGGCCCAACTAAAAAGCAACACCCATCACTGGTGGGATTCCATTGAGCGCAGTGTAGGCAAGAACCAGACTTGGGAACAGTTCTTGAAATACTTCAATGCGAAGTATTTTCTAGCAACAGTCAGAAATGCCCTGTACTCCCAGTTCCTACATCTAGAACAGGAAAATATGACTGTTGATGCCTATGACGCGGAGTTTAGCCGCCTTAGCAGATTTGGGGCCGTTCTGATATCCAATGATCTAGAGAAGGCTCAGAGATTCCACCATGGCCTCAACTTCGAGCTACAAAGATACACCACCGCACATACGAGGATTTTATATAAGGAGGTTCTCGCAGAGGCGAGGATCCAGGAGGCCATTGTCAGAAGATCTAGACGTTCCAGCACGACCACGCCAGCTAGAGTCCAGCCCGGAGCAGGAGGACCCATCCGTCGTCTCGGAACACAGACTCAACAGAGAGCGACACCATATCCACACCAGGAACTTCCGACTTGCCACTTCTGTGGTAAGAGAGGACACTTCGAGAAGGACTGTCGAAAGAGACTTGGGACATGCATGATTTGTGTAGCAAGCCAGCACCTTGCCAGAGATTGCCCGCAGCGCAGGGAAACAGCCCCACAGGCCGGACAAAGGCCAACAGCACCAGCCCCGAGGATACTACCCCCACCAGGAGGACAGCGTCCACCAGCACCCGGAGGATTCCAGAGAGGACCACCCTTGCCCCCACAGCAGGCACAGTTTGATCGGGCCCGACAGCAGGCAGGAGGACAGAGACAGGGACAGGCCTTTACATTAGCAGCTACTGAGGAGAAAACAGAAGGAGAAGCAATCACAGGTACCATCTTAGTCGCATCCTTACCTGCGACAGCATTGTTTGATTCTGGTGCTACATTATCATTTATATCTAGTAGATTCATAGCAATGCATAGAGTAGCGACTTCCCCCTTACCTAAGAGTTGGAAGATTCTTACCGGAGGAGGTATCGTGCCGGTTACCAGCACTATTAGAACGTGCTCGGTAAACGTATATGGTAGAGAGATGAGAGCGCGATTCTTGGTATTGCCTATGCCGTACTTTGATATTGTGTTAGGCATGGACTGGTTAAGCCAGTATAACGCAGTACTGAACTGCCGGAAGGGTAGCGTCACTTTTAGACCACCAGATCAACCGGAGTTCGAATACATGCGAGGGGCCATCGAGCAAGGAGTAGGACAGACAGCGGGAACTTGCATGGCTATGGAGGTTGCACCCCCACCAATAGTTGCAGAATTCGAGGATGTTTTTCCCGACGAATTGCCAGGCTTACCCCCAGATAGAGACGTGGAGTTCACCATTGAGCTAGTACCAGGAGCAGCACCGGTATCTTCTAATGTGTACCAATTGGCGAAGAAGGAGTTAGACGAACTGAAGCTACAATTGGAGGAGTTGCAGAGTAAGGGATTTATCCGTCCTAGTATATCACCATGGGGAGCACCCGTATTGTTTGTGCCTAAAAAGGATGGAACAGTACGTATGTGTATTGATTACAGAGCCCTTAATGCTTTGACTATCAAGAACAAGTACCCCCTGCCGCGGATTGACGACTTATTCGACCAGTTGACAGGAGCAGTAGTGTTCACCAAAATCGACTTGAGATAGGGTTATCATCAAGTGAAGGTGCGAAGAGAGGACATTCAAAAGACAACATTCAGGACTCGTTATGGTCACTATGAGTTCTTAGTAATGCCTTTTGGGCTGACAAATGCGCCAGCTGTATTTATGAACTTGATGAACAGAGTATTCCACCAATACCTAGACCGATTCGTGGTAGTTTTTATCGACGACATTTTGGTGTATTCGAAGAGCCATGAGGAGCACGAAGAGCACTTGAGACTAGTGTTAGAGACACTAAGGAGAGAGAGAGACTGTATGCCAAGCTTAGCAAGTGCGAGTTTCTCCTAGATCGTGTCACCTTCCTTGGGCACGTCATCTCAGGAGACGGTATCTCAGTAGATCCGGCGAAGATTTCATCTGTAGAGACATGGCCAACCCCTACCAATGTCTCAGAAGTGAGGAGTTTCCTAGGACTTGCCGGATATTACCGGAGGTTCGTAGAGAACTTCACGAAGATTGCAGAGCCAATGACCCGCTTGACCCGTAAGGAGCAGGAGTCCACTTAGACAGAGGAGTGTCAGAAGGCATTCGATGAGCTGAAGAAGCGCTTGACTATAGCACCCATCTTGACGATACCTTCTGGACCCGGAGGATTCGTAATCTACAGCGATGCGTCCGGAAAAGGATTAGGATGCGTCTTGATGTAGCATGGAAAGGTTGTAGCTTATGCTTCTAGACAATTGAGGACACATGAGAAGAACTATCCCACCCACGACTTGGAGCTTGCAGTAGTGATCTTTGCTTTAAAGCTTTGGAGGCATTATCTATATGGAGAAAGAGTGGAGATATTCACTGATCATAAGAGCCTGAAATATGTCTACACTCAGAAAGACCTTAATCAGAGGTAGAGACGTTGGCTCGAGGTGATGACAGACTTCGAAATTGAGCTACAGTACCACCCGGGAAAGGCCAACGTAGTAGCAGACGCATTGAGCAGAAGACCTATGGCATTCTTCTTGACTACCCAACAACATCTGTTGAGAGATCTAGAACAAATGGGTATAGAGATTGTCATACCCGGAGTAGACGGACAGTTGTCGAGTTTCCAATTGCAATCGACACTGGTAGAGAGAATCAAGACTGCTTTGCCGACGGATGCCAGATTTCAGAGGCTCAGACAGAGGACAGAGGCTGGATTACAGACAGGATCGAGGATACATGAAGACGGAATACTGAGATGCGGAGATCGTCTCTATATTCCAAATGGAGAACTTCGGCAGGAATTGATGACAGAGGCACATAGTTCCACCTATTCTATTCACCCAGGAGGCACAAAGATGTACAGAGACCTAAGACAGTACTACTGGTGGCACGGAATGAAGAGAGAGATAGCACGCTTCGTGGCCAAGTGCCTGGTGTGCCAGCAAGTCAAGGCTGAGCACCAGAGATCTGCAGGGTTGCTTCAACCACTTCCTATACCGGAGTGGAAATGGGAGCATATCATTATGGATTTTGTTACGGGCTTTCCGAGGAGTCCTAGTGGGCGCAATGCAGTATGGGTAATCGTGGATAGACTCACCAAGTTCGCACACTTTCTACCCTTTAGAGTTGGACAATCGACAGAGGCTTTAGCAGATATGTATATGAGGGAGATCGTGCGCCTACATGGAGTGCCAGTTAGCATCGTGTCTGACAGGGATACGAGATTTACGTCTTACTTTTGGCGGAGTATGCAAGAGAGCCTTGGTACTAGCCTAAAGTTTAGCACAGCGTATCACCCACAAACAGATGGCCAGTCAGAGCGCACCATTCAAACGCTAGAAGACATGTTAAGAGCGTGCATGCTGGACTTCGGAGGATCATGGGAGGACCACTTACATTTGGTCGAGTTCTCCTACAACAACAGCTATCAAGCTAGCATTCAGATGGCTCCCTATGAAGCGTTGTATGGCAGGAAGTGTCGTTCTCCAGTATGCTGGAGTGATATAGGCGAACGACAGATTCTCGGACCAGAGTTGGTTGTTCGGACGGTAGAGAAGGTAAAGAAGATCCAAGGACACCTTCGAGCAGCACAAGACCGACAGAAGCATTGGGCGAATGCGCATCGCCGACCCTTAGAGTTTCAGGTTGGAGATCACGTATTCTTAAAGATCTCACCTACACGAGGGACTATTAGATTCGGAGGCAGAGGGAAGCTGAGTCTGAGGTACATCGGACCGTTCGACATCTTAGAACGTGTCGGAGAGGTTGCTTACAGATTAGCATTACCGTAGACTTTGGAAGGAGTCCACGACGTCTTCCATGTATCTCAATTGAGGAGGTACATATCGGATCCTAGTCACGTGCTTGACCATTCCGAGATCACAGTCGGCCCGAGCCTATCGTATGAAGAGGAGCCTGTGGAGATCCTCGACAGGAGCGAGAAGGTATTGCGAGGGCAGACCATTCCCCTAGATCATGTCGCATGGAGGCATCATGCACCAGGCGAGTCGACTTGGGAACGCGAGGAGGACTTTAGAAGACGTTATCCCTATATCTTCGAAAGACTAGGTACGTATTAGAATTTCTTTTCAGTCATTAGTTCTTACCTTACGTATGTTTTAAATTTCGAGGACGAAATGCTCTAAGGAGGGTAGATTGTAAACCCCCTTGGCTAAAAATAAGATTTAATCAATTACTTTATCCAGATGAAACCACAACCCAAATCCCAAATTAGGGTATCAGTCTACCTCAAACCTGTATGCCACGATACCTGTGTACCACTCATAATATAGCTCCTAATATTTTAAATACACGATGAATTACCTAGTTAAATTGTTAGTTAATTGTTAATTAAGGCCAAGTTTACCTCAAGCAGTACTTATACAGCCCACCAATACTCTTCCCTTTGGACCAGCCCATTTCATTGAGACTAGACAAACCCAAGACGAGATCAGCCTACAACTTCCCTACCTGTATATATATGAAGTTCCTTCCCTTGAAATCCTAGAGAAGCAAACCTACACCACCCTCTTCAAACCCTAGCCGACCCCTCCCCTACACCCGACCGACTGCTGCCGCCATTACCCAACACCATCACCACAGCCGCATAATACCCCCTCCACAGCCGCATAACACCCCCTCCACAGCCGCATAACACCCCCTCCACAGCCGCCTAAACACCCCTACCGACTGCCCTTAGTCCCTACACCCGCTGCCGCTGTCCCTTCGATCGACACAGCCGTACGCCGAGCGACGAGCCGCCGCGGAGCCAACCCGACCCCCGCGCGCTGCTGCCGCTGTCGCGCCTGCTACTGTCGCCACCGCTGCTGCCTTGCTAGTTGCCGCGGCCGGAGCCCCATATATGCCGGAGCATAGCCGCGGACGAGCTCGGCCTCTACCAGGTAATAAGCATCGATCATTGGTTAACCTCATTATGCCGTCGTGTCGTATCATTACATGAGTACGAGTTAACGAATTGAAAACCCTAATTTTGGTTATGTGAAGTCTTAATCCTATTGCTTAGATGACTAATAGATAGTAATTCATAAATTTAGTAATTGTCCTCATAACAGAAATTGTTATAACTGACTTATAAACCATCCATAAAAACCTGGACAAACCGCGTGTACTGGACATGGATAGATAAGTTCCAAAAATTGTACTAGACATAATATAATTTCCGTAAAACCATAAATTAGAACTAATGTCTTGAGGCACATGATCGATGACAGAACGCGTGTACACCTTAGCTACGTGCACATGTAACGCTGTCTTAGACCAGCCGTGAACTTGAGACAGACCCTCAAGAGCAACGTAATGTCAGTACATTGGGTCCTAGTGTCTGATGATTGATTGTTATATTATATTGTGTGTTAGGATCATCGGATCAGACAGGAGACATCGCCGGAGCAGGCTTCTGGCATTCACAGCTTCCGGATACAGGCAAGATACCTTGCTATATTTACTGTCTAATTTAAATATGCATATGTTGTATTGTGTTCTCGTTGCTTGTAAATTTATACAACTGTGCTCGTCCGAGTTGTCTCGGGTGCGTTCGACGTGTACGTCGATGATTTAGTATACTTGGCCTAGTCACTAGTAGACTCGTCCCCGTTAGGAGGATACGTCGATATCTTCCAGGACCTGACACTTTATACGTTCACTGAGACATATTCATATTGGGATATGGGCTTGCGCACTCGACTAGCTATCGTTGCGTACATCCTACCTCACGGTTAGTACATAGTTCAGGGTATAATTTAGAGACTTGGCATATAGTTACATGGTATGCACGTCGAGTAGTCGACTTGTATATCTACATTGGGCGGGGAGGACAACTAGTAGGAATATGGGGTACCCACATTGGAGCCGTAGTTCGGAGGAGCCTCGGGTCCAATGATTTTCCCTTATACTGATGCCACGTTCTTCGGAGCGATATGGATGATATACTCTACATATGCCACTCTCTTCGGAGCATGGACGCTATGCCTACACCCACCCATACGCATCAGAGTTGGCCTCACATTGCATTCACTTAGATGGCTAGCACACCCTTATTATATTTATTTTATTTAGTATTCATATATAGCATGTTGTTTTCTTGTATCTTGTTACGTCCCTATGAGGACCTGGCTTCTTTCCAGATTTAGACGAGGCTTACTACCCTACCGTATACGGCCCAGGACAGGAGACGAGATTTGCTACAGCTGAGGAGTTGGAGGTACAGCCGTCAGAGTTTCCGTGATCAGTTGGTAGGCCGTTAGCCTAGATTGGGCGCATCATTATCTACTCAGCTGGTGCTCTAGTCTTCCTTTTATATCTCATTTCAGTACTTTATTTCGTCATAGTAGTGGGTTTGTTCCCACCAGACATTACTGGTTGTACTATGATATCTTGAGACTGGTATTTATCAACCAGCAGTTTTATTTAGTGTTTCTTGCTCTTTATATTGTGGATGAGATTAGTTTACCTGTTATTGACTGATACTGGACATGTTAGTATTATAGGACAGCGTAGCACTCTTTGTGGATCCATTAAATTAGGATATCCTTGGAGACGTGTCAGCTGGCTATTGCCACGTGGCCTGGTTCCATATATTTTGGGACTGGGGCGTGACAGGACGATATTGGTGAGTGAAAGATGTTAGGCCCTGAAATGATCACGTAGACAGTAGAGGTTGTCAAGCAGATTAGAGAGTGACTTCAGGTTGCACAAAATAGACATCATCATTGGGCAGATCAACATCGTAGACCTTTAGAGTTTTGTGTCGGCGACCACGTATTTTTGCGGATTTTGCCTACCCGTGGAATCCTTAGATTCGGGGTTCGCGGGAAGCTTAGTCACAGATACATAGGTCCGTTCGATATTCTCGAGCGGGTAGGCGATGTTGCTTATCGTCTTGCCCTTTCGCCTTCGCTATGTGAGGTACATGATATATTATATATTTTTTAGTTGCGTAGGTATGTTCCGAATTTGAGTCATATCCTCGATCACTCTGAATTAGTCGTTGGTACCGACTTATCTTATGAGGAACAACCCGTATCCATTCTGAATCAAAGAGAGAAAGTACTCAAGAACCGAATTATTTCTCTTGTCCGAGTGGCCTGGGGACATCACACTCTTAGAGAATCAATGTGGGAGTGCGAGGACAATATTCGATCTCGGTACCCACACATGTTCGATTCGGAAGGTATATTATGTCTTATGCCTTTATATCTCGGATTCTGTGATCAGGTGATCAATTAGGTGTTGTTATGATATTGTTTGCATGAGTAGTTGCTAGTAGGTTTATATCGTGCTTGTCCTGACTTCTCTAGCTATTGCTTGGATTCGAATTTTGAGGACATAATTTTTCTAAGGTGGACAGAGATGTCACTCCCCGTTCCCGATATACGTATTTGGAACGTATTTTTATTTTAGCATGGTTGCATGTGCATGGAGACTAGACCCATTCTTTAGTTTAACCTGGTTTATGATTTATTTTGTGGGTTGGTTCAACTCATGAGAGTCTTTGGTTCAACCCTCAAACCCTAGCATATATAAACTAACATTTTATTCTCTCTCTTCACTTCTTCATTTCTTCCTCTTTCTTTAGCTTTCTTTCCTCATTTCATTGGCAAGTACACCTTGCATGAGAAATAAAGAAACCCTCCATATTACTGTTCTATTATATTTATTATGTATTTCTAAACACTTTTAGTTCTTGGAGTTTTCTGTTTTGATGGATGGATTATTGCAGATCTATATTTTTAACTTAAATTTTTATTGGATTTCATGAATTTTCTTGGTTTTGATCTATTAAACTTGTGTCCTTGAAAACCAGTTTTTGTTACATGTTAGATCTTTCGATTGAGAGAATTTTGGCTTTTAGTTCACCGAATTTGGACTTAAAATGAGGTTTTTTATAAAGAAAACAAGATTTCAGTTTTTGAAAGTTTTCGCCATGGCCGAACCTACTGTTGGAGAAGACGAAGTCTTCATGCGGCCAGCGAGCTATGCGGCTGAGAGTGCTATGCAGCCCGAGAGGGTTATGCGGCTGAACTTTTGCCACATATTGACAGCATGCGTCTATCTTGTTGGACGCATGACTGCTGATCTACACTGTTTGTGGTAATAAACAAAAGAATGAAATGTGTTATTTCAATGACAGGGTTTGTGCGAAACCTGTGCCCTTTGGTTTACAAACAAACTTGTACAGTGTAATCCTATTCGAGGATGTGGGAGTACAATTTATTTAATCTGGGTAGATAATTGCTATAGGTGTCTGATCTGCGGTCGATCACTTTAGCCCTTGGACTGCGCAATGTTGAAGAAGTGCCGTGGAAGACAGGTAGTAGCTTCGAAGGTTGCAGAGGAGAGTGGATGCACGATGCCGACGTCGTCGATCCCCGCTCTTTGCCTGAGCCCCGGGTACTCTCTCTCTCTCTCTCTCTCTTCTCTCTTCGACCAGGCTCGATCTTCCGAATTGTCGACCCTGGATCTGATATTGGTATCTTCACCAATTTTTCTACCTGGATCTGATATTGGTTTCTTCACCAATTTTTCCGACCTTGTTCTCCATTGATAGGGGCCTCTATTTATAGAGTCTTTGGTGACAGTGACCACTCCGTTGGTGTAGCAACCGAGGAGTGGAAAGTACAGCACCCTATTACACAACGGTTAAAGTAACCAATGCCTACGTATAGATGATCTTTTGAATGAGCGGGTGACACGGGTCCAACTAAGGGGACACAACGCGTACAATTGCTACTAAGATCACGGCATAAAAGCCACGTAGGTAGGTATCCATTGTGTAGAAGGGGTTGGCGTAGAAGCCAAATGTCCGTCACCATGGCATAGAAGCCGAGCAGGCATAGAAGCCGAGTTAGCATGGAAGCCGGATAGTCGTAGAGACTGAGGGGGCGTTGAAGCCGAGTGGTCCTAGAGGCCGGATGGGCGTAGGAACCGAGCGGTCATAGAGGCCGAGAGGGCGTTGAAGTCGGATGCGCGTAAAAGCCGAGTGGTCCTAGAGGCCGGATGGGCGTAGAAACCGAGCGATCATAGAGGCCGAGAGGGCATTGAAGCCGAGTGGACACAGATCCTGAATGGGCGTAGAAGCCGCTGCGTACCGTGCTGATGTGGACGCCTTTAGCCGGAATTACGGCTTTTGAAGATATAATCAAATCTCTTGCAGAGATTTGCCATCATCTTATGTATTAAATGCGGAGACGTATTTTGAAGCTCTGCACCCCTTCTGTGCACCTGTCGCAGAAACATGCCTTGAGAGAAACTGTCACCGCTTTGTGCAATTAGACGTGGAGACGTGCCTCGAATCCCGTACGAAGTGCAGCTTTTGACGTGGCAGACGGTTTGTCCGCTGCGGATCGTAAAACCGCTCATGTTTGCCTGTGTAAAATAGCGCAGCGTATTCCCTTGTACGCAGAAGGGCGGTTTATGCGGAGGGGACTCCAGTAAGCGACGGTTCGGTGATCTTTTAACCAAATCCTCTGCATTAAATGCAGAGATCCGCCATCATTCTGTGGTGCGCACCCCGAGGGGCCTGCCATCGTTTCCAGCCGTCGTCTGGGTGGCCGTGCAGCACTTTTTGTCAGGAGTCAGAGGTCAGATTCACTGCGTGACTTGACCGATTCATTTTGGGGAAGACGAAGCGTTCCTCGTATGCTATAACGCTGCTTCGAGAGCGGATGAGTTTTACGCCATAGAGGCGATGGAGAACTCTTTTTACGCTGGAGCGGCCTGGACGTACTGCACTTACGCTATTGGTCCTGTGAGCTTTATTCTTCACGCTGGAAAAAGCTCTATTGTACGCTTGATGGCTCTGGAGGCCTTCGTTCACGCTGCTCTGCATTAAGAGGCTGCGTAGTTCATCCCAGCGTATTTTTCATGCTTCTACAAGACCCCCTTCAGAGCTTTTAAATTCCTTGGAATTTGAAACGCTTTGAACGAAGCATGAACGACCCCTCGTAACTCGAAACATTTCTGAATGGAGCGTTGAAACGGTCGGTGCAGACTTTATGGCAGATTTATTGGGGACCGCTGTGACCTCTTTCGCCTATAAAAGGCTGGGGGAGTTAGCCTGTTCTCCCCACATCTTCATCCCCACGCAGAGATGATCGCCGGAGTTCGCCGGGTCGATTTGAGAAGAAGGAGATCATGTTCTTCCAGTGTGTAAGGAACCGAAAAAGATGGCGTCTTCGAGCAAGTGTCCACTGCAACGATGGATCATGGAAGGATATCTTAGCCTCCTTTGCTCGGGATAATCAGCAACTTTGTATGGCGTTGCCCCAGGAGAGAGGAAGGGTCGTTTTTGACCACACAGCTTGCAAGCTGTATCTCTTCTCCTTAGATCCCCGCGGACGAGATTTGACAAACCGTAATCTATCGTCCCCGATTGAGCTGGGTGGAAGACCCCTCAGCTGAATCGGCCATGGCGAATGGAGGATCTTCTTGTTCATTACTGTGGAAGTAAATGAACCGCCATGGAAGAAGAGGAAGACGTGCACCCCTGCGAGAACCCGGCAGAACAGGTTCTTGGTGCTGTCTCCAGACGATGACGAGGGAGCCCTTTGTAGAAGGGATTTCCCTCATATGTAATCATGACAAAAAATGAAAAGAAAATCCTTGTAGATTAGATTTCCCTCATATGTAATCATGATTTTAATCTTTAATAAAGTCGTCTTGCTTCTTCATATGATCATCTTGCCATACGTAGCTGTGAAGTCTGAATATGTGCAGCTTCAACACGTCTGAATCTGTACGCCGACTCTGTAGAAATAGTGTTAGGTCCTGTCCTTTACGCATAGCGAGTAGTCTATAGAACGCTGTAGAGCATCTTGAACATTTTTTGAACTGTCCTGTTGCTAGGACTGAGGAACCGCGTAGAGCTCTGAACTTCTGATAGATAGAATTTTTGTTCAGTCTTCGTCTTCAAGAGTGACTTCTCGAAAATCCCTTGGAACAGGGTCGAGGAATGGCTGTCAAAACTGAGTTGCCATCTTTTGATAGACGAGATATTCAGACTGGAGTCTGGATGAACCTCCAATTGACCCGAGAAGAGTAATTTCTCAATGTTTGAACTCTTGTATGTTTCGGGTACTTGGGATATGTTGAGGCCAAGGAGGAGTATCTTCTGTGTGAACTCCTAGCAATTGACCACTTTGGGGACTATTCGAATATACGGAAAGTCGTAGAGCGAGAAATCATCAGTTTGTGGCCTCCGGGCGTAAAACACCGTCGAGAGTAGAATCGTAGACTTGTGGTTCCTGTGCGTGAAGTCATGGGTTTGTGGCCTCTCGAGCATAAAAGCTACTGAGCACAAAGGCATCCGGGCCAAAACCTGACTTGTAGCTGTCGAACGTAAAGTTGTGGATTCGTAGCCGTCGAGCGTAGAAAGCTCCTTTAGCGTAGAACTGTTTATCTGTAGCTCCTGAAAAGAAAATTTCTCCGAGCGTGAAGTTTTGCGGGTCTGTTGCTTCTGAGCGTAAACTGGGCGCCACCGAGCGTGAGGTCATCGATTTTGGTATCTGCTGAGCGTAAAGTCGTAGATTCGTGGCCTCTCGAGCGTAAAAGCTACTGAGCACAAAGGCATCCGGGCGTAGAACCATAGACTTGCAGCTTGCGAGCGTAAAAACCGTAGATCTGTTGCCATCGAGCGTAGAAAGCCCCTTAGCATAGGAACCGCTGAACCGTCTTGCACGAAATTTTTTTTCGAATTTTGCTGACTGTCCGTCTTTCAAGGTTAGTGGGCTGACGTAGCATCCAATCATAACCCGTCATTTAATTTGTGAGATTTGGTTAGGGTCTCGAGGAGTCCGTCTGAGGATTCGAGGAGTCGGCCCGAACTCTATATATATCCCAAGTTTTCTGAGAGAAAAACTTTTTATCCATCTTCTGCGAAAGAGAGTTTTCGACTGTTTTGAGTTTTTTCTCCGTTCCCTCTCCGAGCACTTTGAGTCTTCAGAAATGGCGTCGAAACAGACCCCCTCCGCTAAGGGAAAGAGTATAGGTTCCTTTTCTCATTCTTCTGTCCCAGCGAGGGAGTCCTCGGTCGGTCAAGGCGAACTTCCTTCTGAGCGAAGCGTCCCGCCGACGAGCAGTACACCCGGTCTTAGAGGTAGAGCCTTCGGGGTGACAACACGACGAAAAATCCTTCGCACACGTTGAACGTGACCGCGCTGGGTCGTCTTCTGTGCTGATAGCCTCTTTTGAGGAAGATGATGCACGGAGACGTTTTCATCTTTTACGCCCACATTTCTAATGTGCCAGCGTAAAGACTCCACATTTTCGTAGTTCTGAGCGTAAAAGCTCTGGCTACCGAAAATTGGGGTATATCGTAAACTTTGAGTTTTACGCTTGTGGGGGGGGACCTCTGGCGTAAAAACAGCTCATGTTTGAACAATCCTGCGTAGAGCGCAGACTATTGTTTCTTTGGTCCGTATGTTTCGTGCAAGACTTGCAATGACATATTTTCCTTGCACTTTTGTAGTTGAGTAGGTGAGTCTCCACTGGCCGAGGTGATGGGCTCCGCTGCTGGGATGCTGCACTCGAACTACCTGGAGGATCTGTCCCACGTGGTATTTCCTATCTCCGGGCCGCAGTACCCTGAAGGAAGGAGGCTCTTGATATCGGCTCAGGGCGAGCGAATGCTGCTGAGCATGATCAACGGGGAGCCCCTGACTTATATAGACGGGGAGCAGTACATAAAGCTGGCTTTCCTCTTTGGGGATATGATCGACAAACGGTCCCAGACGAAGCCTAAGAGGGAGCCCTAGGTTTTTTTCTGCCGGGAATTTTGTTTTGTACCTACCCACAATGCCGAGGGATTATCCCATCTCGGCTTTCTTCCACGAGACGCATCCCAGGCAGATGTCGTGGATGCTGACTCCTGATCTTCACGGCAAGCCGGGGAAGATCTTTCATCTGAAAGGAGCTGATCAGGGGTCATTCGTCAGTCGCCCTTCCGGCGTCGTGACGTTGTTCAGAGGACTGTGCCCGGGCAGTGTCCCTAGTGAAGACAGCTCGGTGATCCAGCCGGTTCAATTGCCGACTTTCTGTAATGACTTCATGGGACGAGACGGGGTATATCCCAAGGAGATGGGATTGGCGCTCCACGAGATGGCAGTTGTCTCGAGACTGCCGATGGGGGATACCCCATACGAAGAGTATGTTCCCACCAACCGGGAGTTGGAGGACTTGGACCCTCGGGTGGCGGAAGTATATCAGGAGCTAATGTGTCAATACTTCGCGTGCACCGCTTTTTATAACGAGCCCTCTGACTTGGCTCATACCACCAAGTAGATGTCCTACCTCTTCTTCCACCGAGCTAGGGCCGCCAGGTCGGAGAAAGCCTCGGGGGGCAAGAATGAGCCCGTAAACTATTTGGGCGTGCTTAATGCCCAGGTCGTGGAGGCTCTTATGGGGTAGGAAAGTATCCTGAAGGCACCAAGGCCTGTAGTTACTTGAGGCGCTATCGCAGGCCTCCATCTAAGGAAGCCCAGTTGGCTGGTTTCCTCTCCATATGGCTGCGTTTGGTAGTAGTGCCTGGTACTGCGTCCGCGGACCGCATTCACCGGAATATTCTGTGGCCGGCAGTGCGCCTGGTGTTTGGGGCAAGACTGGGCTTGCTTCCCGCCATGGTGTGCCGCATACAGGTTGGTTTGAGAGCCATAACTGATGGGTTGCTTGTTGACGAAGCTCGGCGAGAGAGTTTTCCCAGGGTGGAATTACCATACCTATATTTGATGGGATGGTTAATTCTCCACAATCTCCGGGTTATGTCTCCTGGCTCCGGTAGCAGTTCGGAGAGTATGTTCTTGTTGAACTACAAGAATTCCTCCTGGAACGTGACCACAATCTTAGACTGTCGGCTGGTGTTGAACCTCAGCCACGGCTAGAAGCTCCTCTGTACTCCCCCTCCTGTACATTGTAATCAATCAGGGACGAGGCTGGAGGATTCAGGTGGAGAGAAGACTGATCTCTCTCCGGAAGCTTTTTATTGGCTGGTCTGTATTAGACCATCCCATCTGCTGTACAGAAGCGAAGATCACTGCTTCTTCGAGCCCTACTTGCCTAGTCGGTTTGCCAGGCAGTTTGGGTACGACCAGTTGCATGTGGGCAATGCCGTTACCAGCTTCAGGTCCCGGGGCGGACTCATTGATGGAGCTAGAGGGTGGCGATATTTCATCATGGGTTGTACGAGAGCAACCTTCATTGTGCCGGTGGTAACAATCTCCACGGAGCTTCGCATTCTTCATTCTTACGCCCAGTTCTACGTGGCGATTAACACCTTCCATCGTGACTTTGATATGCGTGGAAGTTTTAGGGTGCCTTTCCCCAAGCCTGGGGGAAGAGTTGACGTCCCTTCGGTCTCTCCGGACAAGGATGAGGAGACTGGCCCTCCAGATGAGCCTCTGGTGTCGGTGCCGAGGTGTGAAGTGCCTCTGCCCACGGGGGCTTTGGTGGTCTCTTCTGGGAAGCGACGGGCCTCTGCTCCGAAGGAAGTTTCTCTTCGCAAGAGGAGGAAGGAGACTGTTGCTCGTCCTCTCCGCATTCTTGGCGTTGAGGAACCCGGGAGTGAGCCTGCTCCTCCCCATATTAGGGATGATTTTTCGGCTGGAGGTTCCTCGCCTTTTAGAGAGGGACCTTCTACAGTTCCGGCAAGCGGCGCTGGAGGACCCTCGCTAGAGGTTGCTGTCGTGGCCGCTGCTTCAGGCAGCGGAGCGCGATTGCCTGCGTGGCCGAGGCATATGGGAGAATCTTTCTCGAGGTCAGCAGTGAGTGAAACTCCCGCCGTGTTAGCGAGTACGTCTGGCGAGATTCCGACTGATGAACTCCGACCGCGTCTTGGTGAAGGCCTGACATAACTCTTGGCGATGTCGGTCGGCCCGCCTCCTTCTCCAGGCATGATGGCTCGCATCGCGTCGTTAAGACGTGGTTTAGATTCGGCTGCAGATGCATCGTATATGCCGCTGGTTCAGGGTAAAAGTCGCCTTTTGTGTTTCCCTTTAGAAAGATTATCATTATACTGATATCAACTCTCTTGTCTTTTTCTCAGGGGACGACGTCCATGGAGAGTACAGCGTTGAAGCGTCTCCTGGTTCCGCTCCGGCTCCTGGCGATGATGTGGAGGCACCCGATTTTGAGGAGGAAGTGTCCTCGGGGGCTAGCTCGCCCAGAGTGGTTTCGTCGTCTCAAGAGGAAGGCGAAGCCGTCATCGTGAGTATGCCGATGACTTCGATTGTGGCCGTTGTATCATCTTCGGTCGCGCCATGCGTCTATTCGGCGGCTGTGGCTACTTCGTCTGCAATCGTCCCTGGAGAGGGACTTGCTGGGGTCGCGGCCGCTCCTGGCGTTCAGTCGGATCTAGTTGCTTTGACTGAGCAACATACCAGTCTCTTCTACACCGGTTTAAAAATGATGATATCAATGGTGTTAGCGAAGAGTCTGGATTTTGAGCGCTTGAAGAAGACTTCTCTGGCGTCGATCGGGGTCATCAGGGAGCTCGGCGATCCTGGGGCAGCTGACGCCCTGGAGGCGGTGATTAATGGTTTAGAGCAACCCATTAACGAATATTTGCAGCTGACTCGGGGGCAGCTTTGATGCTGAGGTCCAGACCAGGTACGACCACATGACCGCGCGGCTCACCACAAAGCTGGAAGGCCTAGACCAACTCATTAAGACACATGAGCTGGAGATGGATAGGCAAAAAGCTGGTGTGGCAGAGGCTCTCGCTCTTGAGGTAAAGTGTCATTCTGAGCACGAAGGGAATGCAGCGAGGGCATCCAAGCTGAAGGAAGAACTCGCTCGGGCAGAGGAGTGGGC
The DNA here is from genome assembly GCA_036927795.1 of Iris macrosiphon. Taxonomy (NCBI): domain Eukaryota; kingdom Viridiplantae; phylum Streptophyta; class Magnoliopsida; order Asparagales; family Iridaceae; genus Iris; species Iris macrosiphon. The sequence goes on from JAYESA010000003.1 coordinate 152,232,235, forward strand.
TTCTCAGTCGCTAGCAGGTCTAGATGTGGCGTCCAGTCGACTGAGCGCAGCGCGACGGGAGTTGGACCGTGTAGAGGCTGCTCGCTTGGGCTGTCTTCGGACAAGGGCTGATCTGGTTTTTACGAACACCCCCGAGGCCCGGCTGGAGCAGGCTCGCGTCGATGCCTTGGCCCTTAGGAACGAGAGAATAGCTGCACTGGGGCGGCTTATTGACAATCTGGCTAACCCGCCATCGTGATGTATCCTTTCTTTTCCTGCTTCCCCCGATGTAATCCTGCTCTCATTTGGGAAATAAAAGGGGCTCTTTTTTGACTTTTGTGGACCCATCATTTCGGAATGTAAATGACAGGTTAGGTGAGAGTGATATCAGAGGTAGTATGAACGTGATAAACTCTCGATAAACTTCTTAGTGGGACATATCTATTCAGAGGTCATACGGACATGATAGAGTGTAACCCAACTAATTGTGTTCTGGAAGTAGTTTCGTCAGAATCGAGGTCCTCGCTATTTTCCTCTTGAGCAGGAGAGATTAGGCATAGTACCTTTTCAGGAATTTGCCGTTGATAGGAGCCATTAACAGGTCTCCGTTAGGCTGGGCTATCCTGTAGGCGTCGTTCAAGAACGTTGTCTCGATCACATAAGGGCCTTTCCATTTGGGTTGGAATTTGCCTTTACTTCTGTGAGTGAGAATCATCGGCCTTCTTACGGCTAGGACTAGCTCGCCGACTTTGAACACTCTTTCCTTTACTTTATGATTGAAAGCTTTAGAAATGCGTGCTTGGTAGAGCGCGATGCGCTGCTGAGCTTGTAGGCGTTTCTCGTCTAATCCTTCCAGCTCTTGGAGCCTTAACAGGTCATTCTTTTCTCGAGTCAGCTCACTAGTCACGGCTATCCTGAGCGACGGGATCTGGATTTCGATGGGAAGAACCGCCTCGCTCCCGTAGACTAGTAAAAAGGGGGTACAACCTGTTGGTGTCCGTACCGTTGTACGGTATGCCCAGAGACATTCGCCCAGCTTCTCATTCCAGTCTCTTTTGTTTGAAGAAACGAACTTCTTCAGGAGTTTGATAATGGTTTTGTTGAAGGCTTCCGCCAAACCATTAGCAGCTGGATAATATGCCGTAGAGGCAATATTATGTATTCGACTTTTATCGCAAAATCGATGAAACACTTGGCTGATGAACTGAGGTCCATTGTCGTGGATTATCCTTCGGGGAGTCCCAAAGCGATAAATGACGTGGTGCTTGATGAAGCTGATTACGTCAGACGCCTTTACTTCAGCCAGAGGGATCGCCTCTGCCCATTTGGAGAAGTAATCTGTGATGGCCAGTATGAACCGGTGGCCTCTGGAGGAAGACGGGTGAATGGGCCCAACGATATCCATACCCCAGGCTTCGAAGGGCCAGGATGCAATCGTAGGATGTAGATATTCAGACGGTTGATGTATGAAGTCTGCATGGACCTGACAGGACCTGCATCGTTTCGCATAGCTGATCGCGTCAGTGATCATAGTAGGCCAGTAATAGCCCATTCTCCTGATACGATCCTGCAGCTTAGGACCGGGCTGATGCGCTCCGCATACGCCGTCGTGAGCTTCCCAGATAATCTGCTGCGCTTCATCGTCTGAGAGGCATCTTAATAGTAGTCCGTCGTAGGTCCGACGATACAGGCATTGTGATGATGCGTCGAAGTAGAAGAGTAAAGATCGTCTTTTGACGGATACCGCCTCTCTGGGGTCCTCTGGTAAGATTCCGTAGGCGACAAAATCTATGAAGGGACTCCTCCAGTCCCTTCCAGGGGGGTCTGTGTTCATAGCGTGACTGCGTTCTATGTGAAAGTTGTTCTTCACATAGAATAAATCTCTGTTAAGAAGGATCACCGAATCCTGTCTTCTTATAGGAGTGGCCAAATCTGCCGCTAGACTGGCTAGGGCATCAGCTTCTCGATTCTGGGATCGAGGCACATGCTCTAGGAAGAACCCTTTGAACGTCGTGGCTATCTTGACCGTCGCTTGATGGTAGGGGATGAGGTCTGGATTTCGGACTTCATATATTCCTCTGACTTGATTGACGATAAGCAGAGAATCACCGAAAGCTTTCAGGGATTCGACCCCCAGCTCTTTTGCGACTTGGAGGCCGATTAACAGAGCGTTGTATTCCGCTACATTGTTGGAACATGGATCATTGAGAGAATATGCCCGGTAGATGACGAGTTTGTCAGGAGTGACTAGGACGATTCCTACCCCTGAAACTACGTTTCCCTGGGGGCCAGTCCTGGAGGCGCCGTCGAAGAACAGTTGCCAAGAGTCACTTTCCATTGCGGAATTACATTTTGCAACTTCGTCGGGAATGTCTTCGTATAACTTGGAGGCCTCCGGGATCGGATGAGCAGCTAGAAAGTCGGCCAATGCTTGGCCTTTGATGGACTTCTGCGGGATGTACACCATGTCGTATGGCGTTAACAGCATCGCCCAAGTTGCGAGTCTGGAATTAAGAATACTCGGTTTGCTCATCAGGACTCGAAGAGGGTTGATCCTGGAGACAATATGAATAGTCTGGCCGGTGACATAGTGTCGCGTCTTTTGGATAGCGAACATCAGGGCCAGGCATTCTTTCTCCACTGGGTTGTACCGGTGTTCGGCCCCGACCATCATCCTGCTGAGGTAGTAGATAACCTGCTCATGCCCCACGTCGTTCTTCTGCGCGAGAAGAGCTCCTAGCGAATGATCTATCGCCCGGACGTACAGCAAGAATGATTTCCCCATGATGGGAGGCACCAGAACTGGTGGATTGGTGAGGTAGCGTTTGATATCCCCGAACGCTTGCTGGCAGGTTTCGTCCCACACGAAGGATGCACCTTTCTTCATGAGATGCGAAAAGGGCTGGCATCTTCCCGAGAGGTTGGATATGAACCTCCGGATATAAGCCAGACGGCCCTGAAACCCCCGAAGTTCCCTCAGATTGCGGGGTGGTCGCATTTCTACGATGGTCTGGACTTTGTCAGGGTCCACCTGGATGCCTTTGGCGGTGATGACAAACCCCAGGAATTTGCCACTGGATACACCCAGGAAGGACTTCGCGGGGTTCATTTTGAGTTGATGCTGGCGCATTAACTCGAATATCGTCTTCAGGTCTTGAATGTGATCACCTTGGAGGCGGCTCTTGACGGCTATGTCGTCTACGTAACACTCTACTATTTTGCGTAAATGTTCATGGAATATGCCGCTCATAGCCCGTTGGTACGTAGCCCCGGCGTTTTTCAATCCGAAGGGCATGACCGTATAGCAATACACTCCCAACGGGGTGCGGAAGGCAGTTTGCCTCTCGTCTTCAGGATGCATCTTGATCTGATTGTATCCTGAGAACCCGTCCATGAAAGACATGCGTTCAAAATCGCAGGTGTTGTCGATCATGATGTCCGTGATGGGAAGAGGAAATTCATCCTTGGGGCAGACCGCATTCAGATCTCGGTAATCGATGCAGATACGTACCTTCCCATTTTTCTTCATGACTGGGACAACGTTGGCGACCCAGTCGGGATGTTGTTCTTCCCGGATGAACCCACAGGCTATCAGTTTTTTGACTTCAGCTTCAATGGCGTCCATCATGTCCGGTCGGAACCGGCGTTGGTGCTGCTTCACAGGCTTTGAGTTAGTCAATATGTTGAGTTTGTGAGTAGCCACCTTCGGGTCTAGGCCCGACATGTCTCCATAATCCCATGCAAAGACGTCGACGTATTCCTTTATCAGCTGTATGATTTCTTCCCTTTCGGCTGGTGGAAGATTGTCACTGATAAATATCGGCTTTGGCAAAAGCTCACCCCCAACATCGATTTGGATAACTTCATCTTTGGTTGGAGGTTCCCTCTGTTCGAAGCAGAATTTCCACTGTGTATCCATTTGTTGAGCCCAAGAGTCATTCTCAAACGGCTCAGAATCTCGTTCCTCTGCTTCTAAGGGATCTGTCATCACCATATTTGCTGATAGTGCTTGTTCGGGAGCACTAGGTGAGTTGGGGGGTGACGAGCCATCCCAGGAGGAGGAAAAGATGTCCTTATCCGACGTGGAAGCCGTAAGGGAGGTGGCATACCCTAACCCGAAACGAGTTTGTTAGTAGCGGGGGTCGCCGCGTGGCGGCGTTCGTCTGCCTCTTCCGTAGTTGAGGCCCGGCTTTCGCTTCAAGTCGTAGCCCATGTTTTGCATGATCTTCAGCGCTTGAGGGCTGTATCGGTGAACCTGCATCTTCCCAGTATCGTCATCGAAAGGATCTTCCTGGATGGCTGGTTGATTGCGCATGCGGCCGAATACTATTGGACGCTGACTGCTGCAGGTAGGCGGGATTATGAAGATAGAATCTTCATACGGTCCATACGTTGTGATGACGTTGGATGATGACGCTGCTTCCCAGATATGCGGATGGTAGGAGTCCATAGCTTCCAAGAACTTTCGTGCTATGGGTTCTACCTCGTCACGGGGAGTGGGTTCCTGATTTGGAATCTGAGCATTAATGTACTGGAAAAGAGGATGTTTATTGCCATCTGGAACTCTGTTCCTGGTCGTGTTTACATCGGTCGGCTGCTCGTCGCGCCGTAGGTTGATGACCAAAGGTGGAGGCTTCTGGTTCAGAGTAACCACTGGAGAATTGCTTCTTTTCCCTGAGCTAGATCTGTTCAGGTGAATAGCCATAGGCTCTATGGCTTTTGGACGAGTGGTTCGTCCTTTCACTCTGATCGACAGCGGTAGTGCGGCAGAGGGTTCTCCTGGCTCCTGGTGGGATTCCTTCTCTGTCTTGCCCGCCACTTCTTCCGTGTGGTCCTGCGAGTACAACACGGCGTCGGAATAGTAGGACTCTACTCCTTTTAACGGGTTTAGGTCGGCCACCTCCGTTTGGATCAGTCCTTGGGGGTCTACATATTTAAGACATTGATGTAGAGTTGAAGGAACGATATTGTGATCGTGGATCCACGGTCTTCCCAGCAAGATGTTGTAGGATACCTTTGAATCGATCACGTAACATGTGGCCACCGATCTGAGGTTGCCAATCTGGATCCTCAGGCGAATCTTCCCCAACGGCTTACTTCTTCTGGCGTTGAATCCCACGATTGTAGTGGAGGTGTAAGCCAGTTCGTTGGTAGGAATCCTCAATGGTCTGAGCAGACTGTGCGGGATGATGCTGATCGATGATCCCGGATCTATGTGAATCCGATCAACCTCCATGGAACCGACGTACCCGGTGTAATAGAGGGGCCTGTCATGCCTGTTATGTTTTAACAGCATGTCGTCTTGGGTGAAGGTGATATTTGGGACCACCTCCATCACACTGTGGCATTGAGGGCACGCCACTGGTTCTTCGTCGGGAGACTTGAGCTGGGTCAAGCATGCCTCCGCCTGCATCAGTGCTTCACTCAAGGCTAGACGAGTGTCTTGGGAGAGCCTGAGTAGCTCGAAGATGGAGAGCCTGACCGGTGTATTAGCCAGTTGGGCTAGGATGTCGAAGTTATATGGCTTCTCAAAACCTTTGTTCGGAATATTCTTCACAGGTTTATCAAAGCGCACTTCTCTTTGTTTCCCTTTGTCCGCCGGCGTCGGTTTTGAAGGGTTGGCTTCCGGTATGACGGGGCTTGGCCCTGCAGGGTTGGCAGCTGAAACGTCTGCCGGTATATCCTCCTGACTTGCTCCGTAGTCGTTGAGGTAGGCTCTCCCTGACCGGGTTGCAGCAAGTACCTCGTCTTCGTCTGATGGCGAAGAATTTGCGACCATATGGCATGGTTTGCACTTTGAGCTCCTCCTAGACGCAGCTTTAGTCTCTTCCTCGAGCTCTGACACCAAATCTGGATGAACCCACATAATCTCGCCCTGACGGGTGGTCAGGGGTACCAGGTTATGATTTTGATCCCTACCCGGAGGGAGATTGACGATGTCCATTGTGGCTCGGGAAATGGGCGTGATACCGTCCATGACTTCTTGGGGAGGCAGATCGCCGAACCGCAGAGAGATCATGTTGGCCGTGACCGTTTTCTCGGTGTTGTGCAGGGTGATGGCCTTAGCATCGATCAACCCCTGGATCTTCCTCTTCAGTACGTAACACACCTTTGTTGGGTGGTGTACGTATCTGTGGAAGATGCAGTATTTGGGGTCGTCGGTACTGCCGACCTCTTGGGGCCGCCTTAGCTCCGGCAGGGTGATCTTGCCACTTTTGACGAGACACTCAAATATACTAGGGATATCGTCGTCGTCGAAAGAGTAGACCTCGACGGGCCTGGAAGTCCCGGGCTTTGTCTGCGTGGTCGCCGCCGTCTTTTGTCTGGACGTATTGACCGTCAGAGCTTCTTTTCCCTTGGAGCTGCGAGGATGGTCGCCGCTAGGAGATGACCTTTTGCCTCTATCGGAGGCGGAGATCATGATGCCATTGTCGCGTGCCTTGCGACTGTTGTCTTCGGTGGCCACTGCCGAGACGATGAACGAGGGCCACTCATGGAACTGATATGGCCCTGTGAACACCGAGACTATAGGAAGGAGGTTCTTCCTGCAAATGTCTACTAACGCCGAGTCTGGAACTCCTGGAGGCATTTGTAAGGTGGCCTGACGAAAACGTTCGACGAAGGTGCGAACGTCTTCCTTTTTCCTTTGCTTGACTTCAATGAGGGAGGACATAGACATGTCCATTCCACCCTCGTAGAATCGTGTGAAGAATAGCGCTTTGAAGTCTTCGAAGGAAGTAATGCAGTTGTCCGCCAAGCTACGGTACCACTGATAGGCTACTCCTGAGAGGCAGCCCTTGAACACCCGAGTGAGGAGGGCTTCGTTCCCTTGTAGCAACACCGTCATCATACTGAAATAGTTCATGTATTGACTTGGTGATGTTTTTCCTTCGAACAGAGCCATAGTCTGAGGTTTGTACTTCGGAGGAAAAGGGACTTCTTCCCAGATAGCCGGGTAAGGCTGGTTGATTCCTAGTTTCTTGAGCTGATCTTTGTGCGTCAAGGCGTCAAACTGGGCTTTCAACTCCCGCACTGCCTGCATCGGATTCTCAGTTGGAAGCGGAGGGACTGCTGACTCCTGATCTAGAGCAGGTTCTTGGCTTGGGTTGGATGGTGGTAAGTCCACCCCCACATGTATCTGAGTTGGTGGGACCGACGCTTGAGCCATGGCAGTCACGTGCTGAGTTAGCATCATCTGGTGCATGTTTTCCATTACGGATTGCATTTGCTTCAGAGACATCTCTAGCACAGTGATGCGTTATTCCGCGTTTCCTGAAGCCTCCTCGCGTTCGTCTTCAATGGCGTAAGCTCCCACTTCCCTGGGTGTCATCGAAGGATTAGTATAGGTCGCCGCAGAAGTCGACTCTACACTCTCAGCATCTGTTCTGGGAGATTGGCGACCCCCAGCGTCGGAATCAGATGAGTACGGAGCTGGTTGCTGCGACCTTGCCCGGGTGTTTTGGAACACCCCAGCTTCAGTGCTCCAGAGGAGGTCTTCGAATCTTCTTCGGCTCGGAGGCCCAGAGGGATGACGTCTTGAGCTCGACCTTCTTCTGGGTATGCGTGAATCCATGTTCACGGACAAATACGCGTGCTCTTCTTCCGGAAAAGACTGAGAGTAGCTCAATCGGTCGAAGATCGACCGTTTTGCTTTAGAACAGCAGCAGTCAATCACAATCTTATGACTATTACAACATTGCTCTCTAGGGGGCGTAATAGACATGTTGGAAGATCCCCTCTCATTACGCTTCTGGATTAGGCATTCGCGTAGGTCAGGAGTAGCAACCTGAGCTTGCTTTACGCCGCGGGACTTCGCCTGGGGTAATTTGGAGATTCGCTCAGACTGGCGTAAAGCTGAAGAGGTCCTCAGTCGGCCATCGGCTTCTCGCATAATCTGGAGGGTAGGCAGATTGTTCTCTTGCTGGCGTAAAGGCCGAGAGGCTGAGTACTCGCCTGCTTGCTTCCCCTTGCGGAGATCACCGCGCTCATCTGTTTTACCGTAGAAGTCAGATGTTGTTTCACGCGTGGAGCGTGATCTGTTCTTCCGATTTGGCGTTGAGGCACCATCGGAAGTTTTGTCTGTACCGCGCGTAGCGGGAGACTGATTCCTACGCGTAGAGCGCAGTGGATACTTCTGGGTTAGCGCAGAGGCCTTGCCCGAAGTTTTGTCTGTACCGCGCGTAGCGGGAGACTGGTTCTTACGCGTAGAGCGTAGTGGATACTTCTGGGTCAGCGCTGAGGCTTTGCCCAAAGTTTTGTCTGTACCGCGCGTAGCGGGAGACTGGTTCCTACGCGTAAAGCGCAGTGGATACTTCTGGGTTAGCGCAGAGGCCTTGCCCGAAGTTTTGTCAGTACCGCGCGTAGCGGGAGACTGAATTTTACGTGCAGGGCACGGAGGGAGCGACGCTACCACCTCATTGGTCGGAGAGATCGGAGAGATCGGAGAGTCCACAAGAATGGTAGAGGATGTCTTGGGCACCCACACTTTGCGCAGCTTCCTGTTGTCTTGGACGGAGAGAGAGTGAGAGCTACCCCCGGTTCGAAGCATGTCTTCGTAGGCGGACTGATCGAACTGAACGACCAGTGTCTTCTTCACGGTTCCTATAGATACCGCATCGCGTTGAGCAACTGCTTCCTCGTCAGAAGAGAAAGATGTCCCCAGCAGAGTCGCCATCTTGTTTGTGGTATTAAACGAAAGAATGAAATATGTTATTTCAATGACAGGGTTTGTGCGAAACCCGCGCCCTTTGGTTTACAAACAAACTTATACAGTGTAATCCTATGCGAGGATGTGGGAGTACAATTTATTTAATCTGGGTAGATAATTGCTATAGGTGTCTGATCTGCGGTCGATCACTTTAGCCCTTGGACTGCGCAATGTTGAAGAAGTGCCGTGGAAGACAGGTAGTAGCTTCGAAGGTTGCAGGGGAGAGTGGATGCACGATGCCGACGTCGTCGATCCCCGCTCTTTGCCTGAGCCCCAGGTACTCTCTCTTTCTCTCTCTCTCTCTCTTCTCTCTTCGACCTGGCTCGATCTTTCGAATTGTCGACCCTGGATCTGATATTGGTATCTTCACCAATTTTTCCACCTGGATCTGATATTGGTTTCTTCACCAATTTTTTCGACCTTGTTCCCCATTGATAGGGGCCTCTATTTATAGAGTCTTTGGTGACAGTGACCACTCCGTTGGTGTAACAACCGAGGAGTGGAAAGTACAGCACCCTATTACACAACGGTTAAAGTAACCAATGCCTACGTATAGATGATCTTTTGAATGAGCGGGTGACACGGGTCCAACTAAGGGGACACAACGCGTACAATTGCTACTAAGATCACGGCGTAAAAGCCACGTAGGTAGGTATCCATTGTGTAGAAGGGGTTGGCGTAGAAGCCAAATGTCCGTCACCATGGCATAAAAGCCGAGCAGGCATAGAAGCCGAGTTGGCATGGAAGCCGGGTAGTCGTAGAGACTGAGGGGGCGTTGAAGCCGAGTGGTCCTAGAGGCCGGATGGGCGTAGGAACCGAGCGGTCATAGAGGCCGAGAGGACGTTGAAGACGGATGGGCGTAAAAGCCGAGTGGTCCTAGAGGCCGGATGGGCGTAGAAACCGAGCGGTCATAGAGGCCGAGAGGGCGTTGAAGCCGAGTGGGCACAGATCCTGAATGGGCGTAGAAGCCGCTGCGTACCGTGCTGATGTGGACGCCTTTAGCCGGAATTATGACTTTTGAAGATATAACCAAATCTCTTGCAGAGATTTGCCATCATCTTATGTATTAAATACGGAGGCGTATTTTGAAGGTCTGCACCCCTTCTGTGCACCTGTCGCAGAGACGTGCCTTGAGAGAAACTATCACCGCTCTGTGCAATTAGACGTGGAGACGTGCCTCGAATCCCGTACGAAGTGCAGCTTTTGACGTGGCAGGCGGTTTGTCCGCTGCGGATCGTAAAATCGCTCATGTTTGCCTGTGTAAAATAGGGCAGCGTATTTTCTTGTACGCAGAAGGGCGGTTTATGCGGAGGGGACTCCAGTAAGCGACGGTTCGGTGATCTTTTAACCAAATCCTCTGCATTAAATGCAGAGATCCGCCATCATTCTGTGGTGCGCGCCCCGAGGGGCCTGCCATCGTTTTCAGCCGTCGTCTGGGAGGCTGTGCAGCACTTTTTGTCAGGAGTCAGAGGTCAGATTCACTGCGTGACTTGACAGGTTCATTTCGGGGAAGACGAAGCGTTCCTCGTACGCTATAACGCTGCTTCGAGAGCGGATGAGTTTTACGCCATAGAGGCGATGGAGAACTCTTTTTACGCTGGAGCGGCCTGGACGTACTGCACTTACGCTGATGGTCCTGTGAGCTTTATTCTTCACGCTGGAAAAAGCTCTATTGTACGCTTGATGGCTCTGGAGGCCTTCGTTCATGCTGCTCTGCATTAAGAGGCTGCGTAGTTCATCCCAGCGTATTTTTCATGCTTCTACATACACAAGTGTCCTTGAATACTTTGTGCATTCACTTGTTGAACGAATGCGAACTTCGCTAAGTCCAAAAGATACTCCATGCGACATCGAACTTATACGGTAAGAAGAGCATGCGGCCACCTTCCCTTGGACGCATGACTCTGAACTTTGGTGCATCTTTGGCTTATCCTTGGCGCGTATTTCTATGGTTTTATCTTTTCTTCCTGACACTTTGTTTATTTTTTGTTGCTTCATCACTTATCCCGAAGAGTAGACCTTAGCCCTGACTCCATGCGGCATGACTCTATGCGGCCAGGATTGTCATGCGGCATGACTCTATGTGGCCAGGATTGTAATGCAGCCTGACTTCTCATGTGGCCATGATTGTCATGCGGCCTGACTTCTCATACGGTCAGGATTGTTATGCGTCCTAGAGACCCATGCGGCCCTTCTTGTTTGATCGAATATGTTCTTGATTCATGTGACCCAATGTATAATTGGTAATTGGACTCGAATACTGTATCCGTGCTTATACTACTATTTTCTGATAATTATTCATATTTTTATGTACGCCGAGGTACGACACATCGTGTCACATGTTAAGTAATTATATTTGGGTTGTGCATCGAGAATGCCTCCAAATTTCTGAACACGTGATATTATAAATATGAACATTGTTTTTCCAGCACGGGCATAATAAGAGAGTCGAGCTACCAAAGCGTTGCTAGGATTTTTGATTGTATGAATGTTGCATACACGCTCGGGTGAACCAAGATTTGACTTCCATAGATTCGTATCTAGCCTGCCCGTACCTTGTATGACATCTTAAGAAAAATCCTCATGTGACCACGTCTTGAAATTTTAAATACAACCTAGGGCTAATTAGGTAATAAAAAGTGGTAGTAACATTGGAGGGAACGGTATCCTGAGATCATGCCAACGAACCTTTCCACGAAGATTCTTCGAACTGCGTTGTGGGCTGGCCACTATAGATAATGTATATCATCTGCCTTAGTTGAGTGCAGTATCTGACTTATTATTATGCCGAGCCACTGTTTTAATATAGGAATACTGGAACCGCTAATACCGTATTTTTAGCGCAGTGGCCCTACAGGGGAATGGTGCATCCTGCAAGTGCTTGTTTTATTATATTGGTTCGGTTAGCTCATGTTCGACATTGGCATGATCTGAGAATACTTATTATGCATTATTCTGAGATAACCTCAGACTCCACAAAATAGCAATCTGTACAAATGATTGGCCGATATAAGAAATTGAATTGTCTGTGATTGTATTATTTCAGCTAGTAGCCTAGGAAAATGGACTATTATAGTGTGAGGGTTCAACCGTTGTCCTTGTTTGGTTGTAGGGTTGAGCCTTAGCGCTAGGATATGCCATGGACCTAAGTTACGACACTGAACCTATGTAATATTATATTATTTTTCTTGGGTTTTTGTTTCTCCATTTCGTGCTTTCTTTGTGGTACTTGCTATTTGGGTTCTAACCCCACTGGTTTTGCATGGCTAGGTCTCGTGCTATCACCTGAGGATCCATCGTTCTTTCCTTCAACTCATGGCGCACACCAAAAATATGGTCGTAGGGGATAGCGAGTGAGTTTTTCTTCTTCCCTGCTCGTCTTGCACATTTACTTCTTTTGGACGTTTAGCCACCGGCACCTGTTAGCCGGCTCGTCCGGACATTAGTTTTCTTACATGATTGTATTAAATTCAATATAATCAGACTGCAGCTGAATCACTGTCATGTACTTTTGCTACTTTTCAGCTTCTTCTTTTTGCACAGCTGAACTCCATAATATTTTGAGAAAGCGTTTGGGATACCTTATTGCTTATCATATATGCACTATCCTTACTGTTTCTTGTTTGAATGATTGAGACATAGAAGTTCTCGACCATAGGAGACTTGATTGTAGCATGCACCCCCTTATCTTATACAGCTGTGATCGTCGTACGACATATAGTACCTTGTACAGGATAGCTGGCCATGTCCGTCTCCGTATTCCGATATTCGAACATGACAATTTTCGTCAAAATTTTGTCGCTAATCCTTCACTAAATATAGCGACGGAAATAGTATGTCCCTAATCCGTTGCTGACATTATTTCACTATTTCTGTCGCTAATCCGTCGCCATGGACGGATTATTGACGTACTTGTGGCAGCGACACTTAAATTACTGACATCATAATTTCGTCGCTAATCCATCGCTAAATTCAAATAGCGACGGAAATATGCATTTTAGCGACGAAAAATTATGTCGTTAAAACTCTGTATTTTTGTAGTGTTGGAGCCGATCAAGCCGTTTGTATATCATCAATATTATTAATTTAAAAAAAATCTAAAACAAACTTCATTATTAATTTTAAAATAGTTATGGTTAAAAAAAAACTTAGAATAAACTTCATGCCTTATCTTTCGTGACCCACTCTTTTCTTAATAATAAGAAAAAAATTTGAGTTATTTGGAACCGCAACAAAATGCTCACAAAAAAATAAACTAATAAAATATTCAAAAAAATCTAACTATCACGTATATTTTTATATAATTTTAAACAATATTAACTTTTTATGTGCAACGCACGTGAAGGTAACTAGTAGTAATTAAGTCCTTCGGGATTAAGTTATTTTTTCTTATCTGAATCATAATTTACTTACACTATCCAATTAAATCATAAACTGGTGTTCGTGTTCGATGAGATTTTCAATGGGAAATATTTCGGAGTGGGACGAGCATCATCCGTATGTCGCAGTCCAACTCGATTGGCAAATTTTCACAAATAATTGAGAATCGCATTTTCGAATCTAAAGCCAGAAGGTTTGAAGATGTTGCGACCCTTCTTCTTGTTTGTGGTGTGAATTAATTCCCTATGATGAACAAATACGACGGTGATAAGGGATCCCCTTGGCGCTACGCGCCTCAAGTGAATTTGAACCAGATCGTAGGTGATCCATTGAGGAGAATGGAGAAGGACGGCCCATTGATGCACCCTTCAATCCACGCGCGTGAAGACCAGACTCATAAAATATGTGTTGGGGCTAACAGGGGCTTCAGAAATTCAGGAAGTCGAAGGCGACAACTGAGGCAAATTTCAGCGGGTGTCAGAATGATTCAAAAATAAGAATTTTGAAAATAGAAGCCAAATTTTCGGTATACCAAATATACTGTTGTTCATTCCAGAATATTTTTGGCTCACAAGCACCGAATTTACTATTGTTACGTTCGTAACCTTCTGAAGCTAATATGCTTAGCTACACAAGCAACCAACCGTCACCAAAGACGTCGTCTAAGATTACGTGTCGGCTCTACGTTGTTGCTAATCATTTTAGCCACACCAGCAACCAGCTGTTGCCAAATGGTGTCACAAAAATTTGACGTTGGCTTGATTTCGTCGTTAATATATTTAGCCACGCGAGCAACAAGCCGTCTTAAAAGTCATCACTAAAGATTTGAGTCTTCACTTGTCGTTGTTAATTAAACAATTAGTTATGCAGGCAACCAGAAGCAACATCTTGTTTATCATTGCAAAATCTATCGCAAATAGTATTTACGATAAAAATACATTTGTAACAATTTTTACACAGATGCAAAAGACCCATTTTATAGTAGTGAAAGTTCTTAGGGTTGGTAAACAATGAAATAATAGAAAATAAAAAATTCTACCAAAATCTTGGCTTGCAATTTTCAAAAGAGGATATCGGAAGAGGAATTTCAATAATTTTGTTTAAAAAATTATTACTTTCATGAACCACTTTGGATGTTACGAAATACTTAATATTTTTGGGATTAGCACTTATCCGAAAGTACTAACTTATTCTATGCGGTATTTGTAACAGTTTCATTGGATCTCTGAAAATAGACAGATAAGAATTCAACTAGTCTAGACCTAAGAGCATCATTAGTAAGTCCCATCCAACATTATAGATCCTAGATTTAAAATATATGAACTTATTTTGTTTAATAGTAAGTCACATTTTTTGTTTTAATTTTTAGATTTTGAATTCCATCTCATCCATGAGAGCTATAGGTTGGACCTTCCAATTTCTAGATTCTAGATAATAAGAACTCATTCTGTAGAATAGTAAGTCCCAATTTAAAATTCAATTTTCTAGATTCTAGATTTTACATTATTTTTTTCATATCTTGACCATACAATCTTTGAAATCGGAGCTCATTTTATCATTTTCTACTATTTTCATACAAATCCAACACATTCTACATTTTTTTTTTTTTTTAAATTTTGGATCCCAAATTACATTGAAGAGTCTCAACTTCTTATAACGCTCTAACAATTGCAATATTTAAAGGTCCAAAATTGACAACTACTATACTACAACGATGATTTAAAGATCATATGCATTTAATGAAATATTTGTTTTTTAAAATACTAGTTATTATTTATTTGGTGAATGCTGGGGTACGTTGCAATTATTTCCCATCGTCTCAAATCATATAAAATTCTTAGGTTCCCATAAGCTGTGCACATAGCTTGCTCCCTCCACTTTTGCACTCCAATTTAAATTTAATAGTTAGCAGATAATTAATACAGGTTTGACATAAGGAGCTGAGAATCTCACAATAGAATAATAATTTCATTTGGAAAATAGAAAGAACAGATTTTTTTAAACTATATATTTTTTGTTGAGATGCGATTTTTTTAAACTATATATATTTATAATATATTAGCCTACTGATAAGTATCATTTGAGCATAGAAAGAGCATAAAATTTCTATAACGATATATATATTTATAATATATTAGCCTACTGTAAGAATTTGAACAAAATTTGAAGGATAATAAGTTTTTACCAGTTTCTCTGGCGTCGCCAGAGGCTTTGCCGAAAAACCGTGCTTTTTTTGGGGGTGATTTATGCTGATTGGTCCAGTTGTTGGGTGGGTGAGTTAAATGTTTGGTTTAATGGATGGAGTAGGAGGAGGAGAAAAGAAAAGAAAAGAAAAGAAAAGAAAAGGAGGGGTGGTGTGTGTGTGTGTGAATTATGAGGGAAGGGATAGTCTTCATAATGCCATCCGAGAGGAAGGAGAAAATTGGAGATAGAAAAGAAAAAAAAAAAGTGAAGAGACAGAACAGAAGAGAAAGCAGGAGGGAAGAGCATGTACGTTTACTTTTTATCTTATTTTTATCAAAGTTTATTATTTTTCAATCTAGTTAACGGATGACTGATAGATGAACGTATTTCAGGAGAACCCACCACATATTTTGATTATCCAGCGACGTGAGTCGAATATATCTAGTTTGTTATTTTCTGGACAGGTATATTAAAATTTAGTTGTGTTAGTCAATATAATATTTTTTTTACATATCCAGTAACAACATAGTCTATATATTTTATACATAGCTACACGATTATAGTGACAAGGTAGGATTACGAGACTACGACACATGATGATATGAGATCAGCTTTGGGTATTGGAAGCTGACTAGTGACCAAGAGGCCTTGGTGCACGTATTTGGCTTTTCAGTACATGGACCAGATATATTTTCTACATCACGATAGAGACTTGATGCTAAGTCTAGTTGAGCATTGATGGTCCGGACGAAATATAAATTCTAGCCACCAAAAGGAGAAATGACTATTATCCTAGCAGATGTGACAAATATTTTAGGAATATCTATTACAGATAATCTTATAATATTTGATGAGTCATTTTCGGCTGATACTGTGATTATTGACTACCTAGGTGTGGATCCGCCAAAATTATACGATAAAATCTTAGTCACGTTTAGTTGGCTCCGTCAATTTTTTGCACATAGATCGTATTGATGACGAAGAGATCTCAGTGGATGAGAATCGGGTAAGTATAACATTTAATGTTAATGTAATATATATATAGTTTAACTCATATCATTTTTCTTTATCTGTCCAGATCATTGCTTGCACTAGAGCCTACTTACTAGCCCTAATTACCGCAATTTTGTTCCCTGACTCATCAAATAAGGTAAATTTATATTTTCTACCATTTTTTGGTAGGTTTGGTCCTACGGATATTTCTCTATCGATAGGCCAGTTTTTCGTATTAATATTGTTGCTTGTGTCTTTCATGTAGCTTTACAGTGGACTACAGATGTAGCGGATCCTGCACACTGTATTTACTCGGTTGCCTCCATATATCAGGGCCAATTTGATTCGCTAAAGAATTTCGAGGTAAAATATGTTAATTGTTATTTTATACATTCGTTATGTTTATTAGCATAATTTTTTTGACGTCAAATAAGTTCAATTTCTACTGTACCAGCATGATCATTATTCTCCTGAGATACAATTATGAGTTTAGTCTCCATAGGTTTTATTTAATATGACATGGAGACATTATGTATCATTCCACTGATCATATTATGTGATAATTCTGGATGAAACAACATATTCCTAACGACCCAACATGTAGTCCAACTATAACATCATGCAAATTGATTCTTGATTGGAATTCTAGACTTGAGACACATGGCGTGACACAATTGTCTCGGATGATAGTAGTACAGAAGATGATAAGTTATTTCAAAAGTTACACAATTTATTTCAAAAGTTATACGAAATCATATGCTTATATTTGTTTAAATGATGCAGTATACGATGATATCGCATATAGTTCTTGATGGGAAGTTCCTCGTATAAGTAATATAGCCTATGTATATTAGGAGCATCAATTCCAACATCGAGCTATAGTTGAATCCAACTTGCGTGAATTTTGTGAACATATAGTTGGAATGATACATATTTTTTATGAACATGTCTGTCTCCATAATACTTATTTATATGAATTAATTGGGTAAGCCTTCATATTTCAGGTTCCTAATATGCAACAAGCATACCAAAATCCAACGACAGACGTGTGAAAAATAGTGGTAAAAGAATTTTTGGATTATGTGCAAGCAAATTCGACTCCCCCGAACCCTCTCATTACATATTTTGCCATATTATCCTGCCGGCTTTGTTAGCCAGCGACAGACACGCCATCGTAGGATTGGGCCCAATGTCACGCAACCATGCACGTCTCCGAATGCATGTCTTACCAAGCTGACGAGGTCCCGCCTCAGCAGGACGTGGGCATTACTTCTCAGTGGGCTGGCGAGGGGACTTTTCTGTGGGCTGGTCAGAAACTTCTTAGTGGATTGACCTGGGACTTCTCAGTAGGATAACATATCAGGCTGATTCGAAGGTTATGGTATGGCTGGCAATTATTATACGCAAATATTGACGACTCCATCATCACCGATACTTACTGTGGATACCCAATAAGAAGGTAGTGATGCGCCCCGAAAAATACGACGGAAAGGAAAGTCGAACTCAATCTCAGAAAATGTTGTCGCAAAAATTGTTGACAATTTACGAGGGGGTCTAAATGAAATATTTGTACCGTTATATTGGAGATAAAATATATATTTTTCATTAAAAATGAAACTTCATTACAATTTGGTGTTTTATTTTGTGGCAAAACATCCATTAAACCAAACATTTGAACCATAACTCCTCCAGCCCACATCCATTAAATCAAACATTAAAATCCACCCACCCAACAACTGCCCAAATCAACATAAATGAACCCAAACAAAAAACCAAAAAAACAAAATAGCATGATTTTCGTTAAAGCCTCTGGCGGGGCTATTGGTGGTGGAACAGAGCTACTGAAGGAAACTTATTGTCCTTCAACTTTTGGTAAATATTTATTTCTAGACTAATATATATATATATATATATATATATATATATATATATATATATATATAAATTGATCAAATACAATAGGAAGCATTGATCATATTATTATAAAGTATAAACACACAATAAATTAAGAAACAGTCTAGAGATAGCAAAGTCTTCAAGCTAGGACCAAATGTTATTGTTTCTTTGTCCACAGGCAAAAACAATCAGATTTCTTTTACACTGACATATATAACAATAACAATAATAATAATAATAATAATAATAATAATAACACCACCACCACCACCACCATGACAAAAACACAATGCAGACTTGACAAAGATCCTGAACGATGAGCAGGCCTCTTCGGACACGCTTAGTTTCGACTCTTGCATTTTTCCATGGCTCTTGGCGCTGTACAAAAAAAATACAAACTATGAGTATTTGTTTCCTTGAGATAATTTTCAATTGTAATTAAGTTCATAGTTGACTTTTGGACATCAAAATTATTTCCCGAGGAATAATGCAGATCGTAAAAAACTTTTTCACACTGAGGTTTATATCTACTCTATTTGTATGGTAGATTTTTTTTTAGAAATTTTAACTATTTTTAGATTTTTTTTTTTCCAACCGATCCTACATGACATACGTCAACACACTGACTTAGGATGAAGAATTTCTATGAATATTTTTTTATGTAGAAACTTTATAGAAATTATATATCTCTTACACCATCTCCAATGGCCGGGGGTTGTCTATCTTCCATATTTCTAAGATAAACTTTTTAGAAAAAAAAACTCTCTAAATAGTGGTCTCTATTTCAATTTTTATCCTATGTTTATGTATGATGAAAAATTTCTATGAAGATTTCTATATGTAGAAACTCTCATAGAAATTTTCTCTCTTATAGAATGTAATATTAGACCATACTTTCAAACTAATCATTAAATTATTTTTTTTATTTTCTGCCACATAGAATATAAATAGAGAACCATTGAAAAATACTTTTTTGTTGGTGCAATTTCTATGGAGAAACTTTGCAACTATGATAGAAATTTCTTTAAAGTACAATATCAAGTAGGATAGAAACACAATTTTAGAAATTTTTATTGGAGATGGCCTTAAAGAGTTTTTTTTACAATTTCTAAATAGAAACTCTAGAAACTATGGACGT
This sequence comes from Iris macrosiphon, assembly GCA_036927795.1. Taxonomy (NCBI): domain Eukaryota; kingdom Viridiplantae; phylum Streptophyta; class Magnoliopsida; order Asparagales; family Iridaceae; genus Iris; species Iris macrosiphon. Next base: position 152,251,512 of record JAYESA010000003.1, read on the forward strand.
AATTTTCTTAAAATACAATGGTAAGTATGATAGAAACACAATTTTAGAAATTTTCATTGGAGATGACCTTGGGGAAAATGTCGACTCCTCACTCATGAAGATATAAATATACTAACCAAGTCCAATGGCTTCTGACCCTTTCATAATCCTCAAACGCTTGCACGATTCAACAAACATCCTGGTTTAAGATCACCAGACAGTAAATTAGTCACTGCTTAATCTTCCAAAATCTAGAAATTCTTCATGAAATAAATTGGGTGAATATATATATATATATATATATTAGCAACTTACTCCCATGGCACATCGCCAAGCAGCATCAAGTCTCCATCCTTGTCCTCATAGGTTGGCACATACTCTGATCCATTCAGCAGATCCATCAGCTTGCTCTCATTCATGAAGTCCCTCCCTATCATTCCTTGAGACCCACAGTTCCCTAATCAATATAATTAATTAGAGTACTCAATTAATTAATATGTGCTTAATTAGTACCCAAAAGGAAAAAAAAACAAGTGGCTAACTAATCTTAGAAAATCTTCAGTTAGAAAGGAAAATCTCAATAAGTTTTGTTGTTAGGACATACTATATAATCAACAATAAGCATCTTGTTAATTAGTTGCCACCAATTATACAGTCCTTGTTAGCATAACAAATATATCTTCCACTAGTATAATGTGGTTTAGAACCGACTTCAAAAAGAGCTGTCTAAACCATATGTATATCATCAACCAATTAAATTAAAATAAATAAATATAACTACCGTATTTGTTTTCTTTTCTTAGATAACTGAGAAAAAAATTTTTAAAAAAAAATAACAAATGATAAAATATATTTAAAATTTAAATTATATTTTAAACTAACGATATGGTATTATCTAATTAAAACATATAGAAAATTGAAAAAAAAATATTTATAACAAATTATAATTAAAATATATCCAAAAATATTTAAAATATTTTAATATAATTTAAATTTAAATTTATTTTTAATAGTAACATAATTTTTATATATGTGCAACGCACGTAAACATTACTAGTCTATTATAATGGTTCCCCCTAAATCTTATGATTTGAGTGCAAACTCATTAATTATAACATAAAAGATCAATTAGCTAGCAGCATTATCATATTAAGTCACAAAATTGGGCTCAAACGAGCCTGGCAAATAGTATAAATTATAAAATAAATAAATTATACATCATACCTCTACATCTCTCAAAGATCCCAATTGAATTGTCAAAATTCAATTATGTACCAATATTATATATATATATATATATATATATATATATATATATAAAAGCAATAATAGCTACTAAATCTTGGTGTGTGTGCTGCATGGTTAGGATTTAGACTAGTAGTTTATTGTTCCAATTATATATTTTAAGTTCCTCTAAATATATAATTGGAACAATAAACTATTAGTCTAAACCCTAACCATGCAATCCTTAGCCGTTGGATTGGCGCGGGCCCTGTGCGGATCTCCCGATCCGATGGTGCTGGAAAACGAAACTTCGACAGAGTTCCGGAGACAGATATCTTATCACCGACCCTTTATATATATATATATATATATATATATATATATATATATATATATATATATATATGGAGCGGATCATGAGTCTCACTTCCGTCCGCGGGAGCCCCGTCGCTCCCAACCGTTGGATTGCGGGGACCCCACTCATGGCCTCCACGTGGACTCCCCGATCCGATGGTGCAGGGGGACAGGACTTCGACATGGTTCCGAAAGCGAGTCTTTTGAACCGCTATATATATATAATGCAAGTGACGTCTTGCCTAGTGGTTAAGATCACTGATGCATATTATCCAGAAAATTGCGGATTCGAGCCTCTGGACGTTATTTAATTTTCTTTGGGAGAATTAAGTTGTGGGTTGGTGGTGGGTGTGGTGCACGAATGCGAAACAAGGTGCAGGTGCGGCTACGGCGTGAGGCCTTCGGACTGGAATTGTAGCCTTTGGGGTCGAAATTGTATATATCGACCTCCGGACTGAATTGGTTGTAAGCCTTCAAATTGAGTTGTAGTCTTTCGAAAGAACTTAAATAAAATTTATCTTCTTCGAATTATATATATACACCATACCGCGCGCAACTCTGGCAATCACATGGGCTGTTGTTATGTATGCGAATCCAAAGATTTCATGCCAAATTTGTAATCTCAGTAATTTTCTGATCGATTGCTTACTACTGGTGAAGGAGCTGAACATCTTCTCCAGCGCCATCGACAGCTCCTGGTAGCTCCGGTACATCTTGAGGTCGACCTTACGGAGGTAAGGCGCCCCGTCCATTCTGACCTTGACGAAGGCTGCGGGTGCGACGTTGCCGGACTTCTCGACCCCTTCTTTCAGCTTCTTCTCCTTCTCGGAATTGACGGACATTACGTTCCTCCGGAAGGAGGACCGGACCGGTGGCCATCCCACCACTTGTGCCCTGATAATTAATAACATCATGGTATTATTAGTACTTCTAATTAATTAATTGCATGCCTGGCCTGATAACCTATTGAGTGATAAATAACCTTTGGGCATGTGATGATTAATAATTTTATCGTATTCCATGTGAGTGTAATAAGTAGTCTATTATATATGTTGTTGTCTTTCTAAATTAACCTATGCTGGGATTTATGCCTTAATGTCTTGTTTCCCTTTCTTTTGGTGGACAAATTAAAGTGACTTTGAAAAAATCATGCCCAGAGGAAAAGTTAAAATTAACTATTGCGCATACATGACTTATGGAAACAAATTTATTGATCAAATGATATTGTAAATGGAAGTCCCTAAAGCACTAGCCTAATGGTAGTGGCAGAGCGGAAAGACACCCACGGATAGGTTCTGGATTCAAATTCTCCTCCAGATAGCTGGATGGTTTATATAGTCACGACCTGACTTGAAAAAAGAATACAAGAAAACAAAAACAAAAAAAATATTCTAAATGAAATATAATTAAGGGCTGGTATTTGAAGAATTAACATTGTACTTGAACCCTAAAATTATAAATGATTTGGTTCTTAACATACATGCACCTTCTTTTTTTTTAAGAAACTACATGTGTTAGAAATTTTTGGTCCGAATACCTACAAACTCGATTCGAAGGCTACAAGCATTCCTTTTTATCTAAAAAGGAATTAATAAAAGAAGAGGGAGACTGAGTTAATTACTTGGGAGCAGAAGGCTTCTCAGGGTCATTCGCAGCAGCAGCAGTTAGGCTCTTGTGGCTAGAAGACCTCTTCATGCCGGACCCCCCGCTTCTGGTCGAGTTCGAGTCCACGGTGGTCTCGAGCTTCAGCTTCAAGTCGATCGTCTCAGCGAGAACCCTCTTCGCCGAGTTCTTGGTCGAGACCGACTCCACGCTGCCGCTGTGCTCTCCTCCTCCAGGCAAGCCGAGCCTGAGCTCTGTCTCCTTGAACCCGAGACCTCTCTCGCCGGCAACAACCGCCATCAATATATCTTCCCTAAATCGAAGAAGAAGAAGAAGAAGAAGAAGAAGAAGAAGAATTAAATCTTGTATTGCAAAGAAAATCTTTTCAATTGCCTCTTTGGTGTAGACAAATGTTTGATTTGTGTTAGGGACAGGAAAGGGGTAGGGGAGGAGGGGAGATATAACGTGGAGCCTTGGTTTGGAGGGAACTCTGGTGTCACAGTTATAGATGCAATTGGCAGGAGCAGAAGACCAATCAGACGCCGACACGTAGATACGTGGTTAGCTGGATCTCCCGCATGTTTGCCGGGGAGGACATTTTAACGCGTCGGTGACTTCATCACATGGTTAGTTCCTGGGAGTGCGGAATAATCGCTGTTGGCTGTCAAGAACTCGGCGATTAAATACGGACAGGGCTGTAAAGCTGCTTTCTGGACACACATTAGCTTCGCTATTCGCGCGGGGAAAAAACGGAAGAGTACCCATCAGACTGGAGTGTGTTTTTTTTTTTTTTTTGGTAAGAGTTGCATACGTAGTTTCAGAGTTATTTGAAATAGTTCTGAGAGCATCGAAGTTACGAAAATTACAAAAGCATAAAAAAAATGTCAATTAAAAGAACATTTTTGAGTTTTGGTAAGAAAGCTTCCTTTAAAAAAAAAAAAAAAATTCATAGCAGCCACATCAGGACACTTTTAATTGTCAGTACACTTCTTAATTGTTTCTAACATTTTCGCTAATTTCTTCCTAACATTTCTGCTAATTTTTAATTAACACATATAGTCTAGGAAAAATACGTTTCTATCACATATTCATTTTTAAACAATCTTTATAGCCGTAGTAAATGAAAAAGTCAAATAAAATTCAAATATGCACAAAAATATTTTTTAAAAAAATATTTTTTACAAATTATTAATTATTAATTAAGAATGTACGGAAGAGATAAAAGGGGAGAGTTAAGGGGAGGCTGCGGAATTAAGTTCAGCTCGTTTGTGAGGGAGATATTCATGGTCTAAAGTTGGACGAGTTGCACATTTTTCCTTTCTACATAAATAATTATATTTTCATCTCATTATTTATCCATTTTCCAAACACATGAGTATTGCCATGCTTTAGATCTGTCTAGCGCTGAAAAAATTGATTTCCATACAAAGGATTGGGAGTACAAAATTGATTTCCATACAAAGGATTGGGAGTACAAGTCCCAACTAAATTTTGTTGGGAACGAAAGCACGAAAATCGTTTTCCAAATCAGAAAGTATTTGTGAGAAAATCGAAAAAAATACACAAACCAAAAATGCCAAACACAAATCACAGACAGAGATTTTTGATGTGAAAAATCCTTGCGGGAAAAACCACGGGACGATCGGAGTCCAACCCTGAAAAACCTCCACTAATGGAATAAGAAACACGCCGACTCCTTACAAACTTCTCACCGATCCAAAAGGATCACCACAACTTTTTTGGAACAGAAAATAGATTATAACCACGAAAAAAAAGACAACGAGAAATACCCGAAACTGATCTCCTTATTCGAAACGGCCTCTAATCCTTCTTTCTCCTCTCCAATGTTGCAATGACACTCTTGCCTCCTTTTCTCTCCTTGTTGCTATATTTTTTGTTTTTGTTTTTAGAGAGATATATTTTAGGGCCAGGAGACACATATACATAGTCTCAAACCCACAACTAGCATTCCTATTATAGATAGGAATATCCAATCCAAATCCAATGACATATTCCTATTATATGTAGGAATATCCAATCCAAATCCATTGAGATATTCCTATTATATTTAGGAATATCCAATCCAAATAAATTGAGATATTTCTATTATATGTAGAAATACTCAATCCTATTCTGGGGTATTTTTTACATAGGTTGGGAACCCCACCCACTCCAACAAATCTTTCCATTCACAACTATATCGAGGGGGTCGTCATCTCGACGATCCGCCTGCAGTACTTAATTTTTTTTCTTGGTAGAATATTTGTGAACATATCTGCTCCGTTGTCATCTGTATGAACCTTCTCAAGCGCCGCTTTCTTCTTGTCAACCATATCCCGTATCCAATGATACCGGGTATCAATGTGCTTGGATCGGCTATGAAATATCTGGTTCTTCACAATGTGAATAGCACTCTGACTATCGCAAAGCAAAGGATACTGCTCGTGCTTTAGCTCAATTTCCTGTAGCAGCTTCTTCATCCATAGCAACTCTTTGCAAGCCTCCGTCGTCACAATGTATTATGCCTCTGTCGTCGACAAGGCAATACACTTCTGTAAATACGACTGCCACGATACTGCTCCACCAGTAAACATCATCACATAGCCCGAAGTCGATCGCCTCTTCTCTACATCTCCAGCCATTTCAGTGTCGGTATATCCAACCAGCTTTGGCTCGTCACTACCAAATGAAAGTCTCCAATCGGCAGTACCGTGAAGATATCCCACTTGACCCCACTCCAATGTATCCTTCCAGGATTGGAAGTGTACCTGCTAACTCTGCCGACTGCATGAGCAATGTCTGGTCTCGTACATACCATAGCATACATAAGACTCCCCATGGCTGAGGCATATGGAACTCGCTCCATATCTTCCACTACCAAAAAAAGTCAAATTAGCGACGCCAAAAAACGTTGCCAAATGTCAAAAAAATATCGCTAAACACGTTTAGCGACGTAATTAGCGACGTTTTAAGGCAGTCGGAAGATACCAATTCGCTGAACGAAAAAACGTCGCTAAACGTCGCTATGCCGACGTTTTTTAGCGACTTTATTGAGTCGCTAAAATGTAGCGACGTTTAGCGATGCGGCGTCACTAAATAGCGACGTTTATTAAAGTCGCTAAACGTCGCTCATTAGCGACTTATATAGCGACGTAACAGCGACGTCTTTAATGACCTGGCAGTACTGCCATGTCAGCAATTTGCGACGTACAGCGACATATTTAGCGACGTCGTTAGCGACGGCTACTGACACGTCGCTAATTAGCGACTTGTTTAGCGACTTGTAAAAACGTCGCTAAATACGTCGCTAAATTTACAAAAAAAAAAAAACTGAATTGTTCCAATCTATTATTCCTGCAATTTATAAATTTCTAATTAAAAATAGACACGGAGCAACCCTCCGTTGAATTTTATGGGTTCGCCGACCCCTTCGGTGGAACACTCAACACCGGATTAACAATATTTAATATGAAGTATCAGAGTATCACAGTCATACAATTAATACACACAAATATTATAGACAGACAATAAAAGTATCACAGTCATAAAAGTATCACAGTATCACAGTCACACAAAATGGGCATAAACAGCATCACAAAATACATAATATACAAGTATCAGAGTATCACAGTAACACAAAATGCATAATATATAAGTATATGAAAAATTATAGTATCAATCTCGAGAATTTCCAAAACGGGGCAGATACCAGTCCCTCAAATACTGCGCATAAACAGCGTTTATGTTATCAAGCTCCACTATGGGTGCTGGGTGACTGGAACTCCCCGTCTGAGATACAGCCGCGATAGGTGCTGGGTGACTGGAACTCCCCGCAGGTGGTATCTCTTTCTCCTTAACAGTAGGAGGCATCACTTCCTCCTTAACAGTAGGAGGCATCACTTCCTCCTTAACAGTAGGAGGTGTCGCTCTCTTGGGTGCCATCTGGTAAGATAGATGAAAACAAAGAATTTGCAAAGAATTAGCTATTGGACCGGAACGAAAGAATTAGATGTCCTTGCTATTAATGTAAGCTAACTAATCAGGTATTCAATTCTCTCTCAGTTGCTTTTACATTATTCTTCGCGTGCATGTCTTGTGAATTTTTACTATATATGTGACTATGTCTAGCATCAATGAAAGATGGACTTACTAATTTTCTAATTTGATTAGATTTTGATTAGATTAGATTAGATTAGATTTGATCTATATTCTAATAAAATTCTAATAAAATTCTATATTCTAATGATCTATTCAGTTGTTGCTAATTTGATTAGATTTGATTAGATTTGATCTATATTCTAATAAAATTCAGTTGTTGCTAATTTTCTTTGGTCCCATTTGGAAAGCAACCATATTCTACAATATTTGATCACTTCTCATGTTCATCATTATTCTGATTAATGGCTACGCTGCTTCAAAGTATATATTGTCTACTGACTTTAGAGCACGGTGAACGTTTCTCCAAAGCTTTATCAGTCCATGAGGTTTGATAATCTAAAACATGTATGCAGAAACTGAAACATGAAATTTGGATGAATGAACAATAATAGTATAATATGATAAAATTAAAATAAGAAATGCATGACTGCATTCACAGGAAGTGGTAGGTTCAACCGAGGCTAAGAAGAAGAGGTTAGATGGTTTAGATGTGAACTAACAGATGTTAGCAATGGAATTGAATTAAAAAAGGATACGTAGCCAATGAGAGTTTTCGGATAATCTTTTGTTATTTGTTGAATATGTAGAAGTAACTCGATTTGAAAACTAGTCAAGGGAGATTTTCTGGTACTCTGTTTACTATGTTGCAAATCATATCAAATTATCTATATATATGGAAGACATGAAATCACATAATGGAATGTACTAACCCTAACCCTAACCCTAAACCTAACCCTAACCCTAACCCTAACCCTAACCCCAACCCCAACCCTAAACCTAACCCTAACCCTAACCCTAATCTGCGTCTGTGTGTGTGTGTCTGCGTCTGTGTGTGTGTGTCGTGTGTGTGTCTGCGTCTGTGTGTGTGTCGTGTGTGTGTGTCTGCGTCTGTGTGTGTGTCGTGTGTGTGTCTGCGTCTGTGTGTGTGTCGTGTGTGTGTGTCTGCGTCTGTGTGTGTGTCGTGTGTGTCGTGTGTGTCTGTGTGCGTGTGTCGTATCTGTCAAGTGTTCTTGTGTCAGTGTCACATGAGAGAGAGAGAGAGAGAGAGAGAGAGAGAGAGAGAGAGAGATTACCTAGTCCTCGAGGAGGAGGAGGGGGATGCCGTGGAGACCCGGTCGCCGGAGAGGGGGGGCGCAGCCGTGGAGACCCGGTCGCCGGAGGGGGGGGGGGGCGGGGGAAATCGAAACGATTTCGAAATTTTTGACAAATGGAGAAAAGAAAACTGAGCCCTAATTAACCAAAATTTAGCGACGTTTAGCGACGTCAAATAAAAACGTCGCTAAAATAAAAATTAACGACGCCAAAGACGTCGCTAAATACGTCGCTAAATATTTTTGATAGATACGTCGCTAATTACGACGCTAAACTTCGCTAAAACAGATATATTAGCGACGTTTAGCGACCTTAATTGAACTTATAGCGACTATTCTTTTAAAATCTTAATAAAAGTAGCTAAACGTCGCTAAATGTCGCCATTTAGCGACGCCTAGCGACGATTTTACCGAGTCGCTAATTTAGCGACATTTTTACTAGGAGTCGCTAAAATACGTCGCTAATCCCGCTTATTCTAGTAGTGTTCCTTCTTGTCCTCGGTAGATGGAAATTGTTCTTCAGTGAACTTAAAGTTAGCCGCAAGAGGGTTACTCACTTTCTTCGATCTGTCCATCCCGAAATGCTGAAGTACCCAATAAATATACTTTTTTTGGGACAAGTGTAGCAGCTTGGACTCTCTTTCTCTCTCTCTCTCTCTCTCGGCTGATCTCCATCCCAACTGTAAAACCCCTAATTTTAAAAACTGTATTAATTATTTAATTAATTATCTAATTTATTTATAGTATTTATTAGTTAATTAGAAGAAATATAATTTATTGAATTTTA
>JAYESA010000003.1:152265706-152325355 GCA_036927795.1 Iris macrosiphon
TCATATATATATTGTGTGGTTGCCCTCCTTTTGGAGAGGATATTGACATATTTTGTGAGATATATAGATTGTGACCTAGAACGGACCTTTACAGCGTTCTACCGCGATTCTGCGGCATAGGCTGGACTATCACGCCCCAGTCCCAAGAGTACGTAGGACTAGGAACACGTAAGCATGCCAGCCGCATGGATATGGCAACTCCAATATATGGAAACCAAAATCCACACGTACGTTGTAGTATGAATATCAATCCACAAGTGGTATAAACATATGACACAAGTCATAGGGTACAATCTAAATCTCATCCACGAAATCAAATATAAATAAATAACCAGTATCTATGAAACTAGATCTCAATATAAGTATCCAAGGATGATGGTTGGATGGAAACAAATCCACTACCAACTCGAATGGAAAAGTACAATACAATAAACATAATATAAGAATACCAGCTAACAACTACGGGGCTCGAAGAGAAGACATCCTTAAAACATATATAACCATCCAAATATGCGCTCATGTAAATACTCAAGAACAGATACACCTGGAAAGGGACCAGGTCCTCAGAGGGACGTAACAAGATACATAGAAGCAAGCCAATTTGAATACAGTAAACATGCATAATGTTTGAAAATAAATAAGTACGCTGTACAAGACAATCTATATGAATGCAAATGAGGATAACTTTTCGACGTATGGGCAAGGGTAGGCTACTCGATCTAATCCTCACAACTCATGCACTCGTCAGTGGACATCATCAGCCGACATACCTCGGGGGTAGCGACCATCGGACTCCATCAATCGACATACCTCGGGGGTAGCGACCATCGGACACGACCACCATAATGCGTGCTAGTGACTACGGTTTACCAGAGTGGTTAAAAGCCCATACGCCTAATGATTGTCCTCTATGATACTAAGTGTCAAGTGTGTGTCAACATATCTAATATATAGTAATGACTGAAAGGAACTACACATGCAATAAACAGAAATGCAATAAATATACAGAAATATACTAAGCATGCAAAATACTGTAAGTAAATTGGCAAGGTATCTTGCCTGGCAAGAAAGCTGCAGAATGTAATGTCCCGATGTCAACACCAAGAGTCAGAAGCTACGGTCTCAGAATGAACGTCCCCAGATGCTGAAATAAATATCACCAACTTTCCCAGAATAAGCAAAATAGCTAGAAAGCACTTTCCTTTCGTCCAATTTGGACACAGGGGCAAAACGGTAATTTAGGATAAAAGTGGGGTCCACGTGTGGCCCACTTTGTATCAAAAAATGTGCCAAGGGTAACAGTCTCTAAATGGGGCAATTTATAGGTTAAACAACTTTAGATGTTAATACGAACCCAACGGTGTCACGCCCCGATCCCGAAAGGGTCAATCGTCCTCGCTGGATCCTTCACGGAACCGATTCGTCCTTGCTGGGGCGTGATGCCGTACGAGCCTGGAGTTGCGCTCGTACAAGGCAAGAACTCACAGTTATAGGAACCCACTTTGAAACACAATTTAGAAAATACATTCACAGATAATTGAACCCAAGTGCAGAAAGAAATATGCTTTTTCATTGATAATTCAGAGTAATTTACATAGAGTCTACATTGATGCGCCTTCTCGGCTACTTGAATTACATAAGAAAAGATAACTCAAAATGCAGGGCGCGCTCCATCAGATAGTCCCCGTCGTCCATACATTACGCCCTTGTATAGGTTGAAAGTCCAAGCCTCCAAAATGATCTGACTCCAACTATACTTCAAAATAGAGGTGCTCCTAACGCCTCTTCGTCTATCCACTAGCGTTGCACCGTCTGAGTGCCTAAAATAGTTGCCCACAACGTGGGTCAGTACTCAACTTGTACTGGTGAGCGGGATAAATCCCACTCGACTAAATAGACACTAGCTTATTAGGGGCGAGCATGCATTAAGATGACTTCTATAAAGAAGCAAGTAAAATCAATTCATATCAGTTGCATGTTTTGATAGGAATGAAAATAGCATTGAATCCAACCAGTGCATCGATTGCTTACTCAACCGATGCACGCCTTCCCTGCAACGAAACACAAGTATACTTACCATCTCCATAAGACAATAAATTAGTATGTGTTCTATTCTATGCGGTCATTGGTGTGATGGACACCTTAGGGACTTATTCCAAGCATTAACGGTGCGCCCTATCAGCCCGGGTAGCAAGCCCCGCTGGAGGTCCCGTAATGCATTGTGACGAACACGAATCAATATTCCCTCCGGATCGATACGGTTCCAGTGCCCCGGAAAGCCGTTTCGAGGAAATGATAAACCTTGTGCACAAGTTGTCCCAGACCATGCAAATGCATGAACATTTTATATCTCACACAATGCATCGAATTAAACAGATGAAGTAAAGCAGCAATATATATCTTATGCAACAGTTCATATTTTCTCAATGCGGTGTTCCAATTTTGATATCCCATGGGTCCAAACTCTATCTGAGGCACCAGGCCGTAACCAACAACCAAATTCCCATTCCAACCAACTCAAGTTATAAGGTGTGCAAGCATATAGTAAAATTAGTCTACAATTTCCATGTTCCTTTCTTAGTGGCTGGCATGCATTGTGGCTAAGCATTTCCTAGGCGTCCAACCGGACATCATCGAGTGAACGTTTGAAACATTAGAGATGTTGGCATGAAGAAGTAGGAAAGAAGGGACCAAACCACTCACTGGTTAAGGGAAAAGTTGCTGAAACAAGGAATCCCGCCTAGCGATGATCAAACGTCAATTACGCGGACCTGCAACAGCACGAGCACCGAGTTAGAATTCTTGCCTATCCTTCCTTGCCAAACTCCCCAAAATTCAAGCTCCAATCAATAAAACCAACAGCGAAAACCAAGCAACTCGAAAGCAACACCAAATTAAATCCCAAAGCGGCAATCAAGAAAATCAAGCAACCAAACACGAAAACTATTGGACTCGTTTTAATAGAGGCCTTTCCATGAGTTGGAAAGGATCATCGCATTTCGTCCGTGGCAATAAGATGCCGAAGATCTAAGCATACTCTGACGGACTAGCCACAAGCCCAATTATATAGTGCACATCCCGGTCGGATCGGGATTTGAGGCACTACATAATATACCACTAAGAAAAAGTTTCGTCCCGAAACTTAAGAACAAGGCCCTACCTCCGACTGAATGAACAACGAAGGATATTTCTCCTTCATCTCCGATTCCATCTCCCAAGTTGATTCTCCAACTGAATGGTTCCGCCACAGCACGCGAACCAAGGATATCGTACGGTTGTGAAGTACTTTTTCCTTACGATCCAGAATCTGCGCCGGCTCCTCTGAGTATGATAAATCTGTGCGCAGTTCCAATTGTTCGAAGCTAACCACATGACTCGGGTCATGCACATACTTCCGAAGCTGAGAAACATGGAATACGTCATGCACTTCAGCCAAGGCAGGAGGTAGTGCAATCCGGTATGCCACAGCTGCCACTCGTTCCAGTATCTCGAAGGGGCCGACAAACCTGGGACTCAGTTTGCCCTTTACGCCGAAACGCATCACCCCACGCATCGGCGTCACTTTTAAGAATACATGATCCCCGACCACGAACTCCAAAGGTCTACGATGAGCATCGGCATAACTTTTCTGTCGGCTCTGCGCCGTGCGGAGTCTTTCCCGAATCAAGCGAACTTTCTCAACTGCCTGTTCTACCAGCTCTGGCCCAAGTACTTGCCGCTCGCCGACTTCGTCCCAACAAATTGGAGATCGATACTTGCGCCCATAAAGTACTTCGTACGGTGCCATCTGGATGCTCGATTGGTAGCTGTTGTTGTACGCAAACTCCGCCAACGTGAGATGCGTATCCCAACTAGTCTTCAAATTGATTGCACACAGGCGTAACATATCTTCAAGTATCTGATTTGTCCTTTCTGTCTGGCCATCAGTCTGGGGGTGGTATGCAGTACTGAACTGTAGCTTGGTTCCCAAAGCAGACTGTAGGCTTGTCCAAAAACGAGATAAGAAGCGTCCATCACGGTCAGAGACGATTGAGGCAGGTACTCCGTGTAATCGAACAATCTCGTCTATGTAAATCTGTGCTAACCGATCGACGCTCCAAGTAACTTTTATAGGAAGAAAGTGGGCTGATTTGGTCAAACGATCAACTATGACCCAAATCGCATCATGCCCCCGTGGGGTCTTCGGAAATCCCATAATAAAATCCATAGTTATGTTGTCCTATTTCCACTCAGGAATAGCGAAGTTCTGCAGCTCCCCGCCGGACCTCTGATGTTCAGCTTTCACCTGTTGACAGGCCATGCACTGTGACACAAAGGTCGCCACATCCCGCTTCATACCTTGCCACCAGAAGGTTCTGCGTAAGTCCATGTACATCTTAGTGCTCCCCGGATGCAAGGAATACTTCGCATAGTGTGCTTCCGCCATAATTTCCCTTCGGAGTTCTGGGTTGTTAGGAACACATAGCCTTCCTTTCATTTGTAAGGTCCCATCTTCGCCTGCCATAAAGTCAGACGTCTTCCCCGCCGAAATCAGTTCGCGTGCCTTCGCTAGGAACTGATCGCCCTCCTAATTTGATTTGATTCTATCACGCAAACTTGGTTCAAGATGGAGTGATGCCAGCTGCACTCCTTGATGCTGAACACGAAGCTCGATGCCCATCGCCTCAAGATCTCAAAGTAAATAGTTGTTTATGGATAACGAGCCCACGTACTTCCGACTCAGAGCATCAGCAACGACGTTTCCCTTGCCCGGTGTGTAAGCGATCGTCAAATCATAGTCTTTAATCAGTTCTAGCCAACGCCGCTGTCGAAGGTTCAGTTGTCGTTGTGTGAATAGATACTTGAGGCTCTTGTGATCTGTGAATATTTTGCAAGCAACTCCATAAAGATAATGCCTCCACAACTTCAGTGCAAATACAATTGCCGCCAATTCTAAGTCGTACGTCGGGTAGTTTTTCTCGTGCGGCTTTAGTTGCCTGGAGGCGTATGATATTACCTTATCCCTCTGCATGAGCACACATCCCAAACCGAGTCCTGAGGCATCACTGTATATCTGAAACTCCTCTACCCTATCTGGAAGAGCAAGGATCGGAGCTGAAACAAGACGCTGCTTAAGTTCTCGAAAGCTGGCTTCGCAGTCATCACCCCATTTGTATACAATCCCTTTTTGAGTAAGGCGTGTCAAAGGCGAGGCCAGTTTAGAAAAATCCTTTACGAACCTACGGTAGTATCCCGCTAGGCCCAGAAAGCTTCGAACTTCGCTGGCTGATGTAGGTTGCTTCCAATCCACCACCGCCTCTATTTTCTTTGGGTCTACGGCGTTGCCTTCTGCCTAGACAACATGACCCAGGAATGCCACGCTGTTCAACCAGAACTCACACTTGCTGAGCTTAGCTAACAACTGATGCTCTCGTAATGTCTGCAGCACGATCTTTAGGTGTTCCTTGTGTTCCGCCTCGTTCTTGGAATATATTAGAATGTCGTCGATGAACATGACCACAAACTTGTCTACGTACGACCGAAATACGCGGTTCATCAGATCCATGAAACCTGCAGGGGCGTTCGTCAAGCCGAACGACATCACAAGAAATTCGTAGTGTCCGTATCGGGTCCTGAATGCAGATTTTTGAACATCATCTGGTTTGATTTTCAACTGGTGATATCCTGACCTGAGATCAATTTTAGAGAAAACTGTTGCACCTTGCAGCTGATCAAACAAGTCATCTATCCTTGGCAATGGGTACTGGTTCCGCACGGTAGCCTTATTTAGTTCTCGGTAGTCAATATATAGCCGCATGGATCCATCCTTTTTCTTCACGAACAGCACCGGAGCGCCCCACGGAGAAACGCTTGGACGAATGTATCCTCGGTCCAACAGATCTTGTAACTGAATCTTAAGTTCCTTCAGCTCTGCTGGGGCCATTCGATAAGGTGCCTTCGATATCGATCGCGTATCCGAAAATGTGTCGATGCTGAATTCAATCTCACGATCAGGAGGCATTCCAGGCAGCTCGTCCGGGAACACGTCGAGAAAATCTGCTATAACATCAGCCTGAGCTGCATTTGCACTTTCCTGCCGGGTGTCTCGAACTGAACCTAAGTACCCTTCACAACCCGAATGCAGCATACGCCTAGCCGAAATTGCTGATATCATCATTGCCGTCTTTGGTGCAGCGCTGCACGAATAGTAAAAGTCTGCCTCGCCGGGTAGACGGAATACGACTCGCTTCTCCGCGCACTCAATTGTTGCATGACAAGCACCCAACCAATCCATCCCGAGAATAATATCGTAATCTTTAATGTCTAATACAATGACATCTAAGGAAATCTTCCTGCCTCCGATGCAAATATAACCATCCTTACAGATCGCATGGGCGGGCATGTCGACTCCCGAAGGTATGCTCATGCAAAGATTCATATTTAAGGGAGTAGAAGCTAATTTATGCTCAATAGTAAAATCAGCAGATATGAAACTATGCGTAGCACCTGAATCGAATAAGACTCTAGCGGACAAATCTCTGAAAAGTAATATACCTGTCACGACAGTTTCAGAGACGGATGCCTCATCCCGAGTCAGTGCATAGACTCGTCCTTGAGCACCCTGGCGTCGTGGGTTCAACGCCACAGCATTGGCATCACTTGCTGGAGGCCCCCTGTTATGATTCCCGTGGTGCTGATTCCCATTGTTATGATTTCCGTTGTTCTGATTCGGTCTTGCCTCACGACAGTTGAAATGCTTGGGGTCCAGACGACCACATTTAAAACATCCAGTAACTCGGCATTCCTCCGCTCGATGCCCTAACCTGCCGCACCTATTGCAGTATGGTGCACGGGACGGGCCCCTATGCTCAGATGTGTGTGGACGCTTTTGTGCTCCAGACCCTCCCATTTCCTGAGGTCGCTTATTATTGTTGGTACGGGAGGTTTGCACATCGGCCTTTGGTGGACAACGCCCAAAGATTCGCTCGCTGTTCAGGGCAGCTTCATAACATTCCCTATATGTCTGACACTTCTGGTTGATGACGTCCCTACGCAAATCGTCATTAAAACCCTTCTGAAAGCGGTAGCACCACGCCTGCTGGTTAGGCAAGAAGTGCCCAGCAAACTTAGCCAGTTTAGCGAACGCCGAGTCATAATCGTCGACAGACATACTTCCTTGCACCAGATTGCTGAAGTCGTCTTCTTTTTATTGCCGCACGGCCCGGGGAATATATTGTTCAATGAAGGCAGATTTGAACATTTTCCATGTGATTTTGCAGTTGGGATTGGCATCATAGATCCCTTTCTTAGTGGCTTCCCACCAATCATGCGCACGCAGCTCCCGCTGAACTGATGCACAGGCCACTCTTTTGGATCCCCTAATGCCGACCAGATTGAAGAGTCCCTCCAGCTTTGTAATCCATCCCATTACCACATTCGGTTCTGCTCGTCCGTTAAACGTTGGTGGATGCATCTTAGTGAACTCTGCGACACGGCAGGTGTTCCTTGCTGGATGCTGTGTTTCTTCGGACTCATCCTCTACCGCCACAGCCGGCGGTGTAGCAGGCGTCACTGTAGCCCCCCCGTTGTTGGGTACCAAGAATGCAATCAATTGTATCATGGTATCCATCTGCTTTTGTTGAGCAGCAAACTGTGCCTGTTGAGAGATGGCCTGTTGTTGTTGCACCTCCATGAGATGCATAAGCCGTTCGGACATATCCATTGAACCCGCTCCTCCGGATTCTCCAGAACTTGCCGGATCGTTCTGGACAGGCTGAGCACTGCTTGCAGCGGCAGTGTTTTTCTTAGCCATTGCTACAAAAGAGAGTAGCTTGTTAACACAAAAAAAAATGATAGCTTTTTGTATCTATGGGCTCATTATATAGGCGACTCATCTCATGCAGCAGACGCCGAATGCAACTCAACCGAGAGGCGCATCAAACTCCTTTATAATCTTTTGAAATCCCAAGGATGTAAAATATGGCTTTGATACCAATGTGTCACGCCCCGATCCCGAAAGGGTCAATCGTCCTCGCTGGATCCTTCACAGAACCGATTCGTCCTCGCTGGGGCGTGATGCCGTACGAGCCTGGAGTTGCGCTCGTACAAAGCAAGACCTCGCAGTTATAGGAACCCACTTTGAAACACAATTTAGAAAACACATTCACAGATAATTGAACACAAGTGCAGGAAGAAATATAATTTTTTATTGATAATTCAGAGTTATTTACATAGAGTCTACATTGATGCGCCTTCTCGGCTACTTGAATTACATAAGAAAAGATAACTCAAAATGCAGGGCGCGCTCCATCAGATAGTCTCCGTCGTCCATACATTACGCCCTTGTATAGGTTGAAAGTCCAAGCCTCCAAAATGATCTGACTCCAACTATACTTCAAAATAGAGGTGCTCCTAACGCCTCTTCGTCTATCCACTAGCGTTGCACCATCTGAGTGCCTGAAATAGTTGCCCACAACGTGGGTCAGTACTCAACTTGTACTGGTGAGCGGGATGAATCCCACTCGACTAAATCGACACTAGCTTATTAGGGGCGAGCATGCATTAAGATGACTTCTATAAAGAAGCAAGTGAAATCAATTCATATCAGTTGCATGTTTTGATAGGAATGAAAATAGCATTGAATCCAACCAGTGTATCGATTGCTTACTCAACCGATGCACGCCTTCCCTGCAATAAAACACAAGTATACTTACCATCTGTATAAGACAATAAATTAGTATGTGTTCTATTTTATGCGGTCATTGGTGTAATGGACACCTTAGGGACTTATTCCAAGCATTAACGGTGCGCCCTATCAGCCCGGGTAGCAAGCCCCGCTGGAGGTCCCGCAATGCATCGTGACGAACACGAATCAATATTTCCCTCCGGATCGATACGGTTCCAGTGCCCCGAAAAGCCGTTTCGAGGAAATGATAAACCTTGTGCACAAGTTGTCCCAGACCATGCAAATGCATGAACATTTTATATCTCACACAATGCATCAAATTAAATAGATGAAGTAAAGCAGCAATATATATCTTATGCAACAGTTCATATTTTCTCAATGCGGTGTTCCGATTTTGATATCCCATGGGTCCAAACTCTATCCGAGGCACCAGGCCGTAACCAACAACCAAATTCTCATTCCAACCAACTCAAGTTATAAGGTGTGCAAGCATATAGTAAAATTAGTCTATAATTCTCATGTTCCTTTCTTAGTGGCTGGCATGCATTATGGCTAAGCATTTCCTAGGCATCCAACCGGGCATCATCGAGTGAACGTTTGAAACATTAGAGATGTTGGCGTGAAGAAGTAGGAAAGAAGGGACCAAACCACTCACTGTTTAAGGGAAAAGTTGCTGAAATAAGGAATCCCGCCTAGCGATGATCAAACGTCAGTTACGCGGACCTGCAACAGCACGAGCACCGAGTTAGAATTCTTGCCTATCCTTCCTTGCCGAACTCCCCAAAATTCAAGCTCCAATCAATAAAACCAACAGCAAAAACCAAGCAACTCGAAAGCAACACCAAATCAAATCCCAAAGCGGCAATCAAGAAAACCAAGCAACCAAACACGAAAACTATTGGACTCGTTTCAATAGAGGCCTTTCCATGAGTTGGAAATGATCATCGCATTTCGTCCGTGGCAATAAGATGCCGAAGATCTAAGCATACTCTGACGGACTAGCCACAAGCCCAATTATATAGTGCACATCCCGGTCGGATCGTGTCACTACCGTATTTTCTAGAAAATGGTATTTTGGCCATTTTATAATTAATTAAATATTATGCATGTTAAATATTTATTTATTGTATTATTTATTTATTATTAGCATATTAGATTTATTTTTGGACTTGTGTTAGTGGACCTAACTAGTTAGAATAGATCCATGGACCAACATGTATTAATTGTTAGAATTGAGCCCAACTAGAAAGCCCATTAATTAGGAGGATGATTAAATTAATTAAACCATTAGACTAGAAGCTTCTCTCCTTAATTAATTTCTTCATGAGAGGCCCCAAGGGGTATTTTAGACTTTACATAGTAGCTTGAGGGAGGGGGCAAGTGAGGCCTATATAAAGGGGATGAAAACTTTCTCTCTCTTCATTTTTCATTCCAAATCTAGATCTAGAATTTCCCTCAACCAAAATTTATCAAATCCCTACCAAATTTCTACCAATTTCCTTCCTAAATTACCATTAGAAACTAGAAGAGCAAGGATCTAGAAGGAGGAAGCAAGGATCTACAAAGAGGAGCAAGGATCTACAAGTTAGAAGCTAATTTTACCAATTTTGGAGGTTTCATTGAGAATCCATCTCCCAATAGATATAATTCAGTTTTTCCTCTTAAATAGCTTCTAAATCTGATATTTAATCATGAATAATCAACCCATATTTATCTACTACCCATAGGATTTGGTTTTGTGTTCATAGGAGACCTATGTAGAAAGTTATGTTGCTTTTTGTGTCAATTTTAGGAGAATTCCGAAAATAATTTTTGTTGTGTGTGTCAATTGATCATATAGATCAATTTGGCATATGTTTATGTGTTTGGGGCTAGTGTCGTGTCCATAATTGGGTACATGTAGGTCGTATCCCAATAATTTGGTGATACGTATTGTTTTGGGGGTTTTCTCTCCGACACGGGACTTTGTACATGTCGTATTTTGACACGGACACATAGATCTATATTTGACACTTTGTTTTGTTCATAAATATTATATGTGATTTGTTTGTGTCCTTCGGGATAAAATTGGATGTGTGGTGGACTCGTGTCGTATGCGTATCCTAGATCTAGTGGGATACAGTGTGATACTCTCCAATTGTTGTGTGTTTATGTGTAGATCTAATTAATTGTGCTTTAATTCTTGAATTATAATTGTGTATGTATCTATATATATTATATATGTATTATGTATATTTATTATAGTATTTATTGTATCATAGATCTATGTATCATATATGTATTAATAGAATATATATTATGTAGCTTTCTTCTACATGCATTAATATATATGTTATAATATATGTTAGGGAAGTAAATATATGTATATGTTTTATATAATATATGTGTATGTTTAATTAAGTAATTAGATTATTTATATATGATTATTTATATATATATATATGTATGTAGATATATATTTATAAGTGGTAGCATATGTATATATAATATAGTAGATATATTTATATGTGGTTATATATATAGTTATATTATATATTGTTATGTATTTATATTATTATATGATTATATATATATGTATACATATATGTATAGTAATATATACATATTACTATATGTGTGTGTGTGTGTGTATGTTACTATATGGTATTTTATACAATTTACTATGTATAAGTGTATGTATAGTTATATATAGTTTTATATGTTTATTGTATAAATATATATTATGGGTTATATCTATATATTTAAATATATATTGTATAAATATATATAAATATATATGGTGGGTTATATATATGTATTTATATATATATTGTATATATATATACATATATTTTCAGCGACAACAGCGAGCCAGAAGTGTCGCAACAGCATCAACAAATGCAAATAATAGCAGCTTTTCAGCGACAGCAGTCAGCGACAGTTGCAGAAAACTGTCACTGAAACAACAGTGTATCAGCAGAGTATCAGAAGCTTCAGCGACAGTTTTTAGTGACAGTGCAGGAAACTGTCAGAAAAACTGCAGTGTATCTATATACACAGCAGCTTTCTGTGATAGTGGACAGGGTATTTAGCGACAGTTTGACAGTTTTTAATTAGATATTAATATATATATAGATATATATATATATGTATATATATATGGTAATTAATATATATATAAATATGTTCCTAATTGCTATTTGTATTATAGTATACTATATATGTATATATTTAGTTGTAGCATATAAATTTATTAGAATAGTTAGTATACTTTAGTTATCAATTGTTATGAGTATTTTTTATATATTATATATTTGTAGGTATGTATGTACGTATATATGTATTAATAGTTAGTGTGTAGTTGGTAGTTAGTATTATTCTATTAGTACATACTAGAGTTATATTGGATTGATATATGTAATTATTGATGGGTAGTTAGTATATATATGAGATTTTGGCAATTATCTTGAGATATCAAGGTAAGTATCAAGATATACCAAGGTATGAGTAGTAGGTATTGGCATAAGTAATAGGATAGTTGTAAACTAATTATGGGTTGGTATTAAGGTGACTAAAATAAGGTATATAGTATTATATAAATATTAAATGCATAGTAGTTTATAATTATTGTTGGATAGTTAGTATAAATAAGGTTTTGAATTTACCTTGAGATGCCAAGGTAAGTATCAAGGTATTGGAGGATAATCAAGGTATTGGGTTTGGATATCAAGATAGAGGTTTAGTATTGCGATACCAAGTTGGTTCGAAACCAAGGTATCCATTTAGCATTTGTAATTAGGATTTTATATATATAATATTGTTTGATATGTACATATGTGTTATATTTATCCCTTGTTTGCGTATCCTGAGATACGGTATCTTAGTATCCTAAGATTTAGTTTGTATGGTCTAGATTCATAGTGTGTGAGCCAAATATCTTTGAGTTAGACTCATGCAACATAGAAATAGGTAGTTCACCATAATTTGACTATAGTTGACCATAGTTGACTTAGAGTTGACCTAGTTTAACTTTTGACTTAGAAATGACTTTATGACCTAGAAAGTTGACTAGTTTAATTTATTTCTCTTCCCCAAAACTTGTATTAATGCAATATTTCATATATAGGTCTGTGACACCAGTTCGGACATTATTTTTTATCATTTGCTCTGGACCACAGGCGAGTACATTCTCTGATAGTTTTCATTATTTGATTACCACTATAATTCAAGTATTTAGAAATGTTACTTATGATTCTTGACACGATGGTACACGGATTGGTATTGTTATTGGATCGTCAGTCATGGGATGTTACCTTGATTATGGAGATGGTATCGGATACTGTCCTTGTTGGTATTGGATAACATTGAATATTGTAGATTAAACATTGGATACATTGGCTAGTGACGTGTCATGATTCGATCCATCATATCAGTCGGGGCGGGGGAAATACCAATTAAATATGTGATCAAGAAACTATCGGCTAGTAGTGTAATCATTGGCTACTAACTAACCATGCAATTCACGTATGGTTGAGTTAGCTCCTTAGTGTAATCATTGAATCTCCCAGGCCGATCACATATTTAGTTAGTATCTCAAATCACATAGTTATTGTAGATTCCATTATTCAGTTCATTGATTACCTTGTTCTATTCTGACATTATAGTTCATTCCTTTATTCTTGTACGCATTGATTATATTCTGTTGTTAGTGTTGCCTATTCTTTCATTGTTCTTGATTATCAGTTATATCCTCATCGTAGATAGCATCTTCTATTCTACTGCTTTATAGTTTTTGTCAATTAATTGAAACTGCTATTGGGTTGTACTTCGCTCCATTCCTGACTGGAAAACATTTTTCAGAGGATCCGGGAGATTGGTGTCCGACATACTACGGACCTCAGCCTATTGATGGTGCAGACTTGGACCCACTAGTTCTGGAGTGACTGTTGAGAGATTTAGCCGGATTCACTAGTTAGCATAGTTAGTTCTCTTTAGTATGTTGGTACCGGATTTGTTTTCGGCATATATTTGTGTTTGGATATTATTTCTATTTGTTGTTGTTATATTTTTAACTGCTTAGTTATGTTAGACTTCTGTGATATCTTCTCGTGCCATAGAAATGTGATTGAGTATTGTGTTGAATTAAGTTGATTACTCTCTTCTTGGAGTTGAGATATTATTGGAGGTTTAGGCTTTATAGTAAGATAATTAGATAGTATAGTTGACCAAGACAGCGTTCTACCGCCGATGCTGCGACGTAGGCTGGGCGTTGTTCCCGACTTGCATCCCTACACCGGGTGCGGGTCGTGACAGATCGGGATTTGAGGCACTACATAATATACCACTAAGAAAAAGTTTCGTCCCGAAACTTAAGAACAAGGCCCTACCTCCGACTGAATGAACAACGAAGGATATTTCTCCTTCATCTCCGATTCCATCTCCCAAGTTGATTCTCCAACTAAATGGTTCCGCCACAGCACGCGAACCAAGGACATCGTACGGTTGCGAAGTACTTTTTCCTTACGATCCAGAATCTGCACCGGTTCCTCTGAGTATGATAAATCTGTGCGCAGTTCCAATTGTTCGAAGCTAACCACATGACTCGGGTCATGCACATACTTCCGAAGCTGAGAAACATGGAATACGTCATGCACTTCAGCCAAGGCAGGAGGTAGTGCAATCCGGTATGCCACAGCTGCCACTCGTTCCAGTATCTCGAAGGGGCCGACAAACCTGGGACTCAGTTTGCCCTTCACGCCGAAACGCATCACCCCACGCATCGGCGTCACTTTTAAGAATACATGATCCCCGACCACGAACTCCAAAGGTCTACGATGAGCATCGGCATAACTTTTCTGTCGGCTCTGCACCGTGCGGAGTCTTTCCCGAATCAAGCGAACTTTCTCAACTGCCTGTTCTACCAGCTCTGGCCTGAGTACTTGCCGCTCGCCGACTTCGTCCCAACAAATTGGAGATCGACACTTGCGCCCATAAAGTGCTTCATACGGTGCCATCTGGATGCTCGATTGGTAGCTGTTGTTGTACGCAAACTCCGCCAACGTGAGATGCGTGTCCCAACTAGTCTTCAAATCGATTGCACACAGGCGTAACATATCTTCAAGTATCTGATTTGTCCTTTTTGTCTGGCCATCAGTCTGGGGGTGGTATGCAGTACTGAACTGTAGCTTGGTTCCCAAAGCAGACTGTAGGCTTGTCCAAAAATGAGATAAGAAGCGTCCATCACGGTCAGAGACGATTGAGGCAGGTACTCCGTGTAATCGAACAATCTCATCTATGTAAATCTGTGCTAACCGATCGACGCTCCAAGTAACTTTTATAGGAAGAAAGTGGGCTGATTTGGTCAAACGATCAACTATGACCCAAATCGCATCATGCCCCCGTGGTGTCTTCGAAAATCTCACAATAAAATCCATAGTGATGTTGTCCTATTTCCACTCAGGAATAGCGAGGTTCTGCAGCTCCCCGCCGGACCTCTGATGTTCAGCTTTCACCTGTTGACAGGCCATGTACTGTGACACAAAGGTCGCCACATCCCGCTTCATACCTTGCCACCAGAAGGTTCTGCGTAAGTCCATATACATCTTAGTGCTCCCCGGATGCAAGGAATACTTTGCATAGTGTGCTTTCGCCATAATTTCCCTTCGGAGTTCTGGGTCGTTAGGAACACATAGCCTTCCTTTCATTTGTAAGGTCCCATCTTTGCCTGCCACAAAGTCAGACGTCTTCCCCGCCGAAATCAGTCCGCGTGCCTTCGCTAGGAACTGATCGCCCTCCTGAGCTGATTTGATTCTATCACGCAAACTTGGTTCAAGATAGAGTGATGCCAGCTGCACTCCTTGATGCTGAACACGAAGCTCGATGCCCATCGCCTCAAGATCTCGAAGTAAATGGTTGTTTATGGATAACGAGCCTACGTACTTCCGACTCAGAGCATCAGCAACGACGTTTCCCTTGTCCGGTGTGTAAGCGATCGTCAAATCATAGTCTTTAATCAGTTCTAGCCAACGCCGCTGTCGGAGGTTCAGTTTTCGTTGCGTGAATAGATACTTGAGGCTCTTGTGATATGTGAATATTTTGCAAGCAACACCATAAAGATAATGCCTCCACAACTTCAGTGCAAATACATTTGCCGCCAATTCTAAGTCGTGCGTCGGGTAGTTTTTCTCGTGCGGCTTCAGTTGCCTGGAGGCGTACGATATTACCTTATCCCTCTGCATGAGCATACATCCCAAACCGAGTCCTGAGGCATCACTGTATATCTGAAACTCCTCTACCCCATCTGGAAGAGCAAGGATCGGAGCTGAAACAAGACGCTGCTTAAGTTCTCGAAAGCTGGCTTCGCAGTCATCACCCCATTTGTATATAATCCCTTTTTGAGTAAGGCGTGTCAAAGGCGAGGCCAGTTTAGAAAAATCCTTTACGAACCTACGGTAGTATCCCGCTAGGCCCAGAAAGCTTCGAACTTCGCTGGCTGATGTAGGTTGCTTCCAATCCACCACCGCCTCTATTTTCTTCGGGTCTACGGCGATGCCTTCTGCCGAGACAACATGACCCAGGAATGCCACGCTGTTCAACCAGAACTCACACTTGCTGAGCTTAGCGAACAAATGATGCTCTCGTAATGTCTGCAGCACGATCTTTAGGTGTTCCTTGTGTTCCGCCTCGTTCTTGGAATATATTAGAATGTCGTCGATGAACACGACCACAAACTTGTCTACGTACGGCCGAAACACGCGGTTCATCAGATCCATGAAAGCTGCAGGGGCGTTCGTCAAGCCGAACGATATCACAAGAAATTCGTAGTGTCCGTATCGGGTCCTGAATGGCGAATTTTGCTAGGAGCATAGTAATGGAATTGGTTAATAGAAATTTGTTAGGAGCATAGTAATAGAATTGGTTAATAGGAATTGGTCAGGAATGGAATTATTATTAATAATATATTTAATAGTTTTGTTGGAATTGATAAAAGGGGATGGATGTGAACTTCCAGCGGATGGTTCTTAAAGGAAATGGTTGGCTTGGTAGAATGGTTTGCTTAAGTTTGCTTTAAGATTGTTATTAATTAATATTATTATTAGTTTATATTATTTTCTTTTCTTTTTATAATACTTTTTCAATTATATATATATATATATATATATATATATACTCATAAGAAAAATTCTAGATTATAATAATGCACACCGTTAAGCTAGCAACTGCTCAAGGGCTCTCCTACATGAAATAAATTTTGAAAAATTTCTAA
Source organism: Iris macrosiphon (assembly GCA_036927795.1). Classification (NCBI taxonomy): domain Eukaryota; kingdom Viridiplantae; phylum Streptophyta; class Magnoliopsida; order Asparagales; family Iridaceae; genus Iris; species Iris macrosiphon. The sequence continues at coordinate 152,282,617 of JAYESA010000003.1, forward strand.
TGGCCCCATAAATCCTCTAAGTGCCCGAACACCTAAAATAAAAATTATTAAAAATCTATTTCTCCTAATTAGCCACTAATTACAACAATTAAATTAATAATTAAAAAGGAGTATATACGATTTCTAGGAATAGGAGTTTTACATGGACGTACCCACGACTCATGCCCGATTTTTCGGGTGCGGATCGTGACATGTAGCACGCAAACCAAGGTAAAAATTGACGCCATATTAGGAAAAACTACAATTTTTAAACTACTAAAAATCTGTTGCGATGACCCATGTTCAAGGGCTCGTATCTCCCACCAGAGGGGTCCAATCATAGAAATTCTTTTTGCTATGTAAAGACCACCTGACCGTGATCATTCTCTGTCAATTACATTATTTTATATGGTGTTATATGCAAAAATAAATTAGATTAAAAATTCATAAAAAAACTATTTTTAAAATATTAAAATTTGCGATACGGAGCGCGCCCCGCCAAACGGGACCGTTCCGTCGTATACCAAGTGCACCGAAAGATGCGTACGGTATATCCATACATGTGGACTTCTGCGGAAACTGATTTGGACGTGTGTGCGCATCAGAATCAACCCGTATCCGCGACAAGTCCCCGTATCGCGACTTTTATAAAATACTACACCATTTAGTGTACACTTGTCAGAATGCGACAAAACTTGTGCCATTGGATTCGTGGTATCGTGTTGGTCTTGTGACCAAAGTTTCATGCGATTCTGAGACAGTTGACCAAGCCGCCTGTTTGCGGGCTACACGGTTGACTTTTTGGGCGAATTTATGTTCGGCTCACCGGAATTCAAAATTGGACATACCATTGATTTTGTATTGACGTTTAAAATTAGTTTGACCTATAATTTATCTCATTTAGAGACCTTTACTCCTGGCACATTTTTCGGTGCAAAGTGGGCCACATGTGGACCCGCTTTAACCCAAAATTACTGTTTTGCCCCTATGTCCAAATTGGACGAAAGGGTAGTGTTTTCTAGCTATCTCGCTTATTCTGGAAACGTTGGTAATATTTATTTCAGTATTCGGAGGCGTTCATTCTGAGGCCGTAGTTTCTGATCCTGTGTGCTCGACTTCTGGACGTTACACCTTGCAGCTTTCTTGCCAGGCAAGATACTTTGCCAAATTGCTTATAGTACTTTGCATGCTTACTATATTTTGGTATATTTATTGCATTTTTATATATTCATTGCATGTATAGTTTCGTTCAGTCATTACTATATATTAGATATGTTGACACACACTTGACACCTAGTATCATGAGAGGACAATCATTAGGCGTATGGGATTTAACCACTCTGGTAAACCATAGTATCTAGCTCGCACTACGGTAGTGTGTCGCACTGGTCGCTACCCCCGAGGTATGTCAATTTCTGTAGAGTTGCGCTGGTCGCTACCCCCGAGGTATGTCGATTTCTGATATCCCCTGACGGGTGTGTGAGTTGTGAGGCTTAGATCGAGTAGCCTACCCTTGCCCATACGTCGAAAGGTTGTCTCATTTGCATTTATATAGATTGTCTTGTACAACGTACTTATATATTTTCAAACATTATTCATGTTTACTGTATTCAAATTGGCTTGCTTTTATATATCTTGTTACGTCCCTCTGAGGACCTGGTCCCTTTCCAGGTGTAGATGTTTATGACTATTCGCAGGAGCACGGATCAAGACTTACTACTTATCTCTTTTGAGGAGGTCTTACCTCCAGAGCATCTTTGATTATCTCTAGTGACGGATCGCTTTGCTGATACCTTTATATCATCATCTTATATATATTGAAGATTTACCCTTCTCCCTCATTTTAGTATTGATATAGTCATTGGTAGTGGATTTGTCTCCACCCGACTATTAGTTTTGGATTATTCAGACTCATTATTCTAGTTTAGTTATTTCCTTTTGTGACTTGTTGTATGGATGAGATTTAATATATCTGTGACTTGTGACCATATATATATACCACATATGAGTTTATATTCATATTACAATATACGTGTATATTATGGTATCCATATATTGGAGTTGTCATATACATATGGCTGGCATGCTTACGTGTTCCTAGTCCTATGTATTTTGGGACTGGGGCGTGATACCAACAATAGTCTTCGCTGTGTCCAAATCCTTCATAGAGAAGGCTGCGCCCAGTTGTCGCTTCAACTCTGCTATCCTGGTGGTATTCCGATCCACCAACAGTATGCCATCAACATAAAGCAATAAAATGATAAAATCATCCTCGGCGAAGTACCTCACAAAAATATAATGATTCGACGTCGTCCGTACATAGTCATGCTCTCCCATAAATGACTCAAACTTTCTGTACCACTGCCTCGGAGCCTGTTTCAGACCATACAAGCTCTTCCTCAACCGGCAGACCAAATGTGACTTGCGCTTCTCACAGAATTCCTCTGGCTGCTCCATGTATAACTCCCCCTCAAGATCACCATGGAGGAATGTCGTCTTCACATCCATTTGCTTGACCTCCAAGTCAAAACTGGCTGCCAATGCTAGCACCACCCGTATAGACTATTGCTTGACGACTGGCGAAAAGATCTCATCATAATCTACGCCTTTTCGCTGACCGTAGCCTTTAACTACCAACCTCATTTTGTATCGAGGGCGAGTAGCATCATCTGTCTGCTTCACTCTGAACAACTATCGATTCTTCAAAGCCTTCTTACCCTTTGGAAACCGCACCAGATCATAAGTAGAGTTGGCCTCCAAGGAACTCAGCTTCTCCTGCATGGCCTCCATCCACTCCTGTCTGTGATCGTCTTCCATAGCCTCTGTAAAACTTTCGGGTTCTCCCCCGTCAGTCAGTAGCACATACTCACCCGGTGAGTATCTCGTAGATGGTCGACGCTCTCTATCGCTCCTCCTCAACGGAACTACTAGTGCTGACTGTATATCTACATTCTCCTCCCCTCCAGGAACTGCCTTATCGGCATGCTCATCCTCCTGAGAGCCACCCCGACCACTATCAGCAGGCTTATGATCAAGGTTGGGAGAAACTCCATGTACTGGCTTCCCCATAACTGGATCCTCTGTGATGTTCTCTAGAAACTGCTCGAAGCGAAATGACTCTAACTCAGGCAATTCCTCAGCCTCAAAAAGCATATAGGAATCCTGAGTGTTGGTCATAGTCTGATCTCCGATGAATACCACGTCCCTGCTTCTGTAGAGTTTTCTTCCCACTGGATCGTAGAGTCTATAGCCAAACTTATCCCGACCGTAACCTACAAAGACGCACCGCCTCGTCTATAAACCCCCTAAAATTTTAAATTTTTTAAGTATTTTTTTATTTATTGAATTTCTTTAGAGTATTTTCATAGTTAATTAGAAAATAAATTTCTTGATTTAATTAAATAAATTTTAAATAGTTATTTAAATACAAGTAATAAATAAAACTATATATTTGTACTCATATATATATATATATATATATATATATATATATATACACACACACACACACACATAAAAGTTTTAAAATAAATAAATAACTAATTATAAATAAAATTTTCAATAAAAATAATTTAAACGAGATTAGAAGATATATAATTTCATAATAAAAGATTTTTTTACTAATATATATATATATATATATATATATATACATAATTAGTTGTTAAAATAATAATAATAATAATAATAATAATAATAATGAATTAGAAAAAGATTAAAAGAAAGAAAAGAAAAGAAAAATAATATAAAAATCCAAAACCTATACTACCCCAGCAGAACCCGCGGATCCATCCCATCTCCGTGTCTATATATTTATGTAACCATCAAACCCTAACCCAAAATCTAAGTTCTACAAACCCTACCCCTACCCCAATCCTCGGAGGCCATCCCTCAGCGTCGTCGACTAGTGACGCCGGCGACCGCCGCCCAGGCCGACAGCAGCAACCACAGTAGCCGCGGTAACACAGGCAGTCCCACTCCCCTACTCCAAGGTGATGTAACTCCCTCATCTTTAATTCTTTTCTAGAGAGGTTTCTTCGTATACGTTCACAACCTAAACCTCTAGGATTTTCTCCAAGCGGAATAAGTTTTTGTGTCCCGAATTGGTCGAAAAATCGACCGAAAGTCGGCCAAAAAACTGTCCAAGAACTGTCCAAAAATTTGACCCAAACTCCCATGTTCATGCACAATTTTCCACCAACCCATTTAATATTTTCAAAATCTAATTGAAAGATTTTCTTCTTAATATAACCAAGAATTTTACAGTTCTTTTAGTTTTTATTACTTTGTTTTATTTGTTAAATTATTCGGCCTCCAAAACGACCAAAAACTTGGTATTTTAAAACTAAAATTTTGTGATACGGAGTACATTTTGCCAAACGGGACCACCTCATCGTATACCAATTGCATCAAAAGACGCGTATGGTATAACCTGACGTGTGGGCTTTCACAAAATTTGATTCGGACGTGTGTGCGCGTCGAAATCAACCTGTATCCGTAAAAAAATTTTACGTCGTGACTTTTGCAAACAACTACCCTACTTTGTGTATGCTTGTCGAAAAGCGACCAAACTTACGCCATTAGATTCATGGTATCACGCTGGTCCTGTGACCCAAGTTCCACACAATTCTGAGATAGTTGAACCAATCACCTATTCGCGGGCCCTCCCAGTTTGACTTGAAGGGTGAATATGTGATCGGCTCACCAGAATCTAAAATTAGATATACCGTTGAGTTCGTATCATCGTTTAAGATTTGTTTGACCTATAATTTATCCATTTTCGAGACCTTTACCCCTGGCACAAATTTTGGTGCAAACTGGGCCACACATGGACCCCACTTTGATATGAAATTACCGTTTTGCCCATGTGTTCAAATTAGACGAAAGGGTAGACCTTTATGACTATCTTGCTGATTCCGGAGACTTTGGTGATATTTATTTCAGCATCCGAAGATGTTCATTTGGAGGCCATAGTTTCTGATTCCTTGTGCTTGACGTCTGGACGCTTACATTACGCAAATTGCTTGCCAGGCAAGTATACCTTGCCATTGTACTATGATCTATATTCCATATGGTGCATGCATTTTATTTCTGTTATTTAGTTTATATATTTTAACTGCTATATAAACTGCGCATCCAAGAATAATTTGGGTACAACGACGGTGGCATCGTATTTTATCCTTATTATATATTATGCATGTTGACCTAGTTTTACGAGACCACCACATAATTTGGAGGCATCATTATATTTTATTCTCCGTGACACATCTGTTACACGAGTGTGAGTCTCATGTAGGACACGTACTTGCGTGACGGGCTGGCCACCTGTACATATGGGACGTGCGATAGGGAATAACTGCTAATAAAATTTGTATGCTATAATACTTAGCAGTTATTAGAGGTATAATCATGTCATGGATATAACATAAATAGAGCATGGGGTGGGAAGCACAACAAGTAAGGCATTTCGGCTCTTTTGTACTTTTTCTTATGTAATCCGTACGCTCCGCCGGAGATGCGTGGTCAGATGACACCTATATTATATATCTACAAGCGGCCTCTGACGGTCAAAAGATGTCATGCTTTTTTAGGCCCCTGATTCTCCGAGAGAATCATGCCAATCACATTTTAGCCAGATAGCCCACGTGTTGGAAAGTTGTTCTCAAAAGTGCATTCACATAGACGGTTAGGCGACCGTTTGGATGTTTATTTTTAGTACTTTATTGGCATGATTCTACATATCTTGTTACGTCCCTCTGAGGACCTGGTCCTTTTCCAGGTGTAGACGATCATGACTATTCGTAGGAGCACGGATCAGGACTTACTACTTCGTTCTCTTTCGAGGAGGTCTTTCCTTCGAGCCTCTCAGATCATTAGATAATGTACTTATTATATTTTCTTTTATATTTTAGTTTGGTAGTGGATTTTTCTCCATCCAACTATTAGTTCTTCTCTACTATTTCATATTTGGTTCATTGACATATTTGATCATTTATTTCTTTATGATCTTTGTGGATGAGATTTAATTATTCCCTGTGACTTGTGATAATTATATATCATTTTTGAATTATTATTCACAAGACAACGTACGTATATGTTATGGTTTTCATATATTGGAGTTCCATATATATATACGGCTGGCTTGCTTACGTATTCCTAGCCCTACGTATTTTGGGACTGGGGCATGACATATTTTTATGGTGGCCCATGTAGGTCGAATTAGCCGTTTCGGTTACGTAACTGTACCGAGCGGGCCTTCACCTAGGATTAGAGTTTTAGGTCTCATCCACATTTGACTATGACTCACCTTCCTTCCAACCTATTCTATTTAAATAATTGCATCATGCTTGATTCATGTACTTCTCATATTCTTTCGTCCATCTCTTGCAAAAAGATGAATTTGTGCATGCAGGTCGAGATTATATTGTCTAGGTTACGTTACTTTACCGAGCAAGCCTGCAAATATGATTATAGTATAGGTCTCATCCACATACTTGACTTTCCTCCATGATTTTGTTCCAAATTCTTTGAACTCACCTACCTTTCTTGACCTTCAAAATTATACTCGCTTAATTCTCTTGACATCGGTATCCTTGTTTCCTCACCTCTTCCTATTTAATGTACTTTTCTTTTAGTTCCTTGAGTATAGCATTCTGCTAGAATATAGGAATCATTGTTGTTAGAAGATAATTATGATATCATACCTACTAAGAAAAACAAATTAGAATATTGGCAGCTCCCAAAAGTTTAGCATACCTAATGAACCCTAGTAACCAACACCTGTAAATTAATTGACCATTATCCTTTGATATATTTAGGAATGATAGAATAGTATAGACACTACTAGGGTTAGTTAGAAATTTGACCATATTGTTTGACCCAAGTATTGAGGAACCAATAGAAATCCAAGGTTGAATATTAGGACTAAACCTAACTTTCATAGTGAGATAATATTAGAGAACTATAAATTTAGATTCTTGTCTTGATATTAGCAGAGCAGCACCTTAGGAAACTAAGAAGAATGAACCAATACCTTAGTAAGAGTAAGGGTACCCTACCTTCAGCTTAGTAGGTTCCCTAGAATCTATGATCATCGTTGGGTCATACTTGAGTCTCCACGAGTCACCAACCCTGCCATCTCATCCAACTATATATATACTTTTCCATCTTGAATTAATCCCTCCCTCCATCATAGATGAATTATCGTAGCTCTTTACCCAATTAAAACCAATTGAATGATTATAACATTTTTCTTGATCATGCCTCGAACATAGAGACTAGCACACCATATTCCCTTAGGAACCATGATATTATTAAGAGTCGCTATATTTACCTTCATATCTTGTTTCTCCGAAACTTTAACGCTCGCTATTTGTATGATGACTAAATTTGTCCTTCATCTTTCAGTTCGTGCCATCTAACCCTTCTGATTGTAGGCCAAGTAATTCCTTTTATGTAAGGATATATAGTTTGCTAGGATTATAGTTGTTAATCTTGAATTTCAAAATTTTGTGCTTAGTAGTTAGAACTTGATAGTTTGAGTTGTTCATTTAGATTATAATTTTATGATTATCCTTTAGTTTCAAATCAAGTATTTTGTTCCACATATCTCAATACAGGTTATATCCTCTTTCACTTGAGAGTTAGTAACTTCTCCATTCTTAATATTAATACTTTTGTTCTATAAGCACTATGATTAAGACTTAAGATGACCATTACCTATGGAGTTTTATAATGCAATATGATACCTTAATAAGTACCAAGATCTTTTTCTCCTATACCCCAACAAGAGTTTCTACTTTATTTACAAGGACAAGGTTATTTTGTAGAATCCCCTTAAGGCAGTTATAGTATTAGTTAATTCTTGTAAGTTGGGTTGTACACCTCACAACCTAGTATCACTTAGTCTTTTTGACCCATTAATGAAGTGTAATTGAATGACACCAACTATAGGCTAGCATAAGAAGATAATGTTTATCCAGACTGTAGAACTTTAAAGGCCCATACCCCGTTTGGTCGATCAGAGACTTAGAAAAGAAGCTAGTACGACGATTGTAGAGGCACAAACACCGAGCGAGTCTTATCTTCTTGGTGAACTTGAATTATTTTGTACATTCCTTCATCATAATCCAGCATACTTATATTTTCTGGACTACCTCGACTTATGCTGCTATTATAGCCTAGTTTTGCAAGCTTATTTTTTTATCGAGCTTGTTTATGACATATGTGTTATTAAGGGCCCACTCTAATACATTTGTCTATTTAGAATCAGTGTATTACGGTTTGATCAACCTTAGTGCACTTGGTTCGCCCTCCATATGACTATTTTATGTGGATTGAGATAAAGTTAACTTACCTTATTAGACGAATATACCTGCCCTCTAGACAGGCCAGAGCATAATGTATCGGTTATGTAACTATACTGATATGAGCTTGCGAATAGAAATTACAAAAATAGAATCTCAACCCACGACCATCTTGGCAACTCTCCTAGATTCTTCAATCACGTTTGACTTTGTATTTGAGATTGATTACATCTTCCTTGATCTCTTATTATTGTTCCTATTTCGGAAAGACAATCACTCAAACTTGACGGAAGTTAGATACATGGATAATACTAGGTACGCATTACTAGGTGGTTGTCTTTTGTGAGTAAGGACGTGAAACATGTGATATATTTGGTGTTAAAATTCTTGAGGATATTGAATAACACGATTAAATAATTTAAGGAAGTCTTTCTTAAATGTATAGCCTTATGTGATAGATCGATAAATTCTAAGTTGGGTAGAAGTTTCATTATCAACTTGAGCTGAAATGCTATATGAAGGAAAATTTTTAGATCATGGTTAAGAAGGTAATCAATAAGATAAGATCGAGAGAATTAAGTTATTTTAACTTCAAAAAATTTAGAAGAATGATTATGATGATGACGATTTAACTTTAAAGAAAAAATGCCTTATGAAATAAATTTTGATATTTTGATATATTGGACAAAATATTTATAATTTGAGCATATAATTTAAATTTTGGATATTGAAGGTTGAATCATCGATTTAAATTTTGGGGATAAATATAGAATTTTAACCTTAAACATTAGTGGATTGGATTTAAAATTTTATAATTTGAGGATTTAAATTTAAATGTTAAATTTTGAATGTTGAATCATTTAGATAAAATTTTGAGGATGGAGATCGAATTTAAGATTTGATGACTACGAAATCCTTATATTTGAAACTTGGAATAAGATTGGATTGAATAAATTTTTGGTTATTTAAATTCTAGAGAAGATTATGATAGATTGAAATTAAAATAAACATTTGTTATATAAAAAATAAAAAAATAAAAAAATTTAGAGGAGATTATGATATCTTGAATCGTGATTTGAAAATTTGATGTGCGTTATTTAAATTTTAGAGATGTTATATAGATTTGACTTAAATTTACAGTGTGATTATTTGAATTTGAGAAAAGATATTTATATATTGAAATTAAATATCGATTTTGAGAAGAATGTGATGAATTTGATTTAGATTTAGATTTGTTATAAGATTTTGAGATATTACGATTGACTTGACCTAGATATGGATTTTAATAATTTAAAATTTGATGACTACGAGGAATACAAATGTAGGCATTAGTGACTATGAAAAAAATTCATATAATAGAGGGATATCCCTTTTGGATCACTAGATCATAGATAGCTTAAGATCGTTCATGTAGCCAAGAAGGGACAATTCATCATCCGTCCTATCAACGACACTTCATATTGTGCACTCATCTTCTCTACCGTATTTTCTTGCAACTCGATCCCATGTGCAAGCACTTTATGTGATTGAACTTATTCATGCCATATTACCTTACTTAAAGAAAACTAGACTGACCCTTAGAGCTTAATGCATGATTTACATTTTTTTCCTTCCCTAGTTGAGGTACGATAATTCATACAAGACCCTTCTCTACCATACTGTTGCCCCTTGTTCTTAAATCGTGCTTTATTTTTAATTTTGAGGACAAAATTTTTGTAAGTTGGGTAGAATGTAAACCCCCTAAAATTTTAAATTTTATTTTAAGTATTTTTTAAAATTATTGAATTTCTTTAGAGTATTTTTATAGTTAATTAGAAAATAGATTTCATGATTTAATTAAATAAAATTTAAATAGTTAATTATATACAAGTAATAAATAAAACTATATATTTGTACTCATATATATATACGAGTGTATATATATATATATATATATATATATATATATATATATATATATATATATATATATATATATATATATATATATATATATATATATATATATATATATATATATATATATAAGTTTTAAAATTAAATAAATAACTAATTAGAAATAAAATTTTGAATAAAAAGAATTTAAATGAGATTAGAAGATATATAATTTCATAATAAAAAAAAATTACTATTAAAGAAAATATATATATATATAGAAATTAATTGTTAAAATAATAATAATAATAATAATAATAATAATAATGAATAAGAAAAAGATTAAAAGAAAGAAAAGAAAAAATATATATAAAAATCCAAATCCTATACTACCCAGCAGAACCCGCTGATCCATCCCCTATCCCTGTATATATATATATATATATATATATATATATATATATATATATATATATATATATATATATGTAACCATCAAACCCTAACCCAAAATCTAAGTTCTACAAACCCTATCCCTACACCAGTCCTCGACGGCAATCCCTCCGCATCGTCGACCACTGACGTCGGCGACCGCCGCCCAGGCCGACAGCAGCAACCGGAGCAGCCGCGGTAACACTGGTAGCCTGACTCCCCTACTTCAAGGTGATGTAACTCCCTCATCTTTGATTCTTTTCTTGAGATATTTTTTCGTATACGTTCACAACCTAACCCTCTAGGATCCCCTCCAAGTTGGATAATTTTTTGTGTCCCGAATTGGTCGAAAAGTCCACCGAAAATCGGCCAAAAAACTGTCCAAGAACAGTCCAAAAATTTGACCCAAACCCCAATGTTCATACCCAATTTATTACCAACCCGTTTAATATTTTCAAAATCTAATTGAAAGATTTTTTCTCAATATAACCAAGAATTTTACTCTTCTTTTAGTTTTTATTAGTTTATTTTATTTGTTAAATTATTCGGCCTTCAAAACGACCAAAAACTTAATATTTTAAAACTAAAATTTTGTGATACGGAGTGCGCCCCTCCAAACGGGACTGCCTTATCGCATACCAATTATATCAAAAGTCGCGTATGGTATAACCTGACGTGTGGGCGTTCGCGAAAGTTGATTCGGACGTGTGTGCGCGTCGGAATCAACCTGTATCCGTAAAAAGTTCACGTATTATGACTTTTGCAAACAACCACCCTACTTTGTGTATGCTCGTCGGAACGCGACCAAACTTACTGTCACAACCCGATTCCGTGGAATCGTTGGGGCATCCCCCGAATCGTGACCGCCGTGCGGGCCTGGGGTTGTGCCCGCACAAGGCTAGAGATATTTGCATAGCGAGCACATATTCAGAGTACGCAGATAAATTGAACACAAGTTGAAACATGAAAAAGTTCTCTTTATTGATATATGAACATCTATTACAAACTCTTGAACGAGTCAACTAATTTGTCGCACGGGCTTACAAAACTGTTGACACAAAATGAGATAGCAGTCATGTACATTACATCCCTTTACTATACTTCAAAATGATAAAGACCTTCGGGCTGGATGACGGCTTTGCCACGAAGCTGCATTGTGTATAGAGTTGCAAGCTCCTGCTTCAAAATGCGGTGCGATCAGAATGTGCCTACAGCTGGACTGGATCGGAAAGACGACTTCGGTTCCTCGCTCGGTTCGACTTAGTGCGGGAAACTTGTTTTAACGAGGGTCAGTATGTCAAAATATACTGGTGAAGGCAAGCTAACCCAACTATACCAATCAACACGTTATTTTAATGAAGCATACATATTATTATTTGTGGTCTTTCTATCTTGCCTTAGTTTATTTACAAGTAAGCAACATATAGAATTTACTGAAATAAATTTGCCACCGTTCGGTAGATTTTACCTGCCCGTCTGAACCACCTGCACAATTACTTACCATACCTTCCCTGCCACGAAGACACAAGTTAGTTTACAACAGGTTTAAATACACGTTGGGATCACTGGCTATAAGCCATAATGGGCAATTTAGTCTTGAACGAGGATGGCATGTAGCCAAGATTCGTGAGTGCTACAGTCCAACCTGTCCAGATGCGTAAGACTATCGTGAAGTTTCGTCCGGATCGGATCGGTGCCAGTGCCCCAACAACCGTCCGTAGGAACCATTGGCCTTGTGCACAAGTTGTCCGTGATCAATCATTCATAACACGTTAAACATTCATGCAGTTGAGGCAACACGAGTACAAGACAAGTAGCATTTGCAGGATTCATTTTGCATAGCCTCCATGACAGTTTATTGCATAACAAGTGTATTCCATACTTAGCACACTTATAGAAGAAGATTCATTCTAACTACAATTGAAGCATATGATGAACATTTGAACGAACTAGCATGCAATAAGATAACCGTTCACAAGTTTAGTTGACAAGCAATATAGTCCAAGTCTATTCCCTTTTTATCTTGACATCTTTTAGTTAATACTTGGTATCGTTTGATCGGGTAACAAGAATGCAAGAGTCTTAGGTATGAAGACTTGGAAGCAGGACAAGCTAATCGGGATGGTAGCCACTCACTTAGTTGGTTGGAAGGGAGAAAGAAAGAGGCGCTTCAAGAATCCGCTTGTAAGCCGCCTACTGCTCGTTCACCTGCATTGCACGAACAGCTCGATCAATACCTCTTCCTCTCTTTCCAATCTTGGAATTGAAGTGCAGTTCAATGAACGAAAATAATGAAACCCATCGAAACCGTTCAAGAAAAACAAGCAAATTCGAAAACCAACTCAAAGAACAAAAGCAACAAGCGACATCAAAATCTGAGGCAACAAAGATAACAGCGGAGAGGTCCCTCCTGACTCTGCCGCTAAGTCGATCCCGGGGGCACGGTCCACTGAATATGGGAATCGATTTCGAAGAAACAAATCCATAACGAGGATGAGTTCTTATTTTAATCTATCCCGATCGAACGATACCATATTGTGTTTCTTAGCCGCGCTCCTCGAATATGAGGAATGGAGCGTCATATCCTACCCAACCAATTGGAAGTTTTATCCCGAAACTTAGGAATTGAACCTACCGTTAGGGAACGTAATATTGAGCAGAATATTTTGGACAGTCTCGAATTCTATGGTTTGAATCACCACAAATGAGACATTGCCCGAGTTTCTTGTGACACTTCTTGGCCGTGTGCCCCGGCTTCTTACAGTAGAAATACGGTTGCCCTGGGTTCCCTCTCTGTGGACTGCCGATTTTAGGGCACTTTGCAGCATTATTTCCTTTCTCGTTGCTTTGGCGTTTATGATTGTAGGTATGCACAGCGCCGGTAGAAATGTGAGGATACTACGGCTCAAGAGATAGAGCATGATTCATGACTTTCTGCATTATCCCGTACTGATGAACAACCACGTGCACATGGATGGCAGGGTGCAAACTGCCTTCAAACCTTCTGGCTCTACTCGCTGCATCAGGTAAATAGGCACTAGCAAATTTGGAGAGTCGGTTGAATTTGGCAGAATACTGTTTAACTGTCATACTGCCCTGCCGCAGTTGCACGAACTTATTCTCCATCTGACGTCGTACTGGAGGGGGTATAAACTCCTCTTCAAACGGGGCACGAAAAGTCATCCACGAGATCGCCTCCTCTCCATGGTCAAATTGAAGAGATCATCGAGCACATCCCACCAATCGTGCACGTTGAGGTAGAGCTGTAGTTGTGCGCAGGTGACGCGCTTCTCATCGGGGACCACTAGCAGAGCGAAGTGGTCTTCAAGTTCGGCCAACCAATCTAGAGCCACAATTGGTTCCTCAGTCCCGTTGAATGGGGTGTTGCAAACTTTCTTAAAGTGGCCAAAGTCGAAGGCAGTCACTTCCCTCGGCCTTGGAATTTGCGGCATCTCAACTTCAAGCACGGGCTCCTCCACCGGAGTCGCTGCTGTTGCCGCGGAATGGTTGGAGGCCAAAGTCTGCACGATCTGTTACAGGGCATCTACCTGCTTCTGTTGGACTGAGAATTGGGTCTCTAGATTGCTTTCGAACTTGGCTTGGCGAGTATCATCTCTTTGTCATTGTGCTTCTAATATTTGTATCACCCGCTCAAGCGGATCGACTTGAGATATGCCCCGTTGGCTCCGAGAACTTTCCGAAGTGCCCGAACTACTTTCTTGGCCTTGCGTTTCGTCCGTTGCTAGCGCTGAGGATTGTGCTGGTGCTATTCCTTCAAAAGAAGATAAATTTTATTAGGATCATAATATATTATGGACTCATTGCATGAACGTATCTCATTTTGGCCTAGCGAGTTCAAGAGTTCGCACAGGAATTTGATCGTTAAAGGAACTTTTCCAGTGCGAGAAGGAACTTGGATATGTGCTCTGATACCATTATGTCACGACCCGATTCCGTGAAATCGTTGGGGCATCCCCCAAATCGTGACCGCCGTACGGGCCTGGGGTTGCTCCCGCACAAGGCTAGAGATATTTGCATAGCGAGCACATATTCAGAGTACGCAGATAAATTGAACACAAGTTAAAACATGGAAAAGTTCTCATTATTGATATATGAACTTCTATTACAAACTCTTGAACGAGTCAGCTAATTTGCCGCACGGGCTTACAAAAGTGTTGACACAAAATGAGATAGCACTCCTGTACATTATATCCCTTTACTAAACTTCAAAATGATAAAGACCTCCGGGCTGGAGGACGACTTTGCCACGGAGCTGCATTGTGTATAGAGTTGCAAGCTCCTGCTTCAAAATACGGCGCAATCAGGATGTGACTACAGTTGGACTGGATCGGGAAGACGACTTCGGCTCCTCGCTCGGTTCGACTTAGTGAGGGGAACCTATTTCAACGAGGGTCAGTATGTTGAAACGTACTGGTGAAGGCAAACTAACTCAACTATACCAATCAACACGTTATTTTAATGAAGCATGCATATTATTTTTTGTGGTCTTTCTATCTAGCCTTAGGTCATTTACAAGTAAGCAGCATATAGAATTTACTGAAATAAACTTGCCACCGTTCGGTGGATTTTACCTGCCCGTCTGAACCACCTGCACAATTACTTACCATGCCTTCCCTGCCACGAAGACACAAGTTAGTTTGCAACAGGTTTAAATACACGTTGGGATCCCTGGCTAGAAGCTATAATGGATAATTTAGTCTTGAACGAGGATGGCATGTAGCTGTAAACCCCCTGAATTTTCAAATTATTAAATCTTGGATTTTTCCTAAATTTTTTGGAATTTTTTGGAAATTTTCTGTAATTAAAATCATGGTTTTCAATTATTAAATGATTTTTAATTGCTAATAAATAATATTAAAATGTCATGAAAATAACATTTTTGGGTGTAAAATGAAAAACTGGACTTAGGGCAATTTTTCTGGAATTTATCGGACCCCGGACCTATTTTTAAATACCTAAAAACTATTTATTTAATTATTTAATTATTTGTTTATTTATTTAATGGTTTATTACTATTACTAATATTATTATATATATATATTTTTTGTTTTTGGGCCCGGCCCGGCCCAGTGGGCCGAGCCCAGTGCAGCTCAGCCCAACCCTCCTTCTTAGCGGGTCGGGCGGGTCCGCTCGGCCGGATCCGCGCCCGACCCGACCCGCCCGGTCACTCACCCTGTCACCCAGTCTCCCCCACGACCGGGCGATTCCGCCGCCGGCGCCGGAAAACGCGCGCGTCCGGCCACGCCCTCCCCACGTCGCCCTCACCACCGGAAAACCCGCCCACGACGCCCCGGACTCACCCTCGCCTCGTCCCCTATTTATAGCCCTCACCTCAGCCCCTTTCTCCCCGCAAAACCCTAACCCTAACGACCTCCGGCGAGCCCCAATCCCCGGCGACTTCCTCCCAGACCGCCGTCCACCACCCTGCGTCGACCTTTCCCCCCCCAGATCCACCGCAGCCAGAACCTCCTCTCCCCTTCCTCCTCCTCCCCAGGCGGCCAGACCCCCGAGCCTTCCTCCCCTCTTCTTCTCAGCCCGCCGCCGGCCATCCCGAGTCCCCTCGACGCTGCTCGACGACCGCCGTGACCTCGCCGACCGACGGCGTGCCCTCCAGCAGCACCGGATACGCCGCGGACACGGCCCAGACGCGGGTACGCGCTCGGACAAGCGGACAGACCCGGACACGGGAGTCACAGCCAGGACACGAGCACGTGTGTCGGACACAGAAAACCCCTTTCCGTGAAGCTGCGTTCAGGTATTCGTATCTTGCAACCCTGACCTCCGTTTTCGAATCCGTCAATTCCTACGCGAAGCCTGTATGACCCTCTCGGTGTCCGGACAAACTGTTCGTGGCACCGCGTCCTGTGGTGATCGCACACCGCGATCCAAAAAAGGAAAAACCAGACCCTGTTTCACCCCGGAACTGAGTCCGCTCCGCCAAACGGGACGACTTGGTCGCGCACGGTCTTCACAGATACGTGCGCAGCGTCGATACGGACGTGTGAGTTTTCGCGGAAGCTGATTCGGGTGTGCGTGCACACCGGAATCAACGCGTATCCGCGGATATCGCCCCGTATCCGCCTTTTCTGCAATTCACCCTAATTTCGTGTACACTCGTCGGATCGAGACGAAACTTGCGCCATCGGACTCGTAGCGATACGCTGGTCCTGTGGGTCAAGTTTGGTTCGATTCTGAGAACGTTGACGAAATCGCGTGTCGTGGGCCCCACAGGCCCCGCTCGACGGGCGATTTTGTGTCCGCCGGCCATCCCGAGCCCCCTCGACGCTACTCGACGACCGCCGTGACCTCGCCGACCGACGGCGTGCCCTCCAGCAGCACCGGACACGCCGCGGACACGGCCCAGACGCGGGTACGAGCTCGGACACGCGGACAGACCCGGACACGGGAGTCACAGCCAGGACACGAGCACGTGTGTCGGACACAGAAAACCCCTTTCCGTGAAGCTGCGTTCAGGTATTCGTATCTTGCAACCCTGACCTCCGTTTTCGAATCCGTCAATTCCTACGCGAAGCCTGTATGACCCTCTCGGTGTCCGGACAAACTGTTCGTGGCACCGCGTCCTGTGGTGATCGCACACCGCGATCCAAAAACAGGAAAAACCAGACCCTGTTTCACCCCGGAACTGAGTCCGCCCCGCCAAACGGGACGACTTGGTCGCGCACGGTCTTCACAGATACGTGCGCAGCGTCGATACGGACGTGTGAGTTTTCGCGGAAGCTGATTCGGGTGTGCGTGCACACCGGAATCAACGCGTATCCGCGGACATCGCCCCGTATCCGTCTTTTCTGCAATTCACCCTAATTTCGTGTACACTCGTCGGATCGAGACGAAACTTGCGCCATCGGACTCGTTGTAAACCCCCTGAATTTTCAAATTATTAAATCTTGGATTTTTCCCAATTTTCTGGAATTTTCTGTGAATTTTCTGTAATTAAAATCAAGATTTTTGATTAATAAATGATTTTTAAATGGCAATAAATAATATTAAAATATCATGAAAATAATATTTTTGGGTGTAAAATAGAAAACTGGACTTAGGGCAATTTTTCTGGAATTTATCGGACCCCGGACCTATTTTTAAAAGCCTAAAAACTAATTTTCCTAATTATTAATTAATTTCTGTATTTATATTATTATTATTATTATTATTATTTATATTTTATTTATTTATTTTTATTTTAGCCTTGGGCCCGGCCCGGCCCAGTGGGCCGAGCCCGTCAGCTGCTGACCCGGCCCAGCCCTCACTTCTTAGCGGGTCGGGCGGGTCCGCTCACCCGGATCCGCGCCCGACCCGACCCGCCAGCCTTTCACCCGTCGTCCCCCCCCACGACCCGATCAATCCGCCGCCCGCCGCATTCTCCGGCGACGTGGCCGGAGAACCGCTCCCCACGTCGTCTTCCCCGCCGGATCCCACGGCCACGACCACCCGGCCGACCCCTATTTATATCTCCCCCTCCTCCGTCCCTTTCCCCCAACTAGCCTAAACCCTAACCCTAGCTCGACCCCCCTCCGGCGATCTCCGGCGACCCGACGACCTCCTCCCAGATCCGCCCACCGCCAACCACCTAGCTCCCCTTCCTCCTCTCTCCTCCCCGACCTCCAGACACCTCCCTCCGCCGCTCGACGACTGCTCGAGCCGCCGCCAGAGCCTCGGCGCCGCCCTAGCCGCGCGGACGACCTCGCCTGAGCCGCCAGAGCCCCGGCCCGACCTCGCCGACCGACGGCCAGCCCCCCCCGAGCACCGGACACGGCAGCAGACCCGGACACGGGGAGCCCTAGCCGCGGACACACAGTGGACACAGCACAGGACACAAATCGCGTGTCGGACTCGGTTCAGAAACCCTGATTTCTCGGTTCCCTTCAGGTATTCATAACTTGCAACCCTGATCTCCGTTTTCGATTCCGTCAATTCCTACGCGTAGCCTGTATGACCCTCTCGGTGTCCGGATAAACTGTTCGTGGCACCGCGTCCTGTGGTGATCGCACACCGCGATCCAAAAACAGGAAAAAAACCAGACCCTGTTTCACCCCGGAACCGAGTACGTCCCGCCAAACGGGACGACTTGGTCGCGCACGGTCTTCACAGATACGTGCGCAGCGTCGATACGGACGTGTGAGTTTTCGCGGAGGCTGATTCGGGTGTGCGTGCACACCGAAATCAACGCGTATCCACGGACATCGCCCCGTATCCGCAAATTCTGCTTTTTACCCTAACTTCTTGTACACTCGTCGGATCGAGACGAAACTTGCGCCATCGGACTCGTAGCGATACGCTGGTCCTGTGGGTCAAGTTTGGTTCGATTCTGAGAACGTTGACGAAATCGCGTGTCGTGGGCCCCACAGGCCCCGCTCGACGGGCGATTTTGTGTTCGGCTCATCGGAATTCAAATCTGGAAGTTCCGTTGGGTTCGTATCAGCGTTCCTAACCTGTTGACACTAAGTTTGGTGAATTTGGAGACCGTTGACCTGGACACGTTTTTCGGTGCAAAGCGGGCCCAACGGCGGACCCCGTTTTGGCCCGAAACTGCCGTTTTTGCCCTTGTCTCCAAATTGGACCCAAGGACAGGCGTTTCTAGCTATTTGACATCTTCTGAGCATGATGGTAATGTCTGTTTCAGCTTTTGGACTCATCTGTGGAAATTTCTCCCAAGAACCAAGTTAAACAGATCCAAACAACAGGCAAGTACCTGCACTTCAAGTTAAATCTAATTATATTGTGATAATTAAATTCCTGCTTTTCTAGTACCCTTGATGATTACACCTAGTGTCAGAAATGCTGGATTTTCATGTCTTGGATATATTAGTCCATGTCTTGTTATCATGTCGGGTGGGAGAATACTGAAAGGCATGTAGTTTACCCTTCCCCTTGTCGTGAATAATAGCTGTTGGTACACGACTGTCCATCAGCCGGATCTCGATTTTTCGTGAATAATAGCCGTTTATGACGGCCGGATTAGCCTTATAAACCCCTACATGCCAACTAAGTATTCTAAAAACAAACACAAGTCTCATACAGATAGTTCTAGTCATGTTATGTTTCTTGCTGATTGTAGTAGTTTCATTTCCTGCTCATTTACTTCTATTTTCTCATTTTCCTGTTTATAGTGTTGACTCTGAGATATTAACTTTCCTTTATGCAATTCCCTTAACATGATATTCAATGTTTAATTGTCATAATATTTAGTTTAACATTGTTGTGCACTGTGTACTTTGCTCCTTTCCTGACTGGATCTGTTGATTTAGGCGATGATGAGGATCTTGCCCCTACCTATTATGGTCCTTATGAGGGTACAGATGATACCTATGAGGAGCCAGAACCCACCCAGGAGACCCCTGCTGCTGAGTAGCTAGTTTTAGCTATCTTTTATTCTGTTTCTATCTTATTTAATCGGGTTTGTCCCCGATTTCATCTGGAATTTCTGTATTAAACATTTGAATTGCTGTCACATTTATTTCAGTTTGCAAATTTTAAGTTTCTATTCCCATTATTATCTTGCCTATGTTAATTGTGAATGAGTTAGACTAGTTAGATGGATTGACCTAGACAGCGTACTACCGCCGACTCTGCGGCGTAGGCTGGACGTACCCACGCACTCGTGCCCGAACTTCCGGGTGCGGGTCGTGACACGTTTTTATGGTGGCCCATGCAGGTCCTATCCTAAAATAGGGTAATACCCTAGGATAGGGTATGGAATAAAATTGAGGATTCTAGGAAAAGCTCATTCACAGTATAGCGTCCTTATTTCAATTCTTGATATCATTGCTGCTCAATTTTTCTATCGTCCTTGATTTCCAAGTATTCTATTCTGATCTTCCTATCCCTTAATCTTTCAGAATGGTCCAGACCAGGAACACAGTAGGAGGCACATCAGAACCAGCTGAGCCGAATGTGCCCGAGACTCTTGCACTCCCGCCGCCCCCATCTGTTCCGGCAGTTACCTTAGATGGGGCACAGCTAATAGGAGTATTCCAGGGATTAGTGGAATCCCAGAAAGAACAGACGGCACTTCTGCGGACCAGCCTCTCAGAAGCTCTTAAACCCCAGGAGTCGTCACTCAAGAGGCCAGGGAGTGCTAAAGACTTCAAGAACCTTAGGCCTCTGGAATTTTATGGAACTGAGGGCATTCTCTACGCTGATGAGTGGATAGAGAATGTCGAGAGACTCCTGAAGACGGCTCGGGTTCCCGATGATCTCAAAGTGGAATCCGCTAGCCTGCAACTGTTCGATATTGCTCGAACCTGGTTCAGAGATGAACCCCAACTATCTGCTCCCGACGTCACCTGGGAGGACTTCAAGAGGCTATTCAAGGAGAAATTTTATCCCGAAGTGGCTCGGGAAGCTCTCGAAAGCCAATTCGAGAGACTGGAACAAGGTAACATGACTGTTGATGAATATACTGCTGAATTTAGCAGGTTAAGCCACTTTGCGGAGTACATGGTTCGTACCCCGGAGGACAGAGCCCGAAGATTCAAGAAGGGGCTATCTCCGGATATCCGCCTTGCTGTCACCACCAGCCGAGCTCGCACCTATGAAGAAATCCTGAGCGTGGCACAAGGAGTCGAGAGAGACATGGGGCACAAACTGAAGCGAGAAAGAGATACCGGAAATGCGGGACCCAACAAACGCCCTTTTCAACAACAACAACAGCAGAGGGCCCCGCAGCAAAATCAGCGTCCTCCCCCTCGAGCTCCAGCACCCCAGGCTCAAGGACAGAACCAGCGAGCTCCCCCTTGCAACTATTGCCAAAAACCAGGCCA
The DNA here is from genome assembly GCA_036927795.1 of Iris macrosiphon. Taxonomy (NCBI): domain Eukaryota; kingdom Viridiplantae; phylum Streptophyta; class Magnoliopsida; order Asparagales; family Iridaceae; genus Iris; species Iris macrosiphon. The sequence continues at coordinate 152,304,008 of JAYESA010000003.1, forward strand.
CACTTGGCAAGACTGTAGAAAGAGGCTAGGTGCTTGCCTCTATTGTGGTTCCCTAGCACATCAATTGAGGGACTGTCCTGTTGCTCAAGGACGTCCAGCTGCACCAAAGGCTCCAGTCCAGGCCAGGCCCCCAGCAGCACAACAAAGGGGACCCCCGCTTCCAACACAACAACAACGCTTTGCTCAGCACCAGCAGCAACAGAGGGGTGCACCGCAGCAAGGCCGTGCTTATGCAATGACTCTGGAAGAAGCTGAGGCCACAGCGGACGTGATCACAGGTTCCGTGCTTATAAATTCAATACCAGCTATTACTTTATTTGACTCTGGAGCTTCACATTCATTCATGTCAGTAGAATTTCTTATGAAGCATAGCTTAAGCACTAAACCCCTTAGGAATTGTTATAAGATCATTACCGGTGGAGGAATCATTCCGGTTAGTGATGCTTGTAACAATTGTCCTATCACATTATGTGGAAGAGAACTGTATGCTAGACTACTTGTAATGCCAGTGCCCAGTTTTGACATTATACTGGGTATGGATTGGTTAAGTCAACATCATGCCACAATAGACTGTCACAGAGGCAGTGTAATCTTCAGACCCCCTGGCAAGCCAGAATTTGAATTTGCTAGAGGTTCTAGAGAAATGGGTAATAACATAATTTGTGGAGCCCTAGTAACAGAAGAATTGCCACCTATCATCTCTGAATACCTTGATGTCTTCCCTGAGGATCTCCCAGGATTACCCCCAGACCGAGAAGTTGAATTCTCCATTGACTTAGTGCCAGGAGCAGCACCAGTATCTCAGAACCCCTACAGAATCAACAAGAATGAGATAATAGAACTTAATGAACAAATCAAGGAGCTAGAAGACAAAGGGTTCATTAGGTCTAGTGTCTCACCCTGGGGAGCCCCAATACTTTTTGTGCCCAAGAAGGACGGAACATCCAGAATGTGTATCGACTACAGGGCCTTAAATGCCTTAACAATTAAGAATAAGTATCCCCTGCCCAGGATAGATGACTTATTTGATCAGTTGAGTGGAGCTCGAGTATTTTCAAAGATTGATTTGAGGTCTGGTTACCACCAAGTAAGGGTAAGGAAAGAAGACATCCCTAAAACTGCTTTCAATACCCGGAACGGACATTACGAATTCTTAGTGATGCCGTTCGGGTTGACGAATGCTCCAGCAGTTTTTATGAATTTAATGAACAGAGTTTTCCAGCCATACCTAGATAAATTTGTAGTGGTCTTCATTGATGATATTTTGATCTACTCCAAGACTCCCGAAGAACATGAAGAACATTTGAGGTTAGCATTGGAGACTTTGAGGAAGGAAAAACTTTATGGAAAATTATCCAAATGTGCTTTCTTCCTAGACAAAGTAGAATTCTTGGGACATGTTGTGACTGGAGATGGAATAGCAGTAGACCCTAAGAAGATAGCTGCAGTAGAATCCTGGCCCACTCCAGACTCTGTAGCTGAGATTAGAAGTTTCCTGGGACTAGCTGGCTACTATAGGAAGTTTGTAAAGGACTTTGCTAGGATTGCTGAACCCATGACAAAGTTAACAAGGAAGGATGAAGAGTTCACCTGGACTGATGAATGCCAGCATGCTTTTGAGGAATTGAAGAAAAGGCTGACTTCTGCCCCTATTCTGACCTTACCTTCTGGAACCGGAGGTTTCGCTATTTATAGTGATGCTTCTGGAAAAGGTCTAGGTTGTGTATTGGAGCAGAATAAGAAAGTAATAGCATATGCCTCTAGACAGCTTCGACCACATGAAAAGAATTATCCAACCCATGATTTAGAATTGGCAGCTGTCATTTTTGCTCTTAAACTTTGGAAGCATTACCTTTATGGAGAAAGGGTGGAAATATTTACAGACCATAAAAGTCTAAAATACATCTTCACCCAGAAAGAGCTAAACATGAGGCAAAGAAGGTGGCTGGAACTAATGAAAGATTTTGATATCAACCTTCAATATCATCCAGGAAAGGCCAATGTAGTTGCTGATGCTCTAAGCAGATACCCTATGGCGATGTACTTGACCTTGAACCGACACTTGCTCGAGGACCTGGAAAGTCTGGGTATTGAAGTAATTATCCCAGGAAAAGAGGGCCAAATGATGAACTTGCGGATTCAGTCTACTTTAATAGACAAAATCAGGGAGACTCAGTTTCAAGACGAAGGCCTGCGAAGCCTTCGAGGTCAAGTGCAAGCCGGATTAGTAGAAGAATTCAGAATTCATGAAGATGGGTCACTGAGGCATGGCGATAGATTATGTGTACCTCAAGGAGACATAAGGGAAGAAATTATGCAAGAGGCGCACAGATCGCAATACTCCATACATCCAGGAGCCAACAAGATGTACAAGGACCTGAGGACGCATGTTTGGTGGCATGGCATGAAGAGAGAAGTATCCAGGTTCGTATCCCGCTGTTTAGTGTGCCAACAGGTTAAGGCTGAGAGGCAAAGACCTGGAGGATTGCTTCAACCACTACCCATTCCGGAGTGGAAGTGGGAACATATCACAATGGATTTTGTTTCCGGCCTTCCAAGGACACCTAGTGGTAAGGATGCAATCTGGGTGATAGTGGATAGACTGACCAAGTCGGCACACTTTCTACCTTTCAAAGTGGGGCTATCTACAGAGAAGCTGGCAGATTTATATATCAGACATATTGTTAAGCTACATGGGGTTCCAGTAAGCATTGTCTCCGACAGAGATTCAAGGTTCACCTCTCACTTCTGGAAGAGCTTACAGGCCAGCTTGGGGACTCAACTCAAATTCAGCACAGCTTATCATCCCCAAACCGATGGTCAATCGGAACGTACAATCCAGACACTTGAAGATATGCTCCGTACATGTGTTCTGGATTTTGGAGGATCTTGGGAAGACTATTTACATCTGGTGGAGTTCTCTTATAATAACAGCTACCAAGCCAGTATCGAGATGACTCCATTTGAAGCCCTGTATGGCCGAAGATGTCGTACCCCGCTATCATGGGACGACGTTGGAGAAAGAGCCCTACTGGGACCAGAGATGGTGATCGATTCAGCTGAGAAGGTAAAGCAAATAAGGGACAGACTTCGAGTGGCTCAAGACAGGCAACGACATTGGGCAAATAGCCACCGAAGGCCCTTGGAATTTGAGGTAATTAAATTTATGAAATTCAAGTCAATTTAAATATTTTGCTTATGGAACTAAGACTTGATTGTGACTTTATTAAAGGTTGGAGAACTGGTATTCTTAAAGATTTCCCCGACACGTGGCACCATTAGGTTCGGAAGGAGTGGAAAACTCAGCCCAAGATTCATCGGACCTTTTGGCATACAGGAGAAAATCGGAGAAGTGGCATACCGTCTGGCATTGCCACCCTCTCTGGAAGGAGTCCATAACGTCTTCCACGTGTCACAGCTGAGGAAGTATGTGTCAGACCCCAGCCACATTTTGGATCACTCAGAGCTCGAAGTAGGCCCAAGTTTGACTTACCAAGAGCAACCCGTGGAGATCTTGGATCGCTCGGAGAAAGTCCTACGGAATCAGGTTATCTCCCTGGTTCGCGTAGCTTGGAAGCATCATTCTCCCGGCGAATCCACCTGGGAGCGAGAAGACGAGATTAGAGAGCGATACCCCTATCTTTTTGACCCCTGAGGTATATTGTAATTTCCGGCTTTTTCTTTTCGTCCCATGTTATTCTTAAATTTCGAGGACGAAATTTTTGTAAGTTGGGTAGGTTGTAAACCCCCTGAATTTTCAAATTATTAAATCTTGGATTTTTCCCAATTTTCTGGAATTTTCTGTGAATTTTCTGTAATTAAAATCAAGGTTTTTGATTAATAAATGATTTTTAAATGGCAATAAATAATATTAAAATATCATGAAAATAATATTTTTGGGTGTAAAATAGAAAACTGGACTTAGGGCAATTTTTCTGGAATTTATCGGACCCCGGACCTATTTTTAAAAGCCTAAAAACTAATTTTCCTAATTATTAATTAATTTCTGTATTTATATTATTATTATTATTATTATTATTTATATTTTATTTATTTATTTTTATTTTAGCCTTGGGCCCGGCCCGGCCCAGTGGGCCGAGCCCGTCAGCTGCTGACCCGGCCCAGCCCTCACTTCTTAGCGGGTCGGGCGGGTCCGCTCACCCGGATCCGCGCCCGACCCGACCCGCCAGCCTTTCACCCGTCGTCCCCCCCCACGACCCGATCAATCCGCCGCCCGCCGCGTTCTCCGGCGACGTGGCCGGAGAACCGCTCCCCACGTCGTCTTCCCCGCCGGATCCCACGGCCACGACCACCCGGCCGACCCCTATTTATATCTCCCCCTCCTCCGTCCCTTTCCCCCAACTAGCCTAAACCCTAACCCTAGCTCGACCCCCCTCCGGCGATCTCCGGCGACCCGACGACCTCCTCCCAGATCCGCCCACCGCCAACCACCTAGCTCCCCTTCCTCCTCTCTCCTCCCCGACCTCCAGACACCTCCCTCCGCCGCTCGACGACTGCTCGAGCCGCCGCCAGAGCCTCGGCGCCGCCCTAGCCGCGCGGACGACCTCGCCTGAGCCGCCAGAGCCCCGGCCCGACCTCGCCGACCGACGGCCAGCCCCCCCCGAGCACCGGACACGGCAGCAGACCCGGACACGGGGAGCCCTAGCCGCGGACACACAGTGGACACAGCACAGGACACAAATCGCGTGTCGGACTCGGTTCAGAAACCCTGATTTCTCGGTTCCCTTCAGGTATTCATAACTTGCAACCCTGATCTCCGTTTTCGATTCCGTCAATTCCTACGCGTAGCCTGTATGACCCTCTCGGTGTCCGGATAAACTGTTTGTGGCACCGCGTCCTGTGGTGATCGCACACCGCGATCCAAAAACAGGAAAAAAACCAGACCCTGTTTCACCCCGGAACCGAGTACGTCCCGCCAAACGGGACGACTTGGTCGCGCACGGTCTTCACAGATACGTGCGCAGCGTCGATACGGACGTGTGAGTTTTCGCGGAGGCTGATTCGGGTGTGCGTGCACACCGGAATCAACGCGTATCCGCGGACATCGCCCCGTATCCGCAAATTCTGCTTTTCACCCTAACTTCTTGTACACTCGTCGGATCGAGACGAAACTTGTGCCATCGGACTCGTAGCGATACGCTGGTCCTGTGGGTCAAGTTTGGTTCGATTCTGAGAACGTTGACGAAATCGCGTGTCGTGGGCCCCACAGGCCCCGCTCGACGGGCGATTTTGTGTTCGGCTCATCGGAATTCAAATCTGGAAGTTCCGTTGGGTTCGTATCAGCGTTCCTGACCTGTTGACACTAAGTTTGGTGAATTTGGAGACCGTTGACCTGGACACGTTTTTCGGTGCAAAGCGGGCCCAACGGCGGACCCCGTTTTGGCCCGAAACTGCCGTTTTTGCCCTTGTCTCCAAATTGGACCCAAGGACAGGCGTTTCTAGCTATTTGACATCTTCTGAGCATGATGGTAATGTCTGTTTCAGCTTTTGGACTCATCTGTGGAAATTTCTCCCAAGAACCAAGTTAAACAGATCCAAACAACAGGCAAGTACCTGCACTTCAAGTTAAATCTAATTATATTGTGATAATTAAATTCCTGCTTTTCTAGTACCCTTGATGATTACACCTAGTGTCAGAAATGCTGGATTTTCATGTCTTGGATATATTAGTCCATGTCTTGTTATCATGTCGGGTGGGAGAATACTGAAAGGCATGTAGTTTACCCTTCCCCTTGTCGTGAATAATAGCTGTTGGTACACGACTGTCCATCAGCCGGATCTCGATTTTTCGTGAATAATAGCCGTTTATGACGGCCGGATTAGCCTTATAAACCCCTACATGCCAACTAAGTATTCTAAAAACAAACACAAGTCTCATACAGATAGTTCTAGTCATGTTATGTTTCTTGCTGATTGTAGTAGTTTCATTTCCTGCTCATTTACTTCTATTTTCTCATTTTCCTGTTTATAGTGTTGACTCTGAGATATTAACTTTCCTTTATGCAATTCCCTTAACATGATATTCAATGTTTAATTGTCATAATATTTAGTTTAACATTGTTGTGCACTGTGTACTTTGCTCCTTTCCTGACTGGATCTGTTGATTTAGGCGATGATGAGGATCTTGCCCCTACCTATTATGGTCCTTATGAGGGTACAGATGATACCTATGAGGAGCCAGAACCCACCCAGGAGACCCCTGCTGCTGAGTAGCTAGTTTTAGCTATCTTTTATTCTGTTTCTATCTTATTTAATCGGGTTTGTCCCCGATTTCATCTGGAATTTCTGTATTAAACATTTGAATTGCTGTCACATTTATTTCAGTTTGCAAATTTTAAGTTTCTATTCCCATTATTATCTTGCCTATGTTAATTGTGAATGAGTTAGACTAGTTAGATGGATTGACCTAGACAGCGTACTACCGCCGACTCTGCGGCGTAGGCTGGACGTACCCACGCACTCGTGCCCGAACTTCCGGGTGCGGGTCGTGACACTCGTAGCGATACGCTGGTCCTGTGGGTCAAGTTTGGTTCGATTCTGAGAACGTTGACGAAATCGCGTGTCGTGGGCCCCACAGGCCCCGCTCGACGGGCGATTTTGTGTTCGGCTCATCGGAATCCAAATCTGGAAGTTCCGTTGGGTTCGTATCAGCGTTCCTGACCTGTTGACACTAAGTTTGGTGAATTTGGAGACTTTTGACCCGGACACGTTTTTCGGTGCAAAGCGGGCCCAACGGCGGACCCCGTTTCGACCCGAAACTGCCGTTTTTGCCCTTGTCTCCAAATTGGACCCAAGGACAGGCATTTCTAGCTATTTGACATCTTCTGAGCATGATGGTAATGTCTGTTTCAGCTTTTGGACTCATCTGTGGAAATTTCCCCCAAGAACCAAGTTAAACAGATCCAAACAACAGGCAAGTACCTGCACCTCAAGTTAAATCTATATATTGTGATAATTAAATTCCTGTTTCACTAGTACCCTTGATGATTACGCCTAGTGTTAGAAATGCTGAATTTTCATGTCTTGACTATTGGAATTCATGTCTTGTTATCATGTCGGGTGGGAGAATACTGAAAGGCATGTAGTTTACCCTTCCCCTTGTCGTGAATAATAGCTGTTGGTACACGACTGTCCATCAGCCGGATCTCGATTATTCGTGAATAATAGCCGTTTATGACGGCCGGATTAGCCTTATAAACCCCTACATGCCAACTAAGTATTCTAAAAACAAACACAAATTTCATACAGATAGTTTCTAGTCATGTTATGTTTCTTGCTGATTGTAGTAGTTTCATTTTCTGCTCATTTACTTCTATTCTCTCATATTCCTGTTTATAGTTGTGACTCTGAGATATGGACAATCTTTTATGCAATTTCCTTAACATGATATTCAATGTTTAGTTGTCATAAATATTTAGTTTAACATTGTTGTGCACTGTGTACTTTGCTCCTTTCCTGACTGGATCTGTTGATTTAGGCGATGATAAGGACTTTGCTCCTACTTATTATGGTCCTTATGAGGGTACAGATTATACCTATGAGGAGCCAGAACCCACCCAGGAGACCCCTGCTGCTGAGTAGCTTTTAGTAGCTATCTTTTATTTCTGTTCTTATCTTATTTATCGGGTTTGTCCCCGATTTCATTTGAAATTCCTGTATTAAACATTTGAATTGTTGTCACATTCATTCCAGTTGCATAATTTAAGTTTTTATTCTCATTATTATCTTGCCTATGTTAAATTGTGAATGAGTTAGACTAGTTAGATGGATTGACCTAGACAGCGTACTACCGTCGACTCTGCGGCGTAGGCTGGACGTACCCACGCACTCGTGCCCGAACTTCCGGGTGCGGGTCGTGACACGTTTTTATGGTGGCCCATGCAGGTCCTATCCTTAAATAGGGTAATACCCTAGGACAGGATATGGAATAAAATTGAGGATTCTAGGAAAAGCTCATTCACAGTATAGCGTCCTTATTTCAATTCTTGATATCGTTGCTGCTCAATTTTTCTATCGCCTTTGATTTCCAAGTATTCTATTCTGATCTTCCTATCCCTTAATCTTTCAGAATGGTCCAGACCAGGAACACAGTAGGAGGCACATCAGAACCAGCTGAGCCGAATGTGCCCGAGACTCTTGCACTCCCGCCGCCCCCATCTGTTCTGGCAGTTACCTTAGATGGGGCACAGCTAATAGGAGTATTCCAGGGATTAGTGGAATCCCAGAAAGAACAGACGGCACTTCTGCGGACCAGCCTCTCAGAAGCTCTTAAACCCCAGGAGTCGTCACTCAAGAGGCCAGGGAATGCTAAAGACTTCAAGAACCTTAGGCCTCTGGAATTTTATGGAACTGAGGGCATTCTCTACGCTGATGAGTGGATAGAGAATGTCGAGAGACTCCTGAAGACTGCTCGGGTTCCCGATGATCTCAAAGTGGAATCCGCTAGCCTGCAACTGTTCGATATTGCTCGAACCTGGTTCAGAGATGAACCCCAACTATCTGCTCCCGACGTCACCTGGGAGGACTTCAAGAGGCTATTTAAGGAGAAATTTTATCCCGAAGTGGCTCGGGAAGCTCTCGAAAGCCAATTCGAGAGACTGGAACAAGGTAACATGACTGTTAATGAATATACTGCTGAATTTAGCAGGTTAAGCCACTTTGCGGAGTACATGGTTCGTACCCCGGAGGACAGAGCCCGAAGGTTCAAGAAGGGGCTATCTCCGGATATCCGCCTTGCTGTCACCACCAGCCGAGCTCGCACCTATGAAGAAATCCTGAGCGTGGCACAAGGAGTCGAGAGAGACATGGGGCACAAACTGAAGCGAGAAAGAGATACCGGAAATGCGGGACCCAACAAACGCCCTTTTCAACAACAACAACAGCAGAGGGCTCCGCAGCAAAATCAGCGTCCTCCCCCTCGAGCTCCAGCACCCCAGGCTCAAGGACAGAACCAACGAGCTCCCCCTTGCAACTATTGCCAAAAACCAGGCCACACTTGGCAAGACTGCAGAAAGAGGCTAGGTGCTTGCCTCTATTGTGGTTCCCCAGCACATCAATTGAGGGACTGTCCTGTTGCTCAAGGACGTCCAGCTGCACCAAAGGCTCCAGTCCAGGCCAGGCCCCCAGCAGCACAACAAAGGGGACCTCCGCTTCCAACTCAACAACAACGCTTTGCTCAGCACCAACAGCAACAACAGAGGGGTGCACCGCAGCAAGGCCGTGCTTATGCAATGACTCTGGAAGAAGCAGAAGCCACAGCTGACGTGATCACAGGTTTCGTGCTTATAAATTCAATACCAGCTATTACTTTATTTGACTCTGGAGCTTCTCATTCATTCATGTCAGTAGATTTCCTTATGAAGCATAACTTAATCACTAAACCCCTTAGGAATTGTTATAAGATCATTACCGGTGGAGGAATCATCCCGGTTAGTGATGCCTGTAACAATTGTCCTATTACATTATGTGGAAGAGAACTGTATGCTAGACTACTTGTAATGCCAGTGCCCAATTTTGACATTATACTGGGTATGGATTGGTTAAGTCAACATCATGCCACAATAGACTGTCACAGAGGCAGTGTAATCTTCAGACCCCCTGGCAAGACAGAATTTGAATTTGCTAGAGGTTCTAGAGAAATGGGTAATAACAAAATTTGTGGAGCCCTAGTAACAGAAGAGTTGCCACCTATCCTCTCTGAATACCTAGATGTCTTCCCTGAGGATCTTCCAGGCTTACCCCCAGACCGAGAAGTTGAATTCTCCATTGACTTAGTGCCAGGAGCAGCACCAGTATCTCAGAACCCCTACAGAATAAACAAGAATGAGATAATAGAACTAAATGAACAAATCAAAGAGCTAGAAGACAAAGGTTTCATTAGGTCTAGTGTCTCACCTTGGGGAGCTCCAGTACTATTTGTGCCCAAGAAGGACGGAACATCCAGAATGTGTATTGACTATAGGGCCTTAAATGCCTTAACAATTAAGAATAAGTATCCCCTGCCCAGGATCGATGATTTATTTGATCAGTTGAGTGGAGCTCGGGTGTTTTCAAAGATTGATTTGAGGTCTGGTTACCACCAAGTAAGGGTAAGGAAAGAAGACATCCCTAAAACTGCTTTCAATACCCGGAACGGACATTACGAATTCCTAGTGATGCCGTTCGGGTTGACGAATGCTCCAGCAGTTTTTATGAATTTAATGAACAGAGTTTTCCAGCCATACCTAGACAAATTTGTAGTGGTCTTCATTGATGATATTTTGATCTACTCCAAGACTCCCGAAGAACATGAAGAACATTTGAGGTTAGCATTGGAGACTTTGAGGAAGGAAAAACTTTATGGAAAATTATCCAAATGTGCTTTCTTCCTAGACAAAGTAGAATTCTTGGGACATGTTGTGACTGGAGATGGAATAGCAGTAGACCCTAAGAAGATAGCTGCAGTAGAATCCTGGCCCACTCCAGACTCTGTAGCTGAGATTAGAAGTTTCCTGGGACTAGCTGGTTACTATCGAAAGTTTGTGAAGGACTTTGCTAGGATTGCTGAACCCATGACAAAGTTAACAAGGAAGGATGAAGAGTTCACCTGGACTGAAGAATGTCAGCATGCTTTTGAGGAATTGAAGAAAAGGCTGACTACTGCTCCTATCCTGACCTTACCCTCTGGAACCGGAGGTTTCGCTATTTATAGTGATGCTTCTGGAAAAGGTCTAGGTTGTGTATTGGAGCAGAATAAGAAAGTAATAGCATATGCCTCTAGACAGCTTCGACCACATGAAAAGAATTATCCAACCCATGATTTAGAATTGGCAGCTGTCATTTTTGCTCTTAAACTTTGGAAGCATTACCTTTATGGAGAAAGGGTGGAAATATTTACAGATCATAAAAGCCTAAAATATATCTTCACCCAGAAAGAGCTAAACATGAGGCAAAGAAGGTGGCTGGAACTAATGAAAGACTTTGATATCACTCTTCAATATCACCCTGGGAAGGCAAATGTAGTTGCTGATGCTCTAAGCAGGTATCCTATGGCGATGTACTTGACTATGGACAGACACCTGCTGGAGGACTTGGAAAGTCTGGGTATTGAAGTAATTATCCCAGAAAAAGAGGGCCAAATGATGAACTTGCAGATTCAGTCTACCTTAATAGACAAGATCAAGGAGACTCAGTTTCAAGACGAAGGCCTGCGAAGCCTTCGAGGTCAAGTGCAAGCTGGATTAGTAGAAGATTTCAGAATTCATGAGGATGGATCACTGAGGCATGGTGATAGATTATGTGTACCTCAAGGAGACATAAGAGAAGAAATTATGCAAGAGGCGCACAGATCGTAATACTCCATACATCCAGGAGCCAACAAGATGTACAAGGACCTGAGGACGCATGTTTGGTGGCATGGCATGAAGAGAGAAGTATCCAGGTTCGTATCCCGCTGTTTAGTGTGCCAACAGGTTAAGGCTGAAAGACAACGACCTGGAGGATTGCTTCAACCACTACCCATTCCGGAGTGGAAGTGGGAACATATCACAATGGATTTTGTTTCCGGCCTTCCAAGGACACCTAGTGGAAAGGATGCAATCTGGGTGATAGTAGATAGACTGACCAAGTCTGCACACTTCTTACCCTTCAAAGTAGGGCTATCTACAGAGAAGCTGGCAGAGTTATATATCAGACATATTGTTAGGCTGCATGGAGTTCCAGTAAGTATTGTCTCCGACAGAGATTCAAGGTTCACGTCTCACTTCTGGAAGAGCTTACAAGCCAGTTTGGGAACTCAACTCAAATTCAGCACAGCTTATCATCCCCAAACCGATGGACAATCGGAGCGTACCATCCAGACACTTGAAGATATGCTCCGTACATGTGTTCTGGATTTTGGAGGATCCTGGGAAGACTATTTACATCTGGTGGAGTTCTCTTATAATAACAGCTACCAAGCCAGTATCGAGATGACTCCATTTGAAGCCCTGTATGGCCGAAGATGTCGTACCCCGCTATCATGGGACGACGTTGGAGAAAGAGCCCTACTGGGACCAGAGATGGTGATCGATTCAGCTGAGAAGGTAAAGCAAATAAGGGACAGACTTCGAGTGGCTCAAGACAGGCAACGACATTGGGCAAATAGCCACCAAAGGCCCTTGGAATTTGAGGTAATTAAATTTATGAAATTTAAGTCAATTTAAATATTTTGCTTATGGAACTAAGACTTGATTGTGACTTTATTAAAGGTTGGAGAGCTGGTATTCTTAAAGATTTCCCCGACACGTGGCACCATTAGGTTCGGAAGGAGTGGAAAACTCAGCCCAAGATTCATCGGACCTTTTGGCATACAGGAGAAAATCGGAGAAGTGGCATACCGACTGGCATTGCCACCCTCTCTGGATGGAGTACATAACGTCTTCCACGTGTCGCAGCTGAGGAAGTATGTGTCAGACCCCAGTCACATTTTGGATCACTCAGAGCTCGAAGTAGGCCCAAGTCTGACTTACCAGGAGCAACCCGTGGAGATCCTGGATCGCTCGGAGAAAGTCCTACGGAATCAGGTTATCTCCCTGGTTCGCGTAGCTTGGAAGCATCATTCTCCCGGCGAATCCACCTGGGAGCGAGAAGACGAGATTAGAGAGCGATACCCCTACCTTTTTGAACCCTGAGGTATATTGTATTTTATTTTTCGGCCTTTTCTTTTTCGTGCCCTGTTATTCTTAAATTTCGAGGACGAAATTTTTGTAAGTTGGGTAGGTTGTAAACCCCCTGAATTTTCAAATTATTAAATCTTGGATTTTTCCTAAATTTTCTGGAATTTTCTGGAAATTTTCTGTAATTAAAATCATGGTTTTCAATTATTAAATAATTTTTAATTGCTAATAAATAATATTAAAATGTCATGAAAATAACATTTTTGGGTGTAAAATGAAAAACTGGACTTAGGGCAATTTTTCTGGAATTTATCGGACCCCGGACCTATTTTTAAATACCTAAAAACTATTTATTTAATTATTTAATTATTTGTTTATTTATTTAATGGTTTATTACTATTACTAATATTATTATATATATATTTTTTTTGTTTTTGGGCCCGGCCCGGCCCAGTGGGCCGAGCCCAGTGCAGCTCAGCCCAACCCTCCTTCTTAGCGGGTCGGGCGGGTCCGCTCGGCCGGATCTGCGCCCGACCCGACCCGCCCGGTCACTCACCCTGTCACCCAGTCTCCCCCACGACCGGGCGATTCCGCCGCCGGCGCCGGAAAACGCGCGCGTCCGGCCACGCCCTCCCCACGTCGCCCTCACCACCGGAAAACCCGCCCACGACGCCCCGGACTCACCCTCGCCTCGTCCCCTATTTATAGCCCTCACCTCAGCCCCTTTCTCCCCGCAAAACCCTAACCCTAACGACCTCCGGCGAGCCCCAATCCCCGGCGACTTCCTCCCAGACCGCCGTCCACCACCCTGCGTCGACCTTTCCCCCCCCAGATCCACCGCAGCCAGAACCTCCTCTCCCCTTCCTCCTCCTCCCCAGGCGGCCAGACCCCCGAGCCTTCCTCCCCTCTTCTTCTCAGCCCGCCGCCGGCCATCCCGAGCCCCCTCGACGCTGCTCGACGACCGCCGTGACCTCGCCGACCGACGGCGTGCCCTCCAGCAGCACCGGACACGCCGCGGACACGGGTACGAGCTCGGACACGCGGACAGACCCGGACACGGGAGTCACAGCCAGGACACGAGCACGTGTGTCGGACACAGAAAACCCCTTTCCGTGAAGCTGCGTTCAGGTATTCGTATCTTGCAACCCTGACCTCCGTTTTCGAATCCGTCAATTCCTACGCGAAGCCTGTATGACCCTCTCGGTGTCCGGACAAACTGTTCGTGGCACCGCGTCCTGTGGTGATCGCACACCGCGATCCAAAAAAGGAAAAACCAGACCCTGTTTCACCCCGGAACTGAGTCCGCCCCGCCAAACGGGACGACTTGGTCGCGCACGGTCTTCACAGATACGTGCGCAGCGTCGATACGGACGTGTGAGTTTTCGCGGAAGCTGATTCGGGTGTGCGTGCACACCGGAATCAACGCGTATCCGCGGACATCGCCCCGTATCCGCCTTTTCTGCAATTCACCCTAATTTCGTGTACACTCGTCGGATCGAGACAAAACTTGCTCCATCGAACTCGTAGCGATACGCTGGTCCTGTGGGTCAAGTTTGGTTCGATTCTGAGAACGTTGACGAAATCGCGTGTCGTGGGCCCCACAGGCCCCGCTCGACGGGCGATTTTGTGTTCGGCTCATCGGAATCCAAATCTGGAAGTTCCGTTGGGTTCGTATCAGCGTTCCTGACCTGTTGACACTAAGTTTGGTGAATTTGGAGACTTTTGACCCGGACACGTTTTTCGGTGCAAAGCGGGTCCAACGGCGGACCCCGTTTCGACCCGAAACTGCCGTTTTTGCCCTTGTCTCCAAATTGGACCCAAGGACAGGCATTTCTAGCTATTTGACATCTTCTGAGCATGATGGTAATGTCTGTTTCAGCTTTTGGACTCATCTGTGGAAATTTCCCCCAAGAACCAAGTTAAACAGATCCAAACAACAGGCAAGTACCTGCACCTCAAGTTAAATCTATATATTGTGATAATTAAATTCCTGTTTCACTAGTACCCTTGATGATTACGCCTAGTGTTAGAAATGCTGAATTTTCATGTCTTGACTATTGGAATTCATGTCTTGTTATCATGTCGGGTGGGAGAATACTGAAAGGCATGTAGTTTACCCTTCCCCTTGTCGTGAATAATAGCTGTTGGTACACGACTGTCCATCAGCCGGATCTCGATTATTCGTGAATAATAGCCGTTTATGACGGCCGGATTAGCCTTATAAACCCCTACATGCCAACTAAGTATTCTAAAAACAAACACAAATTTCATACAGATAGTTTCTAGTCATGTTATGTTTCTTGCTGATTGTAGTAGTTTCATTTTCTGCTCATTTACTTCTATTCTCTCATATTCCTGTTTATAGTTGTGACTCTGAGATATGGACAATCTTTTATGCAATTTCCTTAACATGATATTCAATGTTTAATTGTCATAAATATTTAGTTTAACATTGTTGTGCACTGTGTACTTTGCTCCTTTCCTGACTGGATCTGTTGATTTAGGCGATGATGAGGACCTTGCTCCTACTTATTATGGTCCTTATGAGGGTACAGATTATACCTATGAGGAGCCAGAACCCACCCAGGAGACCCCTGCTGCTGAGTAGCTTTTAGTAGCTATCTTTTATTTCTGTTCTTATCTTATTTATCGGGTTTGTCCCCGATTTCATTTGAAATTCCTGTATTAAACATTTGAATTGTTGTCACATTCATTCCAGTTGCATAATTTAAGTTTCTATTCTCATTATTATCTTGCCTATGTTAAATTGTGAATGAGTTAGACTAGTTAGATGGATTGACCTAGACAGCGTACTACCGCCGACTCTGCGGCGTAGGCTGGACGTACCCACGCACTCGTGCCCGAACTTCCGGGTGCGGGTCGTGACAGTAGCCAAGATTCGTGAGTGCTACAGTCCACCCCGTCCAGATGCGTGAGACTATCGTGAAGTTCCGTCCGGATCGGATCGGTGCCAGTGCCCCAACAACCGTCCACAGGAACCATTGTCCTTGTGCACAAGTTGTCCATGATCAATCATTCATAACACGTTAAACATTCATGCAGTTGAGGCAACACGAGTACAAGACAAGTAGCATTTGCAGGATTCGTTTTGCATAGCCTCCCTGACAGTTTATTGCATAACAAGTATATTCCATACTTAGCACAATTATAGAAGAAGATGCATTCTAACTATAATTGAAGCATATGATGAACATTTGAATGAACTAGCATGCAATAAGATAACCGTTCACAAGTTTTGTTGACAAGCAATATAGTCCAAGTCTATTCCCTTTTTATCTTGACATCTTTTAGTTAATACTTGGTATCGTTTGATCGGGGCAACAAGAATGTATGAGTTTTAGGTAATCGGGATGGTAGCCACTCACTTAGTTGGTTGGAAGCGAGAAGGAAAGAGGCGCTTCAAGACTCCGCTCGTAAGTCGCCTACTGCTCGTTCACCTGCATTGCACGAACAGCTCGATTAATACCTCTTTCTCTCTTTCCAATCTCGAAATTGAAGTGTAGTTTAATGAACGAAAATAATGAAACCCATCGAAACTATTCAAGAAAAATAAGCAAATCCGAAAACCAACTCAAAGCACAAAAGCAACAAGCGACATCGAAATCTGAGACTACAAAGATAACAGCGGAGAGGTCCCTCCTGACTCTGCCGCTAAGTCGATCCTGGGGGCACGGTCCATTGAATATGGAAATCAATTCCGAAGAAACAAATCCATAACGAGGACGAGTTCTTGTTTCAATCTATCCTGATCGAACGATACCATCTTGTGTTTCTTAGCCACGCTCCTCGAATAGGAGGAACAGGACGTCACACTTATGCCATTGAATTCGTGGTATCACGCTGGTCCTGTGACCTAAGTTCCACGAGATTCTGAGATATTTGAACCAATCGTCTATTCGCGGGCCCCACGGTTTGACTTGAAGGGCAAATTTATGATCGGCTCACCGGAACCCATAATTGGATACACCGTTGAGTTTGTATCATCATTTAGGATTTGTTTGACCTATAATTTTTCCAATTTAGAGACCTTTACCCCTGGTACGTATTTTGGTACAAAATGGGCCATACATGGACCCCGCTTTAATCTGAAATTACCGTTTTGCCCCTGTGTCCAAATTGGACGAAAGGGTAGACCTTTATGACTATCTCGCTGATTTTGGAGACTTTGGTGATATTTATTTCAGCATCCGAAGACGTTCATTCGGAGGCCATAGTTTCTTATTCCTTGTGCTTGACGTCTGGACGCTTACACTACGCAGTTTGCTTGCCAGGAAAGTTTACATTGCCATTGTACTATGATCTACATTCCATATAGTACATGTATTTTATTTCTGTTATTTAGTTCATATATTTTAACTGCTATATAAATTGTGCGTCCAAGAATAATTTGGGTGCAACGACGGTAGCATCATATTTTGTCCTTATTATATATTATGCATGTCAACCTAGTTTTACGAGACCACCACATAATTTGGAGGTTTCATTATATTTTATTGGCCGTGACACATCTGTTACACGAGTGTGAGTCTCTTGTAAGACACGTACTTGCGTGACGGGCTGGCCACCTGTACGTATGGGACGTGCGATAGGGAATAACTGCTAATAAAATTTGTATGTTATAATACTTAGCAGTTATTAGAGGTATCATCGTGTCATGGATATGGCATGAATAGAGCATGGGGTGGGAAGAACAACAAGCAATACGTTTGGGCTCCTTTGTACTTTTTCTTATGTAACCCGTACGCTCCGTCGGAGATGCGTGGTCATATGACCCATATATTATATATCTACAGGCAGCCTCTGACGTTCAAAAGACGTCATACTTTTTAGGCCCCTGATTCTCCGAGAGAATTATGCCAATCCCATTTTAGCCAGATAGCCCACGTGTTGGAAAGTTGTTCTCAAAAGTGCATTCACATAGACGGTTAGGCGACCATTTGGATGTTTATTTTCAGTACTTTATTGTCATGCTTATATGTATCTTGTTACGTCCCTCTGAGGACCTGGTCCCTTTCTAGGTGTAGACGATCATGACTATTCGCAAGAGCACGGATTATGACTTGCTACTTCGTTCTCTTTCGAGGAGGTCTTTTCTTCGAGCCTCTCTGATCATTAGATGATGTACTTATTATAATTTTTTTATATTCTAGTTTGGCAGTGGATTTGTCTCCATCCAACTATTAGTTCTTCTCGACTAGTTCATATTTGGTTCATTGATATATTTGATCATTTATTTCTTTATGATCTTTGTGGATGAGATTTAGTTATGCCATGTGACTTGTGACAATTATATACCACTTGTGAATTATTATTCATAATACAGCGTACGTGTGTGTTATGGTTTTCATATATTGGAGTTTTCATATACATATGGCTGGCATGCTTACGTATTTCTAGTCCTACATATTTTGGGATTGGGGTGTGACATCGTCTTTGGCTCAAGTTTGGATCTCTCGTCCTTCGGTACATGCACGAAGGCCTTACAACAAAACACTCGCAGGTGATTGTATGACGACTTTTTGTCGTACCATACTTTGTCAGGCACATCACCCTGCAAAGGAGCACTAGGAGATAAATTAATAACATAAGCAGTTGTGTAAAATGCCTCACTCCAATAGCTGCCTGGCAAGTTTACTTCTGACTGCAAATACAGCACCCTCTCCGTTAGCATCATGTTCATCCTCTCAGCTACACCGTTGAGCTACGGTGTCTTTGGTGGAGTCTTCTGGTGTCGTATCCCTTGCTCTCTGCAATAAGCATCAAAGGGACCGATATACTCGCCGCCATTGTCCGACCAAACACAAAGCAACTTTTTACCCGTCTTTCTTTCAACAGAGGCCTGAAACTCCTTGAAAGTGGGCAGCACCTGATCCTTGGTCTTTAAGGTATAGACCCAAACCTTCCTGAAACAATCATAAATAAATATTATAAAATAAGAAGCACCACCAATGAATTTTACCTTCATAGGACCGCAGACATCTGAGTGAATCAACTCGAGCAACGCCAGCTTTCTTGAACTTGGGTGACTTTGGAAAGACAGCATATTTTGCTTTCCCGTCAAACAGTGCGTGCACTTTTCCAACTTTGTAGACTTTAGCCCTGGAATCACCTTCATGTTCACCAAGCAGCTCATCCCCTTCTCGCCGATATGGCTAAGCCGTCTGTGCCACAAATCTGTAGACGCATCAGTAGCTGCGTTAACCTCATGTGCGCTCCCTTTCATATAGTAGAGTCTGGACCTCTTGCTTCCTCTGGCAATCACCATCGAACATCTGGACAGCTTTCACTGATTGTTCTTGAAGAGACCGAAGAAACCCTCGTCATCCAACCTTTCAACCGACACCAGGTTAAAACGGATATCAGGGACATGACGAACATCTTTGAGAACAAGAACTGCACCTATTTTTGTCCTCAAATGCACATCTCCAATGACAACCACCTTCGACACATCTTCATTGTCCATCTTCAACACTCCACAGTCGCATGTTGTGTATGTAGCAAATAGTGTCATGTTGTAAGATACGTGCGTTAAAGCATCTGAGTCCACCAGCCAAGAATTATTATCGCAGGCGAGGTTCATAACTACCTCATCACCTACAATGATCACGTCGCCTCCATGTGTCGAGGTCGCCGATGTAGTGTTCTCACTTTGCTTTCCCTTGTCGCCCTTCTTCTCTCTCTTCCAAGAGAAACAGTTCTGCTTGATGTGTCCCTTCTTGCCACAATTTCTAAAACTCTTATAAGCCTGAACCCCTACTCTTTACTCTTGTTGGTTTTAGACTAGTAAAAATTTATTTTTCTCAAGTCTTTTCAAAGAGCTAGCTCTCTCTCTCTCTCTCTCTCTCTCTCTCTCTCTCTCTCTCTCTCTCTCATACATTTAAAATAATTAAATTTATTTATTCTCGATGCTTGTGGAAATATTAATGTTAGCACGTGCAACATTAATGGTCATCTCCGCGTAGAGCCACCAACAAAACCAAAACAAATATTCTGGAGGAACTTATGAGTTCTTAATTTTAAAGATTCGACCATTAGTAGTCGTTGGATTATATGCATCTCGTCTGCTGTTTTTTTTTCCTCTCTCCAAAGTATCTAAATAGAAAGGAAAAAAAAGAAAAGAGGAAGGGCCTAAATACATAACAAAATGACTCCCTCGATTGCATGAGGTCCCTTCAACCGACACCGACACCCACACCCACACCCACCAACCAATGCAAGTGCACTTCACCATGGATCCAATATAGACAGCTAGCACACGTACATACATGCATGTTGATCATGTGACATTACATGATCGAGCTAGCCTTCAGTGTTCCCGAGCCTCAGCCCATGCTCTCTTATGTATGCAACCCCTTCATATTATCTCTGTCTCTGTCTTGGCCATGTCTCTTGAACCAGCAGGAAAGCAGCATCGATGTGCCTTCTATGCCAACATGTCTTCTTTATCTACCATTCACGTAAAAAAAAATGTACTCACTACAGTTAAAAGGGTTAATTTCTCATCTTCTTCTGATTTTAAGTTGGGTTGACAATTTAATTTCTTATACCGTAAGTGTTAGTATTGGAATATCATTCAGCTCAAGTTTTTACTTTTTAGTCACTTTTAGTGGTTCACAACAAGGGCGGAACCAGAAATCTAATCTGAGATGGGCTGAAGTGGATTATGATGGACTGACTCACAAAAAAAAAAATTATATATGAAAAAAAATCAAAAAAAAAAAAATTTGGTGGGCTGGATCAATTTATTGCTCTTTCCTTTCCTTTAGAAAATTAAAATTCCTATTGAATTTTCTTTTCAGTGTTTGAAAATGTCAAGAAAATTGAAAGAGAAAGTGAATACTTAAAGGTGGAAAAATAAATTCTTGGTTTGATGGAGGGAACCATTTTTTTTCTCCTATTTCTCTTTCCATTAGGAATAAATTCCTTTTCTCCTCAATTTTCAGGAACCAAACGAGGCCTTTGGGTTATTAAAAAGGATGTACATATTTCTATTTGGGATTATATCTTTATTGAGTTAAACTCTATTCTTGTCCTTAATTGATACTATTTTGCCGATCAGTATTTATAGTATTACATGTTTGGTGTGATTATTGGAAAATCTCTTTAGGTTAGAATGATGAACAGATATTGCCCACGCTACTTCTACGGAGATATTTTGCGAGTTAAGATTTATTGTGTCTTTAGTTGTTTCTTATTTCCATGTAAAAATGAAGAAGGAGAAGAAGAAGAAGAAAAAATCAAATTAAAACCAAAGTTATTTGCAAGCCTTTGTGATAAGAACTATGTGACAGATCAGAACCTATTTCAAATAAATATCATCTGGTCCAAGAAACTAAGACATATGGTCTATATCCCAATAAATGCTGGATTGATACGGACCAAATTTGAAGAATGAGACAAGGATGAAATTGAACAATACTTCCCCCACCCACCACCACAATGTAGGTTGCCTGCCTGCTGTCTGTCCACCATTATCACCTCTAATAACTTAGCATGCAGCAACCCTGTTCCTTTCTGGAGGAGTGCTAGGCTGGCCGAATCGTCGACAGCGATGAAGTTAGCATGTTCACTGGTCTGTCGTACGTCGACCTGGTCCCAATGTTTTGCTCTCGTGCGATCGGTCGGTTTCCATTCAATTCCCTCCCCAAAAAGAGAGAGGGAATGGGGACAT
>JAYESA010000003.1:152325455-152540730 GCA_036927795.1 Iris macrosiphon
TATAATCAACACATTATCCACTTTAGATACTCGTTACTTATCACGAGTAGGCAACTGGACCGCGCCAAGCAACGTATTATAAACTAATTGCAAAACCTGATTCCCCAAATTAACTAGGCAGCATAGAATAGCTAACCTAAGTATTAATCCAGTCTAATTAAAACCCCTCTCGGAAAGTAAGCTTGGCACAAAACTACTCGAATGTGCATACGTAACCTAATCCCTAATGATAAGTACACAAATGAGCTGCGATGATGTTAGAAATCGAAGAAGATAAAGTACCCTTGCCAAAGCGACGGCATGGCAGTACTTGTCGAGCTTCTGCTTGAGCATCGCCGCGTACTCCCCCGGATCCACGTCCGGCGACTGATCTGCCGGAGGAATCCGCGCCGCCGGCGGCGGAGGAGGAGCGGGCCGGGGGTTACTGATCTCCACCACCTCGTCGGAGGAAATATTCGAGGACACGACCGATGCGACAGGAAAATTAGGGTTAGGGTTCCTCGGAGGAGGAGGAGGAGGAATGGGAGGTGCTTCCAGAACGTTGTCCCCGCCTTCTAGAAACTTCTCGAGCAGCCACTCCGACGGGCTCCGGTTCATCATCCTCCGGTCGAGCCCGCCGGACGTGGCGGGCGAGGGGAGCCAGAACGGATCCGATCTCTCTTGGAAGACCCGTTTCATGTTTTCGGAGCTTCGATAAGGATTTTCTTGTTGCTTCCGGATGACGAGAGGGGTTTGATATATTCTACGGAGGAGACGGAGGTTTTACGGAAAAGCCCTTGGGTTTTGTAAATATTTGTGCTTGTGCGCGCCTTTTTCTGGTTTTTTGTCGCTCGTGCGCATTTAGATGGAATATGGGCGAATCCTTTTCTATGGTGTGCTTTCTAGACAGTGTTCGCCAATGAGTGCGCTTTGTCTTAGCTATGAAACTTCTGGACAGCTGCTGACCCACGTGGCCCACTCCATGGAAACAAAGACCATTTGATACAAAATTTACATCATAAAAATTACTAGTATATATGCACGTACTTTGCACGTATATTGGAGTGAATGATGTTGATGAGTTAGTTTACTTTAGCATGAACCCTTTGATTGTCAGTGAAATTTATTGCATCTCTTAAATGGTTGTCATTGAAATTTATTGTAGGTATTCTTTTTAATTACTAAATATGTTGAAGGGTATTTTTGGAACGAAAATTTTTCACGGTGAAGCCTAGTTTTGGCATTATATAGTAGAGATTATTTAGTTGTAAAATTTTCTCTCTCTATTTTAATAACGAGACTTTAAAATAGCTCAAAAATAAATCGTTTAAGTCGTTATAAATATTCAATTATTTATTTAAAAAATTTAATATTAAGTTAAAAAAATGTATTGAAAAAAAAAATTGTTATAAATAACGTAATAAAAAATTGACAAATCAAGAAAAATGCCTTTCACTTTAACCACACTAGTAAACTCACGTACGTTACACATCAAATAAAATTTCTTCTTTATGATATTATTAAAAAATAATATAAATATTTAAATATATTTATATTAAGATTTATTATATACATATTATATTTTAATTAAAAATTTAAAATTAATTATAATTTGTTATGGACATATTTATACTCTTATAATGAGACTTCAAAACGGCTAAAAAGTGAGCTAGAAGAGATGTTTGATTATAGTTATATAATATTATGTAGATAAATAATTAGTTAAATTTTATTTAATTTTTAATTACGTGAGGATATACGTCAAGTTTAGACGGCTAGCCATTTCATATAAAAAACTAATAAATGCACGAGTGTACGTAAAATAAATTTTGTTAACATTATTGTAAAATAGTTAAAATATTTAAATATATTTTAATTATAATTTGTTATGGATTGATGTATCTCTACTCTTTATATAAAGTCTTGAAAGTGATAGCATTCTAAGTTGTACGTATATCCTCACGTAATTAACAATTAAAAAATTTAACTATAGCTAAACACCTCTTCTAGTTTATCTCTACTCTTATAATTATGCTTCAAAACAGCTCAAAAGTGAGCCGTCTAAACCGTTTGTACATACTCCACCATTTATTTTAAAATTTAATTTTTACTCTTATAATGAGGCTTCAAAACGGCTCAAATTGAACCGTCTAAGATGTTTATAAATACTCCACCATTTATTTTAAAATTTAATATACGTAAAAAAAAATGTTGGAAACAAATTAAATTTGTTATAAACAACGCCAAGAATCAAACTTGGCCAACCAAGGAGAATGCCTCCCACCTGTTGGCCAAGTTTGATTCTTAGCATTGTTTATAACAAATTTAATTTGTTTACAATAATTTTTTTACGTAATATTAAATTTTTAAATAAATTGTGGAGTATTTATAAACGTCTTAGACGACTAACTTTTGAGCCGTTTTGAAGCCCCATTATAAGAGTAGAGATAAAATTTTAAATGAATGGTGGAGTATTTATAAACGGCTTAGACGGCTCACTTTTGAGCCGTTTTGAAGCCTCATTGTAAGAGTAGAGATGAACTAGAAGAGATGTTTAATTATAGTTATATAATATTATGTAGTTAAACAATATGGAGACATAAATGTAAATTATGAATATTATACGTGATCCTGAAACTAATCGTAAATTTTGAATACTATGGAGAGAAACGAATTCTAACAGTTATCCTAAGTCAGCTGTCATGGCGAAATCCAAACTCTCTTTTGGATACTATGGAATCATAAACACAATTTTGTTAATATTATACATGACCTTAAAACTAAATAATTCTAAAAAATTTATTTACATATCATTTTTTCACTAAATTAATGTCTTAAATTGATCAAAATTGTTTTGAGTGATTCACGAGCCGGCTCAAACTCAGGTCATTATTAAGCTCACAGCGGATATTGTTATTTATAAATTTACTTAAATATTTTTAATTTAAGCCCTCGTGAGCTTATAAATTAAAGAATAAAATCAGTTTTGATTGAACTCGTCTTCTATATTTTAAGGTCGTCAAGATTTATAGTTTAATGGGTGGCTCCTTCGAATTTGTTCTTGGATTTTAGATTTATCTTAAGGGTCTGCTTGACAATTATAAGGATAGCAGCTATGAAATATTTTTATAGTAGTGGTTATAAACGGCTTTGAGGGATCCGTTTTTCAACGATTTTAAAATAAATTCAATTCATACTTGATAACGAACGGCTTTGAAATTTTTTTACAAGAATAAATAAAGTAAGATAATAAAAACTTTTCAAAACTATTAATTTAGAGTGTTTATAAAGCCACCAAAAGTTATATTACACTGGTTTTGGAAATTTTTTAGTCGACCAAAATCAGTGTCTCATAAAAATTACCAAACAGAAATATACATAAACGATCTGTTCAAAAATACCTAAAAACCAATAAAAATATCGTTACTAAACAGACCTTAAGAGTTCAAACTTGTTATGAATGCACGCGAGCCAAACCAGAAATGTTTGCTCAATGTTTCGATACACGGTTGTCTCTAGAATTTTTTTTAACTTTATAACCATTAATATTTTTAAGGTTTTAAGTTTTTATTATACTTCTAATGTAGGTTTGTTTCCTCTAGATTTAAAGCTTCGGGACGATTGAGAGGGGAATGTTGCTCCTCTGCAATTTTGATTCCAAAGTCTATTTAACAAAAGAGTCCAAAAGAGTAAAAAAAAAAAAACATTCCTTCATTTCAATAATTATATATTACTACATGAAGATGTCATTTATTGATCAATACTAGAATTACAACAATTTAACTTACAATCTACTTACAACCGTCTAGATGACAGTTTTTAATTGCGTTCACTCTTTCCATGTGGAATAGAAGAGGGAAAGGAGATCAAATTGACAATTGCCACCTAGACTGTTATAAGAGAATTGCAAGTCCAATGGTTGTAAACATAGATTTTTTTTTTTTTTTTAAGGTTTATATTTTTTTCCCTTATTTACAACAAAAGTTTTCACATATAGCATTATAGTTTGAAAAGAATTACGTGAGGATAAATTAGTTTGAAGAAATTGCATAGAGAGAATGGAAACGTCCTTAGGAAGGACTTTCAAATAAAATATAATTAAGGGTTAAAAACATTCTTACTAATAACATTTTTTACTCTCTTTTTTTACGTTTTTAGGTTAAAAAAAATTAAAGCGTCATTACTAAGGATGTTTGAACATTAAAAAAAATTCGAGTTATTTACACAAACTATCCTTATATTTTTTGTTTATAATACGGGGTACTCCTGTTTTTAAACAAATTATACTGACCACCCCTCCTTTTAGAAAATAAAAATAAAAATATGGGTAGTTAGTGTTATAACTTTTTTTTTAATCTTAAAGTAAGGGTACCTCGTGTAATAAACAAAAAAAAATATGGATAATCAGTGTAAATAGTTTTAAAGTATGAATATTCCGTATTATAAACAAAAAATATAAAAATAGTTAGTGTAAATAACAAAAAAAAGTTACTATATTTTGTATGAAAACGATATATATATATATATATATATATATATATATATATATATATATATATATATATATATATATATATATATATATATATATATATATATATATATATATATATATATATATATATTTGAAAAGTTCCTTTAGTAATGACGTTTTCAGTAAATCATACGTCCTTGCTAACGACGTATATCCATTAGTTTTATCTTTATTTTATTTATTTTTAAAATAAAAAACGAAGAAAAAATGATCTTAGTAAAGATATTTTCAACTCTTTAATTATATTTTATCTAAAACATCCTTAGTAGGAACGTTTTTATTCTCTATATGTAATTTTTGCAAACTATTTTATCCTCGTATAATTTTTTAATCTATAATACTCTACATAAATTTTTTTATGTATTTACAATTAATTCACCACAAACCTACGATTAGATGATAGACATTTTTGTCTTTGTTTGGTAATGTGACATATGCTTCTTTGCCCAATAGTTATTCTAGGCTAAGGTGGTCTACTTTAAAGTTGTCGCTGGTTCACATGCTTATGTACTATTTTGTACTTGTGCGTATGCCACCACATGCAAAGGTGCACTAGAGATGTCAAATTTTATTATTTCCACCTACCTATGAGATTAGAGGCGTAGCTTAAAGAACTATCAAACGAAAATACATGATTAAGACGTGTTTAGTTGTGACTTTGGCACTTTAGTCTTGAGTAACTGAATAATTTCCCTAGCCACCATTTTTAGTCTTCATTCAAACTTATTAAATGTTGTAGTGTAAATGTCATGCGAGCTTAATATGACCCCTTCTATTGCGCAACGCTGTTGTAGTTGAAGTGTTAAACTTTTGATCATCCGAGGTGTTGACTTTGGATTTTACAAATATTCAAAAATTAATATTTGGGTCATTATCATATCCAGTTTAGAATTTAGATCATGAAATGACCGATGACTATTAAAAATATATTAATAAATAAATTTAATCATAACTCAAATAAAAAAAAAGTTTATGAGACTTTGAGTCTAATTAATCATAAAATATTTATTAACAAATGTTAATTGTCATCTCAGGATTCAAACCATAAGTTAAAATTTTTTATGACCCAAATGCTAGTTTTAAAATGTTTCTAGAACTCAGTCTAATTAATCCTTTATTTTTTTGTTTTAATGTTTTATGAATATGTGTCATTTTTTTTTTTTTTTAATTTCATTTGATATTAGTTTGTGACACTAAGACATTTTTGTCACATTTAAGTTGAGACATCTTAATGCTCAAAGTAATATACAATTAAGTGTCAAATATTGACGAACTTTAATAATGTCAATTGGATCAACTCAGGTCCTAACTTAATATGACGCCTATGAGGCATTTTATGTCCAATATTTTATAGGACACTAATTTATTTTTATAGTATATGTAATATTGTAAGTCCAAAAATTTTGTATGGACCTTGACTTTTGGGTTAAAAAACAAATGGATGGATCTAATCTATAGATAGCCACCGAAAGATTAGAAGCTACCACGGAATTGCAAAGTCACGGAATAGAGAATATACTTAGCTTTCTTTTAAGAGAGACCGTTGTAGTCGCCGATTGAATTCTTTTTTTTTTTCCTAAAAGAACTAGTCAGTCCCTCCCTTTCCAGATCCAGTAAGAATTTGATTATATATATATATATATATATATATATATATATATATATATATATATATATTTTGTTGTTGTTGTTGCTGTTAATTGTCTTATTTGTGGTTGACTTGATAAATAAAAATTCAAAATTCCCAAGTTTGTGACAACTCCCCCACTACATCATGTCGGTGAAAAAAAAAATATTATATGAACATTAAGCTTTGAGGGTACCATTTGTAGTGTCCCATTCCCGATCCGACCAAGCGACACACTACGTAACGGGCTTGTGCCTAGTTTGACTCAAAATCTGAACTTAATATAAAATGACCATTTCGGCATTGAATCGTGGCGGACGAATAAACGAGAATCATTCAAACTCATGGTTTGACTTCTGTTGGAACAAGTCCTAGATGCAGCGGACTGCGTCTCAGTGAGTGAGCTCCATATAAAAGTCCCTTCGACGGTACCAGTCGGTTGTTGCTTTTCTTGAACGTTTTCATTGCGAGATTTTGGTTGAAGTATTTTTGCGTCGTTGTCTACTTTCGTTTTCTAAGGAATTCGCTAGGACGAATTGGGAACGGATTCTAACACGATGCCGGTGCCATTGCAGGAACGAGCGTAGTTGACGTTTGATCGTAACAAAGCGAGTCTCCTTCCTTGGCACATTCTAAATCGGTGGGTGATTCGGTCTCTTCTTCTCTACTCAGTCACGTAAACACATACTTTGCCTCGAATACGTTCATATCGATGATGCCCGGTTAAATGTAAATATATAAATGTTAGCCACAATGCATGCTTACCACTAAGAAATAGAACATGGGATAACTGTAATCGCCGAGCGCATCTATGCGCGCGGCCTATAACATAAGCTTCACACGTGAAGCCGACAGTTGTGATTCAAAACCACGAAACTGTTAAGAAGGGATATAATATCTCAAGATTAATTTTGGCATGGTGCCAGAGTAATTGGTGCCTACGAGTTTCCAAAATCGGAACATACGACTTGGAGGAAAGATCGAATATGTGGCATGAGTACTTAAATATTTTTGCTTAACTATGCTCTGTGTCATGCATCTATTTAAAAAATAAACTATTCACGCATTGGCATGGTCATAGACAACGTGTGCACAAGGTAATATGTTTTCTTAAAACGGTATCCGGGGCACCGAAACCGAATCAACCTAGGGAAAATTAAGACACATGCTTCAGCGTGAGCCATTACGGGACCTTCAGCGGGGCTTGCTACTTGGGATGATAGGGCGCGCCATAATGTCAAGAATAAGTCCTTCATGGCATCGATTTATCGCCAATGACCGCATATAAGATAGAACGCATGCTAACGAATTGTCTTATGTAGAGGGTAAGTATTCTATCTTTCAATTGCAGGGACATGCGCGTCGGGTGAATAAGCTATCACCGATGCGTGCGTTATATATTCAACTTACTGCTTTCAAAATGTGCCGGAGATATGAACTGCAAATTCACTCTGGTTCACAATAGCAAGATAATATTGAATGCATGCGTCCCTTTAATAAGCAGCATCGGCTTAGGCGAGTGGGCTCGTCCCGCTCACCAGTACAAGTAGGCGTACTGATACCCAATGTAAACCCCCTGATTTTCAGATAGTGTTATTTTGGTAATTATTAATTTTTTATTAAAAGAATTTTTTATTTAAATAATTAAAATTATTAGAATAATTTTTAGAACTTAGAAGCCCTTTAGTGTAGCCTTAATGCTAGGAATACATCACTAGCTTTTTCCGTCAAACCAACTTGTCTAACTCATACACAAGACCACACACCCATCCCTCACCTTCCTACACATCAAACACTATACACCAAAACCTATTTTTAGAAGAATAAATTTAGCATATAACCCCTATCCTTTCATCTTCCCACTCACACCAAAGTATGTAACCCTCAAACTCTTGCTCTCCCCACTAGCAAAAGTTGTAACCCCAAACTCTTTTCCTTTCCACTAGGCCGTCCATAACCTCCTCTCTTTACCTCCCCCATTCAAACCACATGAATAATATTTCTTCCTAATCCTCTCCCACCCATTTTCTATTCACAAATCATCTCCAAATTTCTTCTCCATCTTCCTCCATACCTCCATCTAACCAGCCCTACACAGGCTGAATCCGAATTTAGCAACACCCCCACCAATCCGGCCATATATCCCTCCACAGTAAGTATCTTTCTCTAAAATTTAGTATACTTCTTTATATCTCTGTTCCTCACACTTTATCTTCACAAACCTTCCATCAAAACTCACTCTAAGTTTCTTAACACAGCCCCGCCATCAAATGTGTCCAGGCTAAATCTGAATTCAGCATAACCACTTCTCAGGCCACTCCACCACCTCCACAGCCTCCAAACCACCACCACAGCACCAAAATCTCCTCCCCTCATTCAGACCTTGGCGAGCACCTCCATCACCCTTTGGATCGCTTCCTTCGAGCCAAAGGCAGCGATAGTGGTAGTGCAACCCCGGAGGTCGAAAACTTCGCCGGAGTTCAACCAACCATCGTATACACCAAGTTTTAGTGAGTTTTTCTTTAACCTTTCTCAACCTCTCTTTTCTTCATAAAGATTATGGTTGTAGAGGAGTCATGAACATATCTTGATGTAATCTAATAATCACCATCCCCTTGTGTGCAATCCATGCATCAACCTAGTTAGCAAACCTAGTATATGCATTGAGTTGTATGTAAGTTGTGATATTGAAAATAAGATTTTTGCACCCTAGTAATTTAATATTCATAATTATATGAATAATGTTCAGATTAATATATATATATATATATATATTAAAATATATATTTTAGTGATTTATTTGATGAATAATGGATGGGTATGTTGCATGGTTAATATTGGTGAACTAGTGTATATATTTGTATTGATATTGTAATATAAAAACTATGTTGTTTCACTATAGTTAATTAAATTTTAGAATGTTAATAATAATAAACAGAAATTGTGGTGCCCCGTTCCCCTTTTACGGCAAGCGCGGCTAAGAAATACTTTCGGTATCGTTCGATCGGGATATATTGAATAAAGATCTTTTTCTCGTAATGGATTTGCTTCTTCGGAATCGATTCCCATATTCAGTGGACCGTGCTCCAAGGATGGACTTAGCGGCAAAGTCAAGAGGAACCTCTCCGCTGCAAGTTTTTTTGCCTAGTTTTTATTGTCGCCTTGTTGCTTTCGTGCTTTTGGGTTGGTTTTCAGATTTGCGTTTTCTTGAACGGTTTCTATGGATTTTATTGCTTTCGTTCGTTGAACTGCATTTTCATTTCGAGATTGGAAAGAGGAGAAGAGGTATTGATCATTTGTTTGTGGCAATACTGGTGATCATGCAGTAGGCGTCGCGTGAGCGGAGTCTTGAAGCACCCCTTTTTTCTTTTCTCTCTCCACCAACTAGCGAGTGGCTATAATTCGATTTAGTTGACCCTTCTTCCAAGTCTTCACATTTAAAATCTTGCCTTCTTGATTATTTTGATCAAACGATACTATAATAACTAAAACTTGTCAAGATAAAAAGGAATAGACTTGGATTACTTGTGCTTGTCAACCAACTTGTGAACGGTTACCTTGTTGCATGCTACTTTCGCTTAGAATGTTCTTTCATCGTATTTCAATTCTAGTTAGAATGTATACTTCTTCTATAATTATGCTATGTTTAGAACACATCTTGTTATGCAATAAAATGACCAGGGAGACTATACAAACGGATCATGCTATGTTACTTGTCTCGTGCTCATGTTGCTTAAACTACATCAATTGATAACTTAGTGTACATCGCTTGATCACGGACAACTTGTGCACAAGGTTTATGGTTCCTGCGGACGGTCGCTGAGGAACTGGCACAGATCCGATCCGGACGAAACTTCACGATAGTCTCGCGTGCTGGACGGGATGGTGTGTAGCGCCTCACATGCTTTCGTTGCATACCATCCTCGTTCAAGACTATAACTCTTTCATTATGGCATCATGCCAGTGATCCCTTCGTATATTTAAACTGTACAAGATAACTATGTCTTTGTGGCAGGGAAGGCCATGGTAAGTATTGTGCAGGTGGTTTAGACGGGCTGGTAAAAGTTACCAAACGGTGGCATATTTATTTCAAGTAAACTTTCATATCTAATGCTTGCTTGTAAAATGAACTAAGGCAAGATAGAAAGACCACATAATAACTTGCATGCTTCATATAAACAGCGTGTTGATTGGTATAGTTGGGTTAGCTCGCCTTCACTAGTGAAT
Organism: Iris macrosiphon; assembly: GCA_036927795.1. Classification (NCBI taxonomy): domain Eukaryota; kingdom Viridiplantae; phylum Streptophyta; class Magnoliopsida; order Asparagales; family Iridaceae; genus Iris; species Iris macrosiphon. The sequence continues at coordinate 152,335,823 of JAYESA010000003.1, forward strand.
TTCGATGTACTGACCCTCGTCGCAATAGGTTCCCCACACCAAGGATGTCCTGCAAGAAGCTAGAGCGACTTTCCAATATAGTCCACCCACCGGCACGTCCAGTTCGTGCCCTTGAAGTATTTTGAAGTACCAGGAGCTCGTGCACATAACTTATGTAGCTCCGTGGAAAGGCGATAGCTTCGCCCAAAGTTTTTTTTTTTTGAAGTTTTAGTAAAATGATGTAATGTACATGACGATTATCTCATTTTGCGTCCACTTTTGTAAGTCTGTGCGATAATTATCTGACTCATTCAAGAGTTTGTAAAAGATGTTCATTATCAATAAAGAGAACTTTTTCATATTTCAACATTGTGTTTCAATTATCTATGTACTCTGAATATGTGCTCGTTATATAAAATACCTTGGTCTTCTGTGATACGCAACCTAGGCACGCACGGCATCACGTCTGGGGGACGACTATCGATTCTATAAAAATTGGGACATGACAAATATATATATATATATATATATATATATATATATATATATATATATATATATATATATATATATATATATATATATATATATGTATTAGTAAGTTTATTTAGTGGTTTAGTTGATGAACTAATGAAGGGTAGAGTGCATGTATGGTAGTGATGACTATGTATAGTTATATTGCATGCAAATATATAAACTTGAATATAAAAAGTGTGCATGAATATATATTAATAATTAAAATAAATTTTAGAATATTAAAATTAATTATTTCTGTATTTTAAGATGTTCAATAGCGAAATAAAGTGGTTCCATGCATGTTTAATTAATCGGTTGGTGTCGTATAGCGTCTTGCGATATTGAACCATACCTACATACGTGTAGGAATTTGTTATTTAACACACGAAAATACCTATACATACGCGTCATATATCAATGTACGAGATCTTCATGACGTAGTAGATTAGTGTGGTACGTTGTTTGAGGCCATGCTAATATTTAGATTGTTGGCAAGGTACGCCAAATATTGGTTGTTCTTGCGCAACGATCACTTGGTTAGTTTTCATAATCGATAGTCGAGTGGTATTGATTGGAATACGTTGACAGGATAACTTGGATCTGCCACACTTCTAGTTAACAGCATTGGTCAGGCAGTCCCCGCAACAACAACCAACATGCAAGTGTACCTTGCCAAACTTGCAGTAGATCATGTTGTATTATTTGCTTGAGTTTACTTTCATATGTACATTCTTGTGATTTACTTGTTCACCCTAGGACTGTGAGATGTTACTTGGCGTCCGAACGAGATTCGGGTGTCGACGCTATATGCGGGGTTGAGCAACGTCACTTAGAGAGTTGATACCACGATCCCATTTTACGTGCTTGCACTACTAGCACAACAGACCATAGGACACTTGACACTGATTACATGAGACAGAGTTCGTCTTGATGTATTTCTTAGTACCGGTATTATGTGTAGGACTATTGGCTTCGTGACATTTACTAACATACTTATATACTTGTACTTATGGCTCGTGGTGATAGATAGAGGTCTTGGCCCTGCGTGTTACTATGTGATACGTGAGGTTACATGGGAGGGGAGAGTCACAACATACTACAGGCTGATTTTGGTTTTATATATATATATATATATATATATATATATGTTACTGGAGAGTGCCTTAGTCTCTGTACCAGAGCTTTGGCACATGTACTGGCCCTTCGAGATACTACTTGCCTCTATGGGTTCCCCGACACAGAGCCTGTAGCAGTTTCAGCCCGAGTATGAGTAATGCTCTCATTTGCATATCACTTAGTTGGTTACGTAGCTTGTCCTTGAGGATCTATTTTTACTGTACTTCTTTTCTTTTGGCTTGAGTGTTTATTGTACCTTGCTATATCCCCTGAGGACCTGGATCCAGATTATGTCCCCAGGTATAGATGAGGAGAGTTACCCCGAGGTTTACGGGACATGAGCTGACATTGGAGCAGTACTTGCACCAGAGGACGAGGTTGTGCCGGAGGACTTCTCCTGAGTACTCAGTTATCTATTTAGTTATTTATGCTTAGAGTTATTGTTTTATTTGGACTTAGACTTCTGGAAATGTATTTGGTGTTATTTCTCTTTTCTTTATTGTGATTGGTTATTCCCCCAGAAACTACTTATCTTGGACTTGTTGTTGGGTACTTGCTTTATTTATTATCTTAACTGGTCTATCATATTGTATTGTGATTGTTGACTGTGGATGAGATTAGAATTATATACTATGAGAGACGATGTAGACTTGTATTTATACTTATGACATCTTAAGTGCACTCTAACGGGTCCATTAAATTGGAATTGTCCATTGGAGTTGTGTTGCTGGCCACTGTAGAATTATATACGACATAAATTGAGATTAGAAATATATTACATTGATATGGAATACATTGCTTAAGTGCACTCCAACAGGTGTCGGGAATGCGGAGGGCGCACGGTACAAGGCCAAAGTTGAAGATCGAAGAGACGACGTGAAGCTCTTCCTATTTTGAAGTATAGATGAAGCTCAATTCATTTTGAAGGTATTTTGTAACAATCTATACGAATTGTGTAATGTATGGGACAACAAGTATTTTTTATGATAGTTTGTTTGTTCTTTTTGTTATTTCAAGCAATGTAGCCGATACGACATAAGCAATATATTTCATATCAATGCAATATATTTTAAGTTATGAATGAAAGTCATTTCTTCCTATTCAAATGTGGTATTTTAATATTTCTGCTGCAATATGACTTGTACTCTGTGTTTTAAAAGAATTATCAAAAGTACACGTTCTTGCATTGTGCGTTGTGCAACCTAGGTGTAACGACCCGCTCCGCATCAATGCGGAGAGATAATTCAAACGGTGCAAGCGCGACTGTTATGTCCCGATTCCCGTAAGGGTCGATCGTCCTCGCTTAGCGCCTTGCAGAAATGATCGTCCTCGCATGAGCGTAATGTCATGCAAGCCTAAGTTGCGCTTGTACAAGGCCAAAGATTTGAACAAGGGCAAGTAAGCTATTCAAGACAGGAGCAGCGACACAATATTGCAGAAAAGTAAAGAACACAATGGCATAAAAAAATAAGCTCTTTATTGATATTCAATATATGTTACAAGCGACGCTTGGCCGAGATTACAATTCGTTCAAGGTCTCTTTATTTTGATTACAATGACATCGTTCCATACATTACATCCTTTTATACAAAAGCAGCTCAAAATAACTCGATAAGGCTCAAGGCATCGACTCCAGATTTTTGGGTCATGGGGATAAGGCTCAACTATCGCTTCTACGGATGATCCAGTACCTGCAAACAAGCAAACTGGTGGGGGTCAGCACTTTGGTGAAATTACTGGTGAGTATAAAATCAACAAACAGAAGCAACACTCTCTAAAACCAACACTAAGTAATTATGTGACAACATATTATATTATTAGTGATCTTGCTACTTTTACCTAGGTTTATTTCATGCAGCACAAGATTAGAGTCAGATTTCTCCTTTCGAAAATATATCTTTGAAAACAGTTTGCATATTCATTATCGTGCAGTGCGCATCATGTATTGTGGGATATATTTATTAACTCTTTAGAGCATAAGCTATCTGTCACGACCCAGTCCCAAAATATCGAGGGACTAGACACGTGGCAATGGCCAGTAGCACACACTGATGGACAAATCCAATTTAATGGATCCACCAGGGCGTACTTAAGCTGTAAAATAAAGTCTACTACAATATGCCACAACTAATCTCATCCACAGAAGATAAATATGATCAACAGCAATAAGAAATGAAAATCAATAACCAGTCTCATCAAAGTACTTCGGGGAACAACCCGATATAAATCTGATACAATGGTTCAACAAACCAAAACATAAATGTCTGAATAAAGTAAATACTGAGTACGAAACACAGATACTCAGGAAAAGTCTTCAGCTAACACCTCGTCCTCGGATGTCGGTACAGCTCCTGTATCAACTTCTGCTCCTGCTGCTGTCCCGTATACCTCGGGATAGATCTCGTCTGCAAATTCTGAGGACATAATCCGAATCCAGGTCCTCAGGGGACATAGCAAGGTACAAAATAATACAAGCTAAAATATATGCAGTGCAACAATAAATAAAATAAATAGGGTAAGTATATAACCATTTATGTGAAATTCAAGTGAGAGCATCACTAGTACTCAGGCTGAGACCAGTACAAGCTCTGTGTCGGGAAGCCGGTAGCAGTAATAACACGTAATGTGCCTAGCTCTACTGGAGAGTCTACGGCCTCACAATAGTAGTAGATATATATAAAACAGCCTGTAGCCTGCGTGTCTCTCCCCACCCAATGTAACCACACGTCTTATGTCCACAACGTCTTATGTACATGTCACGCAAGATCATAGCTAATGCAACAAGTCATATAAAATCTATGAATATAATGTCTATGACATAAAACATGTATCCTATACAGAATCACCATGAATATCTCAGGAAGATTCTGCCTCATGAATAGTGTCAAGTGTCCTGGGTTATGGTGTACTTGATAAGACAAGTACGAGAATGTAAAGGGTCTCGGTATCCATGTCTAGATGACGTTACACAACTCCGCGTACGGTATTGGCACCCGACTATTAATCGAACGCTAAGTAAGTCACACGGTCCTAGGTTAAGCATGTACAACAATATATAAATAAGTCAAGGAAATAAGTAACACAACTGCAAGGGTGGCAAGGTACACTTACCTGGGTTTGAATACCAACAGCTGTCCCTGTATCAGTGGATTCTGCAGGTACTCCTCCAAAAGCTGAAATAAATATCACCAACAGGCTCAGAAAATATCAAATAGCTAGAAACACCTGTCCTTAAGTCCAATTTAGACACAAGGGCAAAAATGATATTTTCTGGTCAAAGCGGGGTCCACATGTGGGTCGCTTTGCACCAAAAAATGTGTCAGAATCAATGGTCTCTAAATTCGTCAAACTTAGTGTCAACATGTCTAGAACGATGATACGAACCCAATGGAACTTCCAGAATTGGATTCCGATGAGCCGGTCACAAAATCGCCGGTCAAGTGGAGCCTGTGGGGCCCACGATACACGAATTTGTCAACGTTCTCGGAATCGAACCAAACTTGGGTCACAGGACCAGTGTATTGCTACGAGTTCGATGACATAAGTTTCATTTCGATTCGACGTGTGTACACAAAGATACAACGTATTCCAGAACAGGCGGATACGGGACGTTGTCGGCGGATACACGTTGATTCCGGTGTGCACGCACATCCAAATCAACTTCTGCGAAATTCCGCACGTCCGTATCGACGGCACACACGTTTCGGTGAAGAATGCACGCGACCAAGTCGTCCCGTTTGGCAGGGCGCACTCAGTTCCGGGGGAAAATAGGGCATTATTTTTCCCGTTTTTGGATCGTGGTTCGCGATGGCCACAGGACGCGACGCACCGAGCGGATTGCACGGGCATCGAGAGGGTTACACAGCCTACGCATCACAACTGACGGAACGGAAAACAGATCAACGAGGAGAGAGAATGGGTTACCAGAACGGGGCTACGTAGAACGGGGTTCTTCGTGTCCGGGCTACTGTTGTTGTGCCGTGTCCGAGTCTGCCGTGTCCGGGTTCTGCAGTGCTGCTGTGTCAGAGTTAGGGTTCAGCGGAGACTCGCCGTGGCTGCTCAGGCGGAGGTTGGCCGGGGTCGGGGTGGCTAGGGCTCGAGGCAGCGGGGCTCGTGGTCGACGGAGGTGACAGAGGAGGAAGGCGATAGTCGAGGGACAGGGCGGAGGAAGGAGGAGGGAAGGCGAGGCAAGGTGGTTCTGGGAGGAGGAGGAGGAGGAGGGAAGTTAGGGTTCAGGGCGTCAAGGACGGCGAGGGGAGAGGGGAGTACTGTCGAGGGCTGCGGGGACTGGAGGGTGGTGGAGCTCGTCGGGGGATCGATGACGGTGGAGTCAGGGTGACAGGCGAAGCGGGGCTGGGACGAGGGGAGGGAGGTTAGGGTTCAGGCGATCGGGTTTTGGACGGTGGTCGGGGGAGATGGAGGAGAGGTTCTGGTCGGTGGTCGGGGGGGGTTAGTCTGGAGGAGGAAGACGAGGGCTAGGGCGGCGAGGGGAGGTCGGGGATGACCGAAGCAGGCTCTGGGCGGAGGAGTCAGGGTTCAGGTTAGGGTTTCTGGCGGCTGAGCGTGGAAATCGAGGGAACTGTATAGCCGCTGGAACAGTATTTCGGGTTAGGATTGGGATTAGGGTTTCGGCCGGGCTAACGGGTCCGGGTCGGGTTCAATTCAGATCCGACCCGACCCGTTAAGAGCTGGGTTTGGTTTGGTTCGGTTTGACTGTGGTTTGGTTTGGTTTATTTAAAATAAACCGGGTTCAATTTCAGGGTTTATTTTGGTTTAAATATAAATTAGTTTTTAGGGCTTTAAAAATGTTTTCGGGGTCCAATAAATTCGCGAAAAATTACCTTATGTCTAGTTTTTTCATTTTACACCAAAAAATATTATTTTCATAATATTTTAATATTAATTAAAATTATTTAAAAATCATTAAATTTTAAAAATACCTTAGTTTTAATTCCAAAAATTACAGAAAATTGTGTAAAATTATTTTAAATATTTTGAAAAAAATCAGGGGGTTTACAATCTACCCAACTTATAAAAATTTCGTCCTCAAAATTAAAATTAAGTCACGGTAGAAAGTCAAGGATGGTATAAGATTTGCATTGTTTAAAATGCAATGACAGGTGTAAAGGGGTGGGCAATGTTGCGCGTTGCACATTCCGAAAGAAATCATTGGAAAATCCGTATGAGCGAAAAATATGTTTCTTCATGTGTCATGTCCATTAGTGTGGACACCTAAATGCTCTTATGTATAAAAGCGCCCAACAATTAGAAAATTGCACAAAGATGAGAATTGGATGATGGGCACGTCTGCGATAAGGGTGTGGAATTTGTAGGAAGGCAGTGACTAGTGAGGTGCTCCAATTATCGAAGCAATGGTAATGTGCGCTAAGTGATACCATATTGTAAAACTAAATAAAAATATCGTGTTCTATTTCTAAGTGGATTCGAGCTAGCCTCAGTCTTACTATCTAAGCCAAGTAGGTCTAACTCTTGGGTAAGGGGGTTTCACAATCCAGCCAACTTAGAACAATCTCGTCCTCAAAATTAAAATAAGGCATAATTTGTTAATCCTTCATGTACATAAGGCAAGTCAATCGCAATCTTCTTGCGATAATTAAAATCCTAATCATATCCATCGCAATCACTTCAAGGTTAAGATGATCACTGTTCCAATCAAAATTTAACCTATGGTTATCTCTTCTCACTTTCTCAAATTACCCACAGGCAAATTTAAATTAAATCCATATAACATCTTTAAGTTTTAAATACGCATCTAAATTTGCCTCACGATCTCCAACTATTATAATTTCCTCTAGAAGTAATTCGAGTACAATATTATTCTTATTTTTACTTATAATTTTTTTTTGTATTCTTCAACTTTTTAAATTACATTCACATCCTCAATATTTCAAATAGGTAGTCCAACCATCAAATTTTAATTCTTAATTTAAATCATCAAATTGAAAAATAATTTAAATGCAGTCCACCAATGTTCAAGTCTGAAATTCTATATTTATCCTCCAAATTCAAGTTGATGCCTTTACCTTCAATACTCAAAAATTTAAATTATGTACTTAAGGTATAAATATTGGGTCCTCAATATCAAGATTTTAAAATTCATTAATCCTCATCATCTTAGTCATTCTTCTAAAATTCTCAAAATTAAAATGGCTTGAACATCTCCCAATCTAATCTTACTCGATCACAATCTAAAAGAAATCCTCTCGAGTTGACAATGCACTGCTACCCAACTTAGAATTTATCCATCTATCACATGAGGCTATATACCTTAAGAAAAATATTTCTTAATTTATTTACTCATGTCATTCAATCCTCGAAACTTCAACGCCGATTATATCACATATGATATGTCCTTAATTACGAAAGAATAATTCTCAAGTATGTGATCGGCCTATGGGTATATCTAGTACTCTCTATGTATCAAACTTATACCAAGCACGAGGTTTCATCTTTCCGAAATAAGGGAAGACGGAAAACAATAATAAAGAGTTCAAGGGGGAGGTAATCGATTAGTAGTATGGGGGTCAAGGCATTTAAAGAATTCAATGGGAATTATCAAGGCAGTTGTGGATTGAAATCCTATCTTGGGTAATTTCTCTTCACATGCTCGCATCGGTACAGTCATGTAACAGATACGATATGCTCAGACATATCTAGAGGGCAAGTACATTTGTCTACTAATCACTATATATCTCAATCCACGTAAAGTAGTTATACGAAGGGCGAACCAAGCGCACTATGGTTGATCAGACCGTAGTACACTGATTCTGAAATGTATTAGTGTATGCGTCCACTAATACATATGTCATGAACAAGCTTGATAAAAACTGAGCTTGCAAAACTAGGCTGTAACAGCAGCATAAGTCGAGGTAGTACAAAATATAAGTACGCTAGATTTTTGATGAGAGAAATTACAAAATAGTTCAAGTTCACAAACAAAACAAAAAAAATAAGATTCTACAGTCTCTCTAGTTGTCATACTACTCCTTATCTAAGTCGCTAGTCGACCAAATATAGGGGCATGGACCTTTAATTTCTACAGTCTGAATAAACACTATCTTCTTACGCAAGTCTAAAATTGTGTCATCCTATTATACTTCATCAATGGGTCAATAGGGCTATGTGATACTATGTTGTGAGGCATACTACCCAACTTAAAAATAATAATAAATTAGTACTATGACAGTCTAAAGGGGATCCTATAAATTAATAAGGTTCTAGTAAATAAAGTACAACTCTTATTGGGCTATATGAGGGACGGATCTTAGTACTTATTAGGGTCTCCTATTGTACCATGTAAGTAATGGTCATCTTAAGTCTTAATCATAGTATTCCTAGAATACAAGTATCAATAGTATGAATGGAGGAGTTACTAGTCTTCAAGGGAAAAGAGGATATAATCTATACTGAGGTGGGGTACATGTTGCGTGATTTAAAACTAAGAGTAATCAGCTCACAACCTAAGGGAACAACTCAACTATCAAATCCTAACTACCACGCATAAAATTCAAAGCTCAAATTACCAAACTATAACCCTAGCAAGCTATATATCCTAACATAGAATAAGATCACTTGGCCTTCAATCATAAGAGTTATGTGGCACGAGTTAAATGATGAAGAAAAGAAGAATCATAATTTAGTCGTCGCACAACTAGCGAACGCTAAGGCTGCAGGGGGACAAGATATGAAATTTAAAATAGGGACTCAAGATAATATCATGGTTTCCTAAGGGGAAGGTGGCGAGCAATTCTCCGTGTTTGAGGTATGATCTTATGGGGAATGTCATACTCGTTGCTCTGGGCTTCCTGAGGTACTGTCTGCTAATATCTCGATACAAACCTATATCCTAAAACTATCTCACTATGCATATTAGGTTCAGTCCTAACATTCGATCCCGGATTTCTATTGGTTCCTCAAGATTGGGGTCAACATTAGGGTCAAATCTCTAACTAGCTCTTAGCAGTGCCTATACTACTCTTAGGTCATTCATGACTATAACAAGAAATAATGGTAAATTATTCTATAGGTGAGGGACGCTAGGGTTCATTAAGCGTTCTACTTAAGGGTGTGTCAATATCCTAGCTGTACTCTTAATAGGAAGGTTACCCTACTTATCATTCTATCAACAGGGACTTCTATATTCTATGAGAAGGCTACACTCAAGGAACTAAAGAGAAGGCACATGAATCAAGCATGATGTAATTATTCAACGAAATGGATTGGAAGGAGGATGAGTCATAGTCAGTTGTGGATGAGATCCTATAATCTAATCCTAGGTGCAGGCTTGCTCGGTCCCTAAGTTGAAATCGAACGATTTAGTCGAAGGACCTGCATGGGCCACCACAAAAATAATGTCACGCCCCAGTCCCAAAATATCGAGGGACTAGACACGTGGCAATGGCCAGCAGCACACACTGATGGACAAACCCAATTTAATGGATCCACCAGGGCGTACTTAAGCTGTAAAATAAAGTCTACTACAATATGCCACAACTAATCTCATCCACAGAAGATAAATATGATCAACAGCAATAAGAAATAAAAATTAATAACCAGTCTCATCAAAGTACTTCGGGGAACAATCCGATATAAATTTGATACAATGGTTCAACAGACCAAAATATAAATGTCTGAATAAAGTAAATACTGAGTACGAAACACAGATACTCAGGAAAAGTCTTCAGCTAACACCTCATCCTCGGGTGTCGGTACAGCTCTTGTATCAACTCCTGCTCCTGCTGCTGTCCCGTATACCTCGGGATAGATCTTGTCTGCAAATTCTGGGGACATAATTCGGATCCAGGTCCTCAGGGGACATAGCAAGGTACAAAATAATACAAGCCAAAATATATGCAGTGCATCAATAAATAAAATAAATAGGGTAAGTATATAACCATCTATGTGAAATGCAAGTGAGAGCATCACTAGTACTCAGGCTGAGACCAGTACAAGCTCTGTGTCGGGGAGCCGGTAGCAGTAATAACACGTAATGTGCCTAGCTCTGCTGGAGAGTCTATGACCTCACAATAGTAGTAGATATATATAAAATAGCCTGTAGCCTGCGTGTCTCTCCCCACCCAATGTAACCACACGTCTCATGTCCACAACGTCTCATATACATGTCACGCAAGATCATAGCTAATGCAACAAGTCATATAAAATATATGAATATAATATCTATGTCATAAAACCTGTATCCTATACAGAATCACCATGAATATCTCAGAAAAATTCTGCCTCATGAATAGTGTCAAGTGTCCTGGGTTATGGTGTACTTGATAAGACAAGTACGAGAATATAAAGGGTCTCGGTATCCATGTCTATATGACGTTACACAACTCCGCGTACGGTGTTGGCACCCGACTATTAATCGGACGCTAAGTAAGTCACGCGGTCCTAGGTTAAGCATGTACAACAATATATAAATAAGTCAAGGAAATAAGTAACACAACTGCAAGGGTGGCAAGGTACACTTGCCTGGGGTTTGAATACCAATAACTGTCCCTGTATTAGTGGATTCTGCAGGTACTCCTCCAAAAGCTGAAATAAATATCACCAACAGGCTCAGAAAACATCAAATATCTAGAAACGCCTGTCCTTAAGTCCAATTTGGACACAAGGGCAAAAATGATATTTTCTGGTCAAAATGGGGTCCACATGTGGGTCGCTTTGCACCGAAAAATGTGTCAGAACCAATGGTCTCCAAATTCGTCAAACTTAGTGTCAACAAGTCCAGAACGATGATACGAACCCAACAAAACTTCCAGAATTGAATTCCGATGAGCCGGTCACAAAATCGTCGGTCAAGTGGAGCCTGTGGGGCCCACGATACACGAATTTGTCAACATTCTCGGAATCGAACCAAACTTGGGTCACAGGACCAGCGTATTGCTACGAGTCCGATGGCGCAAGTTTTGTTTCGATCCGACGTGTGTACACAAAGTTACAACGTATTCCAGAATAGGCGGATATGGGGCGTTGTCGGCGGATACGCGTTGATTCCGGTGTGCACGCACATCCAAATCAACTTCTGTGAAATCTCGTACGTTCGTATCGACGGCGCACATGTTTCGGTGAAGACCGCACTCGACCAAGTCATCCCGTTTGGCGGGGCGCACTCAGTTACGGAGGAAAATGGGACGTTGTTTTTTCTGTTTTTGGATCGTGGTTCGCGATCGCCACAGGACGCGACGCACCGAGCTGGTTGTACGGGCATCGAGAGGGTTACACAGCCTACGCGTCACAACTGACAGAACAGAAAATGGATCAACGAGGAGAGAGAACGGGTTACCTGAACGGGGCTACATAGAATGGGGTTCTTCGTGTCCGGGCTACTGTTGTGCCGTGTCCGAGTCTGCCGTGTCCGGGTTCTGTAGTGCTGCTGTGTCAGAGTCAGGGTTCAGCGGAGACTCACCGTGGCTGCTCAGGTGGAGGCTGGCCGGGGTCGGGGTGGCTAGGGCTCGAGGCAGCGGGGCTCATCGTCGACGGAGGTGACAGAGGAGGGAGGCGGTAGTTGAGGGACAGGGCGGAGGAAGGAGGAGGGAAGGCGAGGCAAGGTGGTTCTGGAAGGAGAAGGAGGAGGAGGGAAGTTAGGGTTCAAGGCGTCAAGGACGGCGAGGGGAGAGGGGAGTACTGTCGAGGGCTGCGGGGACTGGAGGGTGGTGGAGCTCGTCGGGGGATCGACGACGGTGGAGTCGGGATGACAGGCGGAGCGGGGCTGGGACGAGGAGAGGGAGGTTAGGGTTCAGGCGATCGGGTTTTGGATGGTGGTCGGGGAAGGTGGAGGAGAGGTTCTGGTCGGTGGTCGGGGGGGTTAGTCTGGAGGAGGAAGACGAAGGCTAGGGCGGCGAGGGGAGGTCGGGGATGACCGGAGCGGGCTCTGGGCGGAGGAGTCAGGGTTCAGGTTAGTGTTTCCGGCGGCTGAGCGTGGAAATCGAGGGAACTATATAGCCGCCGGAACAGTATTTCGGGTTAGGATTGGGATTAGGGTTTCGGCCGGGCTAACGGGTCCGGGTCGGGTTCAATTCGGATCCGACCCGACCCGTTAAGAGCTGGGTTTGGTTTGGTTCGGTTTGACTGTGGTTCAGTTTGGTTTATTTAAAATAAACCGGGTTCAATTCCAGGGTTTATTTTGGTTTAAATATAAATTAGTTTTTAGGGCTTTAAAAATATTTTCGGGGTCCAATAAATTCCCGAAAAATTACCCTATGTCTATTTTTTTATTTTACACCCAAAAATATTATTTTCATAATATTTTAATATTAATTAACATTATTTAAAAATCATTAAATTTTAAAAATATCTTAGTTTTAATCCCAGAAAATTACATAAAATTGTGTAAAATTGTTTTAAATATTTTAAAAAAAATCAGGGGGTTTACAATCTACCCAACTTATAAAAATTTCGACCTCGAAATTAAAATTAAGTCACGGTAGAAAGTCAAGGATGGTATAAGATTTGCATTGTTTAAAATGCAATGCCAGGTGTAAAGGGGTGGGCGATGTTGCAATAATTTTATTATTTTTTCAGAATATATATATTCATTAATTATTATTTTGGAATAATTTTATTATTTTTAGTTGATTATAATAAATGTTCTTCATGAATTTATATTTTTGTGTATTAAATTAATTGTTAAAATTATGCAAAAATTATATTTTTGGGTGTATAATTAATAATAGGATATTGTATAATTTTTTGGAATTTATTGGGCTCTAAAACTATTTTTAAATAGCTAGTTTTATTGTTTTTAATTAAACCAACCCAAACCAACCCAAACCAAACCAAACTGAACCAAACCAACAATCCTAGACCAACCCAACCCTAATAGGATCCGAATCCTACCCTACCCGCAACCCGCTACCCGACCCGCCCCTCTAAATTCAGAAACCGCAGCCAACCCCCTTCACTTCCCCTTCCTCCAACCGCCGACCGACCCTCTTCCCCTCCCCATAACCATCCATTACAACCTCCTATAAAACCTCCAGACCAACCCCCTCATTCACCATCAAACCCTCTCTCATTCACGATGAGCCACCACGACGTCGGACCGCCGCGCTTTGCCGCCACAAAGTAGCCGCCGCACAATCGCCCAATTCCGAGCTAACAATTGTAACGAAGTATGCTACTTCCCACCTTCGTATCTCTTTGCACAGTTATCCAATTATCGATTTGTCAAATCCTATGCGAAGACCACATAACCCTCTTGAACCCTGTATTATTAGTTTGGGATATCGTGTCCTGAGTCGGTAGCAATTCACGACACAAAACAGAAAAATGACCCAATTTGTAGTTAAGAAAACTGTCCTAAACACCCATGTTCAGGGCCATTTTTCCTCCAACCTGGATAATATTTTTAAATTCTACTTGAACAGTAATTTAAACAATATAATCGAGATTTAATATCTTTAAATAGTTTATTTTAATTTATTGAATGCTGTAATTTATTCGTGGTTGTAGTTGACAAAAAAAATTGGTTTTCTAAACCCAATTTTTTTTTAAATTGGGTGCATCCCGCTAAACGAGGCGACTTCATCATGTACAAATTGTACCAAAAGGCGCGTATCATCAACGTGAATATGTAAGATTTTGTGAAAGTTAATTTGGATGTGCGTGCACACCGGAATCAACGCGTATCCGTCGAAAAGCCCCGTATCGGCCTGTTCTGACACTCGTCATAATTTTGTGTGTGCTTATCATTTTACAAAAAAACTTGAGTCATCGGATTCGTAGCGTTACGCTGGTCCTGTGACTCAAGTTTGGTTTGATTATGAGAATCTTGACGAAACCCATTTTTGTGGGCCCTATGGTTCCACTTGACGGGCAATTTTATGATCGGTTCATCGGAATCAAGTTCTGGATATTCTGTTGGATTGGTATCATCGTTATGGACTCGTAGGCACTAAGTTTGATGAATTTAAAAAACTTTGTCTCTGACACATTTTTCGGTATGAAGTGGACCACATGTGGGCCCCGTTTTGACCAAAAACTGTCAATTCTGTCCCTGTGTCCAAATTGGACTTATGGGTAGTCAATCCTAGATATTTTATGTATTATGAGAGCGATGATAATGTTTGTTTCAGCATCCGAAGGCGTACCTGAAGATCCCACTTATATCGAAGCAACTGACGGAGCTCAGAACATAGAAAAGTGTACCTTGCCAACTTGCAGTAGATCTTGTGACATTATTGTTTCAGTTCTTTCTATATATATATATATATATATATATATATATATATATATATATATATATATTGTGATGTACCAGTTCAACCTAGGACCGTGAGACGTTGCTTAACGTCCGAATAAGATTCGGGTGTCATCGTAGTACGCGAAGTCGTGTAACGTTACTTAGAGAGTTGATACAACGATCCTATATATTTTTACGTGCCTGCATTACCAAGTACGTCATACCATAGGACACTTGACATTATTCATGTGACAATATCTTTTCTGAGTTATTCATGATGATTCTATATAGGCTTACATGATTCGTGACATAAATACTTGCATATACATAGATATCATTATGACTCGTTGTACTAGCTAGAGGTCATGATCTTGCATGTTATGGACATGAGACATCGTGGACATGAGATATATGATTACATTGGGCAGGAAGAGACACACAAGCTACAGGCTGATTACATACATATATATTTATTATTGTGGTGCTTTAGTCTCTGTTCCAGAGCTTGGCCCATTACGTGCTATTACTTCAACGGCTCCCCAACACAGAGCTTTTAGTGGTTTCAGCCTGAGTACTAGTGATGCTCTCAACTTGTATTTCATATAGTTGGTTACATAGCTTGTGTAAAATCCCTAATTCTGAAAACCGTATTATTTAATTTATTTAGTAATTATGAACTAAATAGAAGGAATAGATTTTTATTAATTTTCATTGAGGTGTTTGTGTAATTAGAGGATTTATGGGGCCATTATAAATTTTTTCTAATTTATTCCATGTAGGAGACCCTTTGGACAGTTGCTAGCTTAACCATATGCACTAATATAATTTTTAGAATTTTCTATGTATATATATATATATATATATAGATATAATTAATTAGAAAAGAAATTCCTATTGGATCTTAACCCGAAATCCGTTAACCTCAAACCCAAACCCATTAGGAAAATATCAACAGCAGCAGTAGCAAAATCTGACTTCTCTTTCTTTCTTTCTTCGCGCGTAAAGCAGAGCCCCACGCGTAAAACAACTCCGTGCGTAAAGCAGACCTCCACCGCTTAAATTTCTTTCATCCGCGTGTAAAACAGCCCCACGCGTAAAACAAACCCCCGCGTGTATTCACTCCCTTTTCCCGCATGTGACTCATCACCCACCGCCCCATTCCACCGCCTCTTTACCTATTATTACTAAACTTTCCTCAACCGCAACCAAAACCAATGAAATGAAAGAAACAGCAGCAGCCTCCACCGCCTCTTATCCCTATATATTACAACTCTTCCAAACCCTAACCCACTTCTTTTTACAACAAACTTAACACTGTTTGGACGTACACCATACAGGACTCTTGCTCGGCAAGTATACCTTGCCATCGTACTATTATTTATATTTCAGCTGATACATGTATGTTTAATTCTACTTATATAGATGTTTATATATTTTTGGACCTACTTTATGAGACCACCCCAGTATTATGGAGCATCATTAGGTTCATTGGCCGTGACACAATTGTTACACGAGTTGTTGTTTGATAATAAACAAAAAAAATAAAACGAGGTTTATACGAAACCCACTCTTTGGTTTACAAATAAGAAGTACAATTAATCCTATACGAGGATGTCAAGTACAATTTTTAATCTGGGTAAATATTGCTATAGGAGTCTGATCTGTAGTCGATCACTTTGTCCCTTGGACCACACGATGATGAAGAAGTGCTGTAGAAGACAGAAAAAGCTTCGAAGGTTGCAAAGGAGAGTGGATGCTCGATGCCAAAGTCGTCGATCACTACTCTCTGTCTGAGCTCTGGATTCTTCTCTCTCAAAGATTAATTTCCGACCTTAATTCTTCGATCTTTTTGACCTTATTTCCTCGACCTTTCGACCCTGGACCTCTGTCAATAGAGGTCTCTATTTATAGGATTTTAGTGACAGTAACCCTCCAGTCGGCGTAAAAGCCGTGTAATGAAGAGTATGGCACTTTTTACGCGATGGTTACAATAACCGTTACCCACGTATAAATGATCTTCTGTATCTGCGTGTGACGTGTGTCCCATTGAGGGATAATGCGTATAACGGCTGTAAAGATCACGGCATAAAAGCCACGTAGGTAGTTATCCCTCGCGTAGAAAAGGTTGGCGTAGAAGCCAATAACTGTCACCATGGTGTAGAAGCTAAATAGTTATCAAACTGGCGTAGAGGCCAGGTAGGCGTAGAAGCCGAGTAGGCGTAGAAGTCTGATGCTCTTTCCTTGACTAAGGCCTTGAGCAAATTCTGGACCAAATAGCCTTAATACGCACCAATGCAAATGTAGTCTGAGTTGGCGTATTTCAAGGAGATAGCGTACAACGTGCTCCCATAGCTGAAAATAGCCTGATGGCGTAATGTGCGAAAGTGATGATGTGGACGTATTAACCGAAATTACGGCTTTTGGAGATATAATCAAATCTCTTGCATTAAATGCAGAGATCTGCCTCCATCCTGCACATTAAATGCAGAGGCGTGCCTCGAAGATATGTTACCATTCCGAGCATTAAATGCAGAGATATGTCTCGAAGATCTGCCACCATTCTGCGCATTAAATGCAGAGGCGTGCCTCAAAGATTTGCCACCATTCTGCGTATTAAATGCAGAGACGTGCCTCGAGCTTTGTACGAAGAGCAGCTTTTGACGTGACAGTCTGTTTGTCTTCTACGGAGCGTAAAAAAGCTCACATTTGCCTGTGTAAAACTAGGCAACGTATTCCCTTGTATGCGTAAAAGCAGTTTACGCCAAGAAAATATCACTAAACGACGGTATGGATCGCTGTGTCGTACCATCATTACAACCGTCGTCTGGATAGTCGTGCAGTACTCTTTGTCAGGAGTCAGACGTCAGGTTCACTGCATGATTTGACTGGTTCATTCGAGGAATACGAAGCGTTCCTCGTACACTTCTATGCTGCATTAAAAGCGGATGAGTTTTACGCCATAAAGGCGATATAGCACCCTTTTTACGCTGAAGCAGCCTGGACATACTGCCCTACGCGGGTTGTCCTTGAGCTTATATTTTACGCTGTACTTAGCAAAAATGCTCTGTTGTACGCCGATGGCTCCGAAGTCATATTTTACGCTGTCCAGCACCAAAATGCTACGTATAACTCTTCAGCATATTTTTCATGCTTCTACAGTTGTGAGTCTCATATAGATCACGGACTGCGTGACAGGTTGGCCTCCTGTACGCATGGGTCGTGCGTTAGGGATGACTGCTGATAGAAACTTTATATGCTAGTAGACCTGGCAGTTATTTAGAGGTTTTATCGTGTCTTGGATATGGCATGCTTAGAGCATGGGATGGGGAGAACAACAAGTAAGACATTTGGGCTCCTTTGTACTTTCCTTATATGTAACCCGTACGCTCCACCGGAGATACGCGATCGTGATGACCCATATACTACTTGGCAGCCTCTGCCGTTCAAAAGACGACATGCTTGGTAGGCCCCTAATTCTCTGAGAGAATCATGCCAATCCCACTATATGGCCAGATAGCCCACATGGTGGAAAGTTGTTCTCAAACTGCATTCACTTAGACAACTAGGCGACCCATTGGATGTTTATATTTTAGTACTTATTGACATGTTATTATGTATCTTGTTACGTCCCTCTGAGGACCTGGTCCCTTTTCAGATATGGAAGAGCAGGAGTATTCGCAGGAGTACGGTCCTGGACCTGATGCTACTTACCAGACTGAGGAGGTCTTACCCTCGGAGTATCTGTGATTTTTATTATCGCTGTTTAGAGATCCTTGTTGCTACTTCAGTATAGTCGTTTTGTAGTAAATTTGTTTTCACCCGACTATCAGACTTGATACTCATCTTTGATATTAAGTTATTATTCAGCTATTTGTTCCTACTGATTATTTGTGTTGTGGATGAGATATAGATTCTGTGTGACTTGTTGTGACAGTATATTACCACTGGTGGATTGAATATTCATATACAGCGTACGTGTGTATATGGTTTCCATATATTGGAGTTCGTATACATACGGCTAGGCGTGCTACGTATTCCTAGTCCTACGTATTTTGGGACTGGGGCGTGACATATTTTTGGTGGTGGCCCATGCAGGTCAAGAATATATTGTCTTGGTTACGTAACTGTACCAAACAAGCCTGCGTACATGAATAAAGTATAAGGATCTCATCCACACTTGACTAAAACCTCATTCTTCCTTTAAACTATCCTCTGTTGGATAAAACAAAGTTTTACGCCAAATACCCTTTTTTCTGTGACCATACCCTTTACCCTTGTTGGCGTAAAAACCAAAATAACTGTTATTGGCGTAAAAGCGAAATGATTGCCTAGTTGGCGTAAAAGGCCAAACTATGAAGAAGACTGTCTCCTTTACGCTGTGGTTATGACAACTGCTACCCACGTTCAATCTGTGAATGACACGTATCCCTTTATAAGATCACGGCATGCAAGCTACGTAGGTAACCGTCCTGCGTAAACTTGATGATTCATGAATAAATAGATAACCAGCGTAGAATAGCCTGATTAGGCGTAAAATGTAAGATGGTGAGGTGAGCGTATTTGGCACAGCCTTAGTTTTCCAGTCATGAGCAAATCTCGTGCATTAAATGCAGAGATATGTCTCGAGCCCTGTGCAAGAAACAGCTTTTGATGTGGCATCTGATTTTATCTTATTTTGAGCGTAAAAACTTATTTCTGTAGGCAGCCTATCCAGAAGACTCCATTTTCTTTCTTTTGGATGCGTAAAAATGACTTGTATCAGATATGTCACTAAACGACAACCTTGGTCTTTATGTAAAATTATCATTACAACCGTCCTCTCGATCACCGTGCAGTACTTTTGTCAGATGTCAGGTTCACTGAATTATCTGACAAATTTATCCAAGGAAATACAAAGAGTTCCTCGTACAACTTTACGCTACAAAGTATGCTAGACTGTACGCAAGTAAATCTTTTTTGCGTAAATTTTTACGCACAGACTTTTTACACAAACTTTACGCGGGAGGAATAGTAACCTTTTACGCAGACTTTTTACGCACAGATTTTACGCAGCTTTTACGCGCAGACTTTTACGCAGACTTTTACCCAGACTGTTCTGAAGCCATGTTTTACGCCGACAATTTTGATCTCAACATTATGCAGACAACTCTGAAGTCTTACTTTACGCCAAACTTCCTAGAACCTCTGTTTACACGGACAACTTAGCAACCTGTTTTACGCAACTACCTTTGTCATGCCCCAGTCCCAAAAATACATAGGATTAGGACACGTAAGCATGCCAGCCGTATGGATATGGCAACTCCAATATATGGAAACCAAAATCTACGCGTACGTTGTAATATGAATATCAATCCACAAGTGGCATAAACATATGTCACAAGTTACAGGGTATAATCTAAATCTCATCCACGAAAATCAAATATAAATAAATAACCAGTGTCTATGAAACTAGATCTCAATATAAGTATCTAAGGATGATAGTTGGATGAAAACAAATCCACTACCAACTCGAATGTAAAGGTATAACACAATAAACACAATATAAGAATACCAGCTAACAATCACGGGCTCGAAGAGAAGACATCCTCTAAACATATGTAACCATCCAAATCTGCGCTCCTGCAAATACTCAAGAACAGATACGCCTGGAAAGGGACCAGGTCCTCAGAGGGACGTAACAAGATACATAGAAGCAAGCCAATTTGAATACAGTAAACATGCATAATGTTTGAAAATAAATAAGTACGCTGTACAAGACAATCTATATGAATGCAATTGAGAAAAATCTTTCGACGTATTGGCAAGGGTAGGCTACTCGATCTAAGCCTCACAACTCACACACCCGCCAGTGGACATCAGAAATCGTCATACCTCGGGGGTAGCGACCAGCGCGACTCTACAGAAATTGACATATCTCGGGGGTAGCGACCAGCGCGACACACGCCCATAGTGCGAACTATATACTACGGTTTACCAGAGTGGTTAAAAGCCCATACGCCTAATGATTGTCCTCTCATAATACTAGGTGCCATGTGTGTGTCAACATATCTAATACATAGTAATGACTGAAGAAAAACTACACATGCAAGAACTATACAGAAATGCAATAAATATACAGAAATATATTAAGCATGCAAAATACTGAAAGCAATTTGGCAAGGTATCTTGCCTGGCAAGAAAGCTGCAAAAATGTAATATCCCGATGTCAACACCAAGAGTAGAAGCTGCGGCCTCACAATGAACGTCCCCGGATGCTGAAATAAATATCACCAACGTTTCCAGAATAAGCAAAATAGCTAGAAAGCACTTCCCTTTGGTCCAATTTGGACAAAGGGGCAAAACGGTAATTTTGGATAAAAGTGGGGTCCACGTGTGGCCCACTTTGCACCGAAAAGCGTGCCAAGGGTAACAGTATCTAAATAGGATAAATTATAGGTCAAACAACTCTAAATGTCAATACGAACCCAACGGTATGTCCAAATATGGATTCCGATGGACCGAACACAATTTCGCCCAAAAAGTCAACTGTGGGACCCGCCAATTGGTGACTTGGTCAACTGTCTCAGAATTGCGTGAAAATTGGATCACAGGACCAACACGTTACCACGAGTCCAGTGGCGCAAGTTTCGTCGTAATCTGACGAGTGTGCACAAAATGTGCGTGACTTTCACAAAAGTTGTGACACGGGGTTTGTCCACGGATACGGGCTGATTGCGGCGCGCACATGCGTCCGAATCAGTTTCCGCGAACTCTCACGTGTCCGGTTACGCAGCGCGCACCGTTTGGTACACTTGGTACACGGCGGGGCGGTCCCGTTTAGCGGAGCGCGCTCTATTTCACAACTTTTGGAAATATGGAAAAGTGTGTTCGCGGGGTTTCCAACGAATTTAATTCTGTCTACAGCAGTTAATAATCTAGGGTTATTTTACAAAAATTAAACTAGGTCAAGTGGTCTACGCATACCAAAAATAATCATCGAATTCGGATCTCTGTGGTGGAAGATACGAACTCGGAAACATGGGTGATCACAGCAGTTTTCTGCGATCCCAGAATTCGGTCTATTTTCGCCAACCTTGGCACTATTTTCGCCTATGGTTACGCGTTGTTCGAGGTCTACTATCATACAGATATGGAAGAGGGTTAAGGGGTGAGCATACCGGTGAATACGAGGTGGCGTTTGGTTGAGCGAGGCGACGGAAAACAACTCCGGAACACAGGTACCTCGCTGCGAAAATCTGCAGTGCGCGGGATCGCGGTCGTCGGGATTGGTTTGGACGGCCTGGCGGGGTTCTCCGGCTGCGGTGGTGGCGCTCTCTAGGTCTAGATGGGAAGAGGAAGGGTTTGAATGATTTAGGTTTAGGGTTTTATTTGAAACAAGTTTATATATATATATATATATATATATATATATATATATATATATATATATATATATATATGAAAGGGAGAGAAAGGGGGTTCGGTTAATATCCGCGGGGGGGGGGGGGGGGGGGGTCTGTGGTGTGGCTACATATCAAAGGAAGTGGGCGGATGGTGTTGGTTCTTAGTTGCTGCTGTGAACAAAAAAAGAAAGGGGGAGGGGGGAGGGGCGTTCACATGCATGGGTAGTATAGGATGGTTTGAGTAGTAATAGTTAGGAATCCATTTAGGGAGTATTTTAATTGTTTTTTTTCCATTTATTTTCTTTTCTTTTATAACTCTTTTTCTATATATATATATATATATATATATATATATATATATATATATATATATATATATATATATATATATATATATATATATATGTATGTGTGTGTGTGTGTGTGTGTATATATATATATACTCATAGAAAAATTCTAGATTTATATTAATGTACACCGTTAAGCTAGCAACTACTCAAGGGGTCTCCTACATGAAATAAATTCTGAAAAATTTCTAATGGTCCCATAAATTCCCTAAGTACACCCACACCTAAAATAAAAATTAATAAAAATCTATTTCTCCTAATTAGCCATTAATTACTACAATTAAATTATTAATTAATAATTAAAAAGGGTATATACAATTTTTTTAGGATTTGGGGTTTTACATTCTACCCAACTTATAAAAAATTTATCCTCGAAATTAAAATTAAGCCACGGTAGAAAGTCAAGGATGGTATAAGATTTGCATTATTTAAATACAAGACCAGGTTTAAAGGGGTCGGCGATGTTGTGCGTTGCACATCCCGAAAAATTATGAGAAAATCCACATGAGCGAAAAATAGGTTTCTTCATGTGTCATGTCCAATGGTGTGGACACCTAAATGCTCTTTTGCATAAAAGTGCCCAACAATTGAAAAATTGTACAAAGATGAGAATTGGATGATGGGCACGTCTAGGATAGGGGTATGGAATTTGTAGGAAGGCAGTGGCTAGTGTAGTGTTCCAATTATCGGAGCACGATAAGGTGCGCTAAGTGATATAATTATTGCAAAATTAAATAAAATATTATGTTCTATCTCTAACTGGACTCAATCTAACCTTAGTCTTACTATATCAGCCAAATAAGTCAAATTTTGGGTGAGGGGTTCACAATCTAGCGAACTTAAAATTTATCCATCTATCACCTAAGGCTATACATCTAGAAAAATTATTCCTCAAATTATTTAATTATGTTATTCAATCATAAAAATTTTAACACCAAACATATCACCTATGATATGCCCTTATTCAATTATAAAAGAGAGTCACTAAGTCATGTGATTAGCCTTATGGGGTATATCTAGTACTATCAGTGTCAACTTATACCAGCACGAGGTTTCATCTTTCCGAAATAAGGGAAGACGGAGAGCAATAATAAAGAATTCAAGGTGAAGGTGATAGAATACAAGTACGAGGTTCAAAGAGATTAAAGAATTCGAAAAGAGAGTTGTTAGGGCAGTTGTGGATTGAAATCCTATTTTTTGGTAATTTCCTATTTACATGCTCGTATCAGTACAGTTTTATAATCGATACGATGTGTCAGACATGTCTAGGGGCTAGTATATCCGTCTACTACCATATATCTCAATCCACGTAAAGTAGTCATGCGAAGAGTGAACCAAGCACACTAAGGTTAGCTAGACCTTAATACACCGATTCTGATTAGGCAATTGTATCATTGTGTGCACCCAATAATACATATGTCATGAGCAAGCTCGATAAAAGAATAAGCTTGCAAAAATTAGGCTATAATAGCAGCATAAGTCAAGGTAGTACAACAAACATAAATACGCTAAATTATGATGAAAGAAGGTACATAACAATTCAAGTTCACAAAAGATAAGACTCCATAATCTCTACAGTTGTCATACTAATTCCTTGTCTAAGACGATAGTCGACAAAGTAGGGGTATAGCCTCTAAGTTCTACAGTCTGAATAAAAATACTGTCGTCCTAAGCTAGCATACAGTTAATGTCATTCAGCTACACTTTAATAATAGGTCAAAAAACTATGTGATACTATGTTGTGAGGTATACTACCCAACTTATAACAATAACTAATACTATAATTGTCTTGAGGAAATTCTTCAGAATAACCTGGTCCTTGTAAATAAAGTATAAACTAATATTAGGGAAAGATCTTGGTACTTATTAGGGTATCCTCTTACATTACATAGGTCATGGTCATCCTAAGTCCTAGTCTTAGTGCAAGTGTCAATAGTAAGAATAGAACAGTTACTGGCCTTCAAGGGGAAAGGGAATATAACTCGTATCGAGGTGGGGGTACATGTTACACAATTTAAAACTAAGGGATAAGCAACAGGTCTCAATATTCAAGAATAGCTTAAACCATCAAGTTCTAACTACTAAGCACACAATTTCAAAATTTAACATTAACAACTATAATTCCAGCAACTATATGTCCTTAACACATAATAAATTACCTGGCCTACAATCAGAAGTGTCAGATGGCACGAGTTGAAAGATGAAGGGTAGAAGAACAAAATTTAGTCGTCGCGCAATTAGCGAACGTTTAAGGTCACAGAGGAACAATATAAAATTAAAATAGAGGGCTCTAGATAGCATCATGGTTTTCTAAGGGAGAGTGGTATGCTAGTTGCTATGTTCGAGGTATGATCAAGAAAAAGTGTTAATTACATTCCTCTAGGCTTCCTAAGGTGTTGTCTACTAATAATAAGGCAATGATCTAAGTTTATAGTTCTCCAATACTATCTAACTATGGAGGTTAGGTTCAGTCCTAATTTTTAAATTTTGGTTTTCTATTGGTTCCCCAATACTAGGGTCAAATGTTATGGTAAAACTTCTAACTAACTCTAGTAGTGTCTATACTACTCACAAGTCCTCATAATACATCAAGGGGTAATGGTAAACCAATCTATAGATAAGAAATTCTAGGGTTCACTAGATATTCTAAACTTAATAGTGTGTCAACACTCTAGTTGTACTCTTAATAGGAAGGTTACCTTACTTATCATCTAACAACAGGGACTTCTATATTCTAGGAGGGGGCTATACTCAAGGAACTAATAGGGAAGCACATGAATAAAGCAGGATGCAAATTATTCAAATAAAATAGATTGGAAGGAGGATGAGTCGTGACCAATATGGATGAGATCCTATACTCTAGTCCTAGGTACAGGCTTGTTCGGTACAGTAACGTAATCGAGACAATATGCTCTCGACCTGCATGGACCACCACAAAAACATGTCACATCCCAGTCCCAAAAATACATAGGACTAGGACACGTAAGCATGCCAGCCGCATGGATATGGCAACTCCAAAATATGGAAACCAAAATTGACGCGTACGCTGTAATATGAATATCAATCCACAAGTGGCATAAACATATGTCACAAGTCACAGGGTATAATCTAAATCTCATCCACGAAAATCAAATATAAATAAATAACCAGTGTCTATGAAACTAGATCTCAATATAAGTATCTAAGGATGATAGTTGGATGGAAAAAAATCCACTACCAACTCGAATGTAAAGGTACAACACAATAAACACAATATAAGAATACCAGCTAACGACCACGGGCTCGAAGAGAAGACATCCTCGAAACATATGTAACCATCCAAATATGCGCTCCTGCAAATACTCAAAAACAGATACGCCTGGAAAGGGACCAGGTCCTCAGAGGGACGTAATAAGATACATAGAAGCAAGCCAATTTGAATACAGTAAACATGCATAATGTTTGAAAATAAATAAGTATGCTGTACAAGACAATATATATGAATGCAATTGAGGACAACCTTTCGACGTATGGGCAAGGGTAGGCTACTCGATCTAAGCCTCACAACTCACACACCCGCCAGTGGACATCAGAAATCGTCATACCTCGGGCGTAGCGACCAGCGCGACTCTACATAAATCGATATACCTCGGGGGTAGCGACCAGTACGATATACGCCCGTAGTGCGAACTATATACTACGGTTTACCAGAGTGGTTAAAAGCCCATACGCCTAATGATTGTCCTCTCATGATACTAGCTGCCATATGTGTGTCAACATATCTAATACATAGTAATGACTGAAGAAAAACTACACATGCAAGAACTATACAGAAATGTAATAAATATGGAGAAATATACTAAGCATGCAAAATACTGAAAGTAATTTGGCAAGGTATCTTGCCTGGCAAGAAAGCTGCAAAAATGTAATGTCCCGATGTCAACACCAAGAGTAGAAGCTGCGGCCTCAGAATGAACATCCCCGGATACTGAAATAAATATCACCAATATTCCCAAAATAAAAAAAATAGCTAGAAAGCACTTTCCTTTCGTCCAATTTGGACATAGGGACAAAACGGTAATTTCGGGTAAAAGTGGGGTCCACGTGTGGCCCACTTTGCACCGAAAAGTGTGCCAAGGGTAACAGTCTCTAAATGGGACAAATTATAGGTCAAACAACTTTAAATGTCAATACGAACCCAACGGTATGTCCAAATGTAGATTTCGATGGGCCGAACACAATTTCGCCCAAAAGTCAACTGTAGGACCCGCCAATTGGCGAATTGGTCAACTGTCTCAGAATTGCGTGAAAATTGGGTCACAGGACCAGCGCGTTACCACGAGTCCAGTGACGCAAGTTTCGTCGTAATTTGACGAGCGTGCACAAAATGCACGCGACTTTCACAAAAGTTGTGACACGGGGTTTGTCTACGGATACGGGCTGATTTTGGCACGCACACGCGTCCGAATCAGTTTTTGCGAACTCTCACGTGTCCGGTTACGCAGTGCGCACCATTTGGTACACTTGGTAAACGGCGAGGTGGTCCCGTTTGGCGGGGCGCGCTCTATTTCACAACTTTTGGAAATCTGAAAAAGTGTGTTCGCGGGTTTTCCAATGAATTTAATTTTGTCTACAGCAGTTAATAATCTAGGGTTATTTAACAAAAATTAAACTAGGTCAAGTGGTCTACGCATACAAAAAAGAATCATCGAATTCGGATCTCTGTGGTGGGAGATACGAACTCGGAAACATGGGTGATCACCGTAGTTTTCTGCGATCCCAGAATTCGGTCTATTTTTACCAACTTTGGCGCTATTTTTGCCATGTTTACGCCTTGTTCGAGGTCTACTATCATACAAATATGGAAGAGGGTTAAGGGGTGAGCATACCGGTGAAGACGGGGTGGCGTTTGGTTGAGCGAGGTGACGGAAAACAACTCCGGAACACAGGTACCTCGCTGCGGAAATTTGCAGTGCGCGGGGTCGCGGTCGTCGAAATTGGTTTGGTCGGCCTGGTGGGGTTCTCCGGCTGCGGTGGTAGCGCTCTCTAGGTCTAGATGGGAAGAGCAAGAGTTTGGATGATTTAGGTTTAGGATTTTATTTGAAACAAATATATATATATATATATATATATATATATATATATATATATATATATATATATATATATGAAAGGGAGAGAAAGGGGGTTCGGTTAATATCCGCGGGGGGGGGGGGGGTGTGGGTGGGGGGGTCTGTGGTGTGGCTACATATCAAAGGAAGTGGGCGGATGGTGTTGGTTCTTAGTTGTTGCTGTGAGCAAAAAAAGAAGGGGGGGCGTTCACATGCATGGGTAGTATAGGATGGTTTGAGTAGTAATAGTTAGGAATCCATTTAGGGAGTATTTTAATTGTTTTTTTTTCCATTTCTTTTCTTTTCTTTTATAACTCTTTTTCCATTTATATATATATATATACTCATAGAAAAATTCTAGATTTATATTAATGCACACCGTTAAGCTAGCAACTACTCAAGGGGTCTACTACATGAAATAAATTCCGAAAAATTTCTAATGGTCCCATAAATCCCCTAAGTGCACCCACACCTAAAATAAAAATTAATAAAAATCTATTTCTCCTAATTAGCCATTAATTACTATAATTAAATTATTAATTAATAATTAAAAAGGGTATATACGATTTTTTAGGATTTGGGGTTTTACACCTTGAGTCCCTGTTTTACGCAGTAGAGACTTCATGTATGTTGGGGTTTTTGACTGTGCGCGAATAATTTCCCAGCATATTTCATGCTTCTCCATCCTATTTAATACTTGCATCCTGTTTGATTCTTGTACTCCTTCTAAAACGTTGTGTACATCGCCTGCAGAGAGATAGATATGCAGAAAGGATGTACAATCACCGATGGCAACACAACTCCTGGAGTCAATGGTCAGACTCACGGAGGGACCTCAATAATTCCTAGATTTCCAGGACCAGATGGACAGATTCACAATCCAGTTCCATCTGATCTTCCCGTTCCACCTAATGGGACCCTTCCAGTCTCATCGACACTGCAGGATGGCCAGGTACAACTATTCCAATTCTTCCAGATGATGATACAGGAACAGAGGCAACAGAAGACGAGCAAAGGCAAAAATTTCTGGCAGCACTTGAAAAGATGGCTGCACAGGCTACTGTACTAGCTCAAGCACTAGCTCCATTATCCCGAGCTAGAGTTGGTTCAGTAAAGGACTTTATACAGATGAGTCCGAGGTCGTACAAAGGCATTGAGATCCCAGAGGAAACTACCAACTGGATCACTCACACTCGAAAATTATTAGAGGCATCACAACTACCTGCAGACCTATGGATGACGGGTGTAAGGACACATCCAGGACCAATAAGGACACAGCAAGGAGGACCTACCAGACATCCTTTGAAACAACAACAACAGTATCAACACAGAGCCGGACCATACCAGATTCTGGAGAAGTCCTGATGTAATTATTGTGGGAGACGCGGGCATATTTTGAGAAATTATCGGAACCGCTTAGGACAATGTATGAGGTGTGGTTTCGAACAACATTTGGTAAGAGACTGCCCAATGCAGCAGACAATGACACTTTCACCGCCAGTACAGGAGCTAGCACTTCCAGCACCGAAGCCAGCTCAGTAGATAAATAGATCAGGAGAATCAACTTGGAAGCGCAAGGACGGCAGACTCGAACATTTTCTGAACCTATTTCGTTGACCAAGGTATAAAATTACTTTGTTAATTTATACCTTATACCCTCCCTAACACTTCTGACTATAGATCGAGTAATTTTATTCTATGTTAGGATATATAGTTTGCTAAGGTTATAGTTGTAATCTTGAATTTAAAATTTTGTGCATAGTAGTTAGAACCTGATAGTTGAGTTATTCATTTAGACTGTTATTATTATCCTTCAGTCGTAGATCCCGTAATTTGTATCCATAACTCGATACAAGTTATATTCTATTTTACTAGAAAGCCAGTAACCCTTTCATTCTTAATCTGACACCTTTATTCTATGAGCACTATGATTAAGACTTAAGATGACCATTACCTATATAATGCAATAGAAGACCTTAAGGAGTACCAAGATCTTTTCTTGTATACCCTAACAAGAGTTATATCTTATTTACAAGACCAAGTTATTCTGAAGAATCCCCTCAAGGCAATTACAGTATTAGTTTATTGTTATAAGTTGGGTACTATACCTCACAACCTACTATCACATAGTCCTCTTGACTCCTTAATAATGTATAGTTGAATGACATTAACTGTGCGCTAACATAAGAAGATAATGTTTATCCTGACTGTAAATTTTAGAGGCCCATACCCTATTTGGTCAACTAGCGAATTAGACAAGGAATTAGTATGACAACTGTAGAGACTGTAGAGTCTTATCTCTTTGTGACTTGAATCATTTTGTAACATCTCTCATCATAATCTAGCGTATTGGCGTATTTCTATTTTCTGAACTACCTTGACTTATGCTGCTGTTACAGCCTAGTTTTGCAAGCTTATTCTTTTATCAAGTTTGTTCATGATATATGTATTAGTGGATGCATACATTAATATATTTTAGAATCAGTGTATTATGGTCTGATCAACCATAGTGCGCTTGGTTCGCCCTTCACAATACTACTTTACATGGATTGAGATACATAGTTGACTAGTAGACGAATATACTTACCCCTAGACATGTCTAGCATATCATATCGGTTACATAACTGTACTGATACGAGCATGTGAATAGGAATTACCAAAATATGATTTCAACCCACAACCGCCTTGATGATTCCCAATTGAATTCTTTAAAACTCCTTGAACCTCGTACTTGTATTCTATCACCTTCACCTGAAATTCTTTATTATCGCTCTCCGTCTTCCCTTACTTCGAAAGACGAAACCTCGTGCTTGGTATAAGTTTGATATACAGATAGTACTAGATATGCCCCATAGACCAATCACATTATTTGATAATTACTTCCCGAAAGTAAGGGTATATCATAGGTGATATATTTTGTGTAAACTTTGAGGATTGAATAAACATGATTAAATAATTGAGGAATATTTTTCTTAAATGTATAGCCTTAAAGTGATAGATGGATAAGTTCTAAGTTGGGTAGAAATTGTATTATTAAACTTGAGATGAATTTCTTTATTATTGTAATCAAGAGAGATTAGATAGAGAGATCCTACCCTATTTTAATTTCGAGGAAATTTTTTTTATAAGTTGGGTAGAATGTATAACCCCTAATTCTGAAAACCGTATTATTTAATTTATTTAGTAATTATGAGCTAAATAGAAGGAATATATTTTTATTAATTTTTATTGAGGTGTTTGTGTAATTAGAGGATTTATGGGGCCATTATAAAATTTTTCTAATTTATTCCATGTAGGAGACCCTTTGGACAGTTGCTAGCTTAACCATATGCACTAATATAATTTTTAGAATTTTCTATGTATATTTATATATATAGATATAATTAATTAGAAAAAAAATTCCTATTGGATCTCAACCCGAAATC
The DNA here is from genome assembly GCA_036927795.1 of Iris macrosiphon. Lineage (NCBI taxonomy): Eukaryota > Viridiplantae > Streptophyta > Magnoliopsida > Asparagales > Iridaceae > Iris > Iris macrosiphon. Next base: position 152,366,888 of record JAYESA010000003.1, read on the forward strand.
CGTTAACCTCAAACCCAAACCCATTAGGAAAATATCAACAGCAACAGTAGCAAAAACCAACTTCTCTTTCTTTCTTTCTTCGCGCGTAAAACAGCCCCACGCGTAAAACAAACTCCTGCGTGTATTCACTCCCTTTCCCCGCATGTGACTCATCACCCACCGCCTCATTCTACCGCCTCATTCCACCGCCTCTTTACCTATTATTACTAAACTCTCCTCAATCGCAACCAAAACCAATGAAAAGAAAGAAACAACAACATCCTCCACCGCCTCTTATCTTTATATATTACAACTCTTCCAAACCCTAACCCACTTCTTCTTACAACAAACTTAATACTGTTTGGACGTACACTATACAGGACTCTTGCTCGACAAGTATACCTTGCCATCGTACTATTATTTACATTCCAACTGATATATGCATGTTTAATTCTGCTTATATAGATGTTTATATATTTTTGGACCTACTTTATGAGACCACCCCAGTATTATGGAGCATCATTAGGTTCATTGGCCGTGACACAGTTGTTACACGAGTTGTGAGTCTCATATAGATCACGGACTGCGTGACAGGTTGGCCTCCTGTACGCATGGGCCGTGCGTTAGGGATGACTGCTGATAGAAACTTTGTATGCTAGTAGACCTGGCAGTTATTTAGAGGTTTTATCGTGTCTTGGATATGGCATACTTAGAGCATGGGATGGGGAGAACAACAAGTAAGATATTTGGGCTCCTTTGCACTTTCCTTATATGTAACCCGTACGCTCCACCGGAGATACGCGGTCATGATGACACTTATACTACTTGGCGGCCTCTGCCGTTCAAAAGACGACATGCTTGGTAGGCCCCTGATTCTCCGAGAGAATCATGCCAATCCCACTATATGGCCAGATAGGCCACTTGGTGGAAAGTTGTTCTCAAACTGCATTCACTTAGACAGCTAGGCGACCCATTTGATGTTTACATTTTAGTACTTATTGGCATGTTATTATGTATCTTGTTACGTCCCTTTGAGGACCTGGTCTCTTTCCAGATATGGACGAGCAGGAGTATTCGCAGGAGTACGGTCTTGGACCTGACGCTACTTACCAGACTGAGGAGGTCTTACCCTCGGAGTATCTGTGATTTTTATTATCGCTATTTAGAGATCCTTGTTGCTACTTCAGTATAGTCATTTTGTAGTGGATTTATTTTCACCCGACTATCAGACTTGATACTCATTTTTGATATTAAGTTATTATTCAGCTCTTTGTTCCTACTGATTATTTGTGCTTTGGATGAGATATAGATTCTGTGTGACTTGTTGTGACAGTATATTACCACTGGTGGATTAAATATTCATATACAGCGTACGTGTGTATATGGTTTCCATATATTGGAGTTCGTATACATAAGGCTGGGCGTGTTACGTATTCCTAGTCCTACGTATTTTGGAACTGGGGCATGACAGCTTGCCCTGAGGATCCATTTTTATTTACTGTATTTTATTTGGCTTGAGTTATTCTGGTACCTTGCCATGTCCCCTGAGGACCTGGATTCGAATTATGTCCCCAGGTACAGCAGAAGAGGAATATCTCGAGATATACGGGACATGAGTTGACGCTGGAGCAGTACTGGCACCAGAGAAGGAGGTTGTGCTAGAGAATTTCTCCTGAGTATTCTATTACATACTCAGTTATTTCTGCTTCAAGTTATTTCATATCTTGACTCTTGGATTTATGTATTGACTTATTATCGGGTTGTTGCCCGAGACACTTTTTATTGAGACTTGTTGATGGACTATATTTCTTTATATTGATTAGTCTATCATATTGAATTATGTTTGCTTTTTGTGAATGAGATTAAAATTAGACTGTGACATGTATCTTAGACCATTATATTTGTTTTACAGCTTAAGTACACTCTAACGGGTCCATTAAATTGGGTTTGCCCATTGGAGTTATTGTCACGCCCGGGGACGATTATCGATTTAGCAAAAATTGGGGCATGACATATTGGTATCAGAGCATGGCTTCAGATGGGGGTATGGGCCTTTAAAGCTCTATAGTCTGGATAAACACTATCTTCTTACGCTAGCATATAGTTAGTTTCATTCAATTATAATTCATTAATGAGTCAAAAGGACTATATGATACTAGGTTGTGAGGCATGCTACCCAACTTACAAAAAAAACTAATACTGTAACTTACGAATGGAGAAATTACTGGCTCTCAAGTAAGAGATGATATATCATGTATTGAGATATGTGGAACATATTACTTGATTTAAAACTAAAGGATAATCATAAAGTCATAATCTAAATGAACAATTCAAACTACCAAGTTCTAACTACTAAGCACACAAATTTAAAATTCAAGATTAACAAACTACAATCCTACCAAACTATATATCCTAACATAAAAGGAATCACTTGGCCTACAATTAGAAGGGTAAGGTGGTACGATATGATTTCCACCATCGTTTAAGGTCAACGGTTATGGAATAATATTGGTATAGTTATGTAGGTGAATAATGAGTATGCCTCAAAGAGCGAAGTGATTGTAAGAAGAAAATACTAAATAGTATCTGGATTCAACGAACGTGGCACAATTTGAAAGATAAAAAAAATTTAGTCATCGCACCAATAGCGAGCGTTAAGGTTTCGGAGAAACAAGATATGAAAGTTAATAGATACTCTTGATAATATCATGGTTTCCTAAGGAAATGTGGTATGCTAATCTCTATGTTCGAGGTATGATCAAGAGAAATGTTATATTCATTCAATGGATTTTAATTGGATAAAGAGCTATGACGATTGATTTATGGAGGGAGGGATTAACTCAAGATGGAAAAGTATATAGACAGTTGGATGAGATGGCACTCTCGGTGACTCATGGAGGCTCAAGTATGACTCAACGATGATCATAGATTCTAGGGGATCTACTAAGATGAAGGTTGGGTACCCTTGCTCTTACTAAGGTATTAGTTCATTCCTCTTGGTTTCCTAAGGTACTGCTCTGCTAATATCAAGACAAGAATCTAAATTTATAGTCCTCTTATATTATCTCACTATGAAAGTTAGGTTTAGTCCTAATATTCAACCTTGGATTTCTATTGGTTCCTCAATACTAGGGTCAAACAATATGGTCAAATTTTAACTAACCCTAGTAGTGTCTATACTACTCTCAAGTCATTCCTGAACATATCAATAGATAATGGTCAATCAATTTACATGTGTTGGATGCTAGGTTTCATTAGGTATGCTAAACTTTTGGGAGCTTCCAATATTCTAATTTATTTTTCTTAGTAGGTATGCTATCATAATTATCTTCTAACCCTAACAACAAGGATTCCTATATTCTGGCAGAAGGCTATACTCAAGGAACTATTAGGGAAGTACATTAAGTAGAAAGAGGTGAGGATAAGGATACCGATGTCAAGAGAATTTAGCGAGTACAATTTCGAAGGTCACGGAAGGTAGATGAGTTCAAGAATTCAGAACAGAAATAAAGAGGAAAGTCAAATATGTGGATGAGATCCTATTCACTAATCGTATTTGCAGGCTTGCTCGGTACAGTAACCTAACCTAGGTAATATACTCTCGACCTGCATGGGCCACCATTAAAAATATGTCACGTCCCAGTCCCAAAATACGTAGGACCAGGTATACATACACATGTCAGCTGTACGAACAAGTATAGGAACCCAATTTAATGGACCTAACCAGTCGTAGTACGCTGTAAAATATAACTAAGTCTCAATATCACAGGCAGGTAAAATCTAGTCTCAACCACAAAATATCATAGAATAAGAAACTGAATGAAATAGGTAAGTCTTAGAATCCACTACAAAAGAATATCTAGTAGAGAACAATCCACCAAAATGTGTACAAAAAAAATACTGAAAGAATACAACTAAGCAATAATGAAATAGTTCCAAAATACTAAGCAACTATCATCTATGAAGATCGCAAAAACTCCTATAGCTCCACCTCAATGTGCTCGTCAGCAAAATCACCAACTCCGTAGTCCGTCGGGTACAAGTGCTCGTCTGGATCTAGAAAATATGCCAGGTCCTCAGAGGGATATAACAAGTACAAAAGAAATCGACATGCATGAAAGTAAAGCAGTGAACAATAAAATGACCAATAGATTTTATCAAAACTCGTCTCTTCTTACTACAATACAACAAATTTTATAACTTTTTACGTCTCGCTCCCAGAATACTGGATAAATACGGGGACTGACATGACCAACCGCACCTTGCAGAATATTGAAGTAAGCCGCAATGTGTTAAGGTTGTCACGAAGACAGATGAGTAAACTATAGCATACTATGACGTCGGTCCTAATGCCGACAAATCCTAGTATCTCAATCCAACAACACAAGTACAAGAGTATATCATATATGAAAGTAAAAAAGGAGTCCCAAATTACATACCACATATGATCTTGAAACTAGTGAATACAAAATATTGCACTAGCAGAGTGTAATTATACATGATCAAATATACCCGCCATGGTCTAATATATACATCATGTTGACCGAAATCAGAAAAGTAATCTCAAAATAAGGGGCTAATACTGCCTCTTGCTAGAACACCATAAAACAAAATAACACTACGAGGGATGAAGGAAAGAAACCCACTTGCGAGCTTCGGCCGCAAACCTACGAGTGCGAGCCATCTTGCTGGAAGTACGGTGGATCATGCTTTTCTTTGGGATAATCTGGACATACAAGATCAGTGGGGTCAGAACCCCAAACAACAAGTACCACAAAGGAGCTCAAGGTGATAGACCAAATACATCACAACATACAACAGAAAAAAGACATATAAGAATAAATGAAGGTCGAGACTTGTACGGTACCAATGTACTTGTCTCAAAAATATAATTAGAAGAATTGATAACAGAATGCTAAAAAAAAGTAAGGCGATGAGCGAAAAGAGGGCATATGAACTAATCTGGATGGGACCACAACCCTTAAACCAAACAAGAATCGGGGTTGCAGACCTTCACCCAAGCAGAACTTAGCACCCTAACCATGCGCCGAAAGAATGAATTAAAAGGACGAGCTAAACGAATTAACAAACATTCATTCCACAGCCAAAAATGCCTACGACTTGCTATAATTAACTAACTAGGGTTATTAAAAATCTAGTTACTAACAAATGCATGCTTTGAAGAATATCGCTACCACCGGTACTACAGTTAATCCGGATGGCCAAGGGTACGCTTGTCTAGTACTTATAGTGCACTTTAAAAACAATAATGGATAAAAAAACTAAAGCAGATAACTGATAGCATAAAATATAACGTACGTATAAACTAGCTTTTGAAGATATAAATATTTTTTTGTAAATAAGATTGGTTTTATAAACAAATATGGGTTTTGTGAATGAAACTGATTTTGTAAACATAAAGAGATTTTTTGTAAATAAAACTGATTTTGTAAACATAAGAGTTTTTTTTAAATGAAACTGATTTTGTAAACATAAAGAGATTTTGTAAATGAAACTGATTTTGTAAACATAAAGAGATTTTTTTGTAAATGAAACTGATTTTGTAAACATAAAGAGATTTTGTGTAAATGAAACTGATTTTGTAAACATAAGAGATTTTTTGTAAATGAAACTGGTTTTGTAAACATAAAGAGATTTTGTAAATTAAACTGATTTTGTAAACATAAAGAGATTTTTTGTAAATGAAACTAATTTTGTAAACATAAAGAGATTTTGTAAATAAAACTGATTTTGTAAACATAAACTTATCCGTAAATGGTCTTGTAACATAACTGAAACATAACTGAAAATTATACTGGAATGTATATACTGAAATACATAATGTTATGAACCGTAACTCAATAACAATAACTTGTAGTGCCGCATTACGCGTAAACTTGGTCAGTCATAGAGCCCTTGCCTAGCAGGGTTGTTCCATGCTGCATGGGGCCCTTGGAGATCGGGGTAGCCGGTAGCGCAATATTCTTTCCTCCCAATGAACTAAGTGAATCTTATCTTGTTTAATCGTTACTAAATTATTTTAAGTTCTCGAGTAGTGGATACTTGAGAACATTCTTAGAATGACGAATAACGGGTACAAGCTTTTCATGAGTTATCATATCCGCGATACGCGATACATAGGGCAATAATCACACTCGATTGTCCGATGGCAAAATGCATTGAATTATCATACACAAATATTTTTACGGTGTCATAAGGATCAAAATCAGATGTTAATATATGGAAGCACAACATTCAAATATGTTCCAATACTCAACTGGGCTAAAACAGTTTAAGCATTAGAAAAATAATACAATATAGTTAATTGAGGATAACTCTCACATATAAACTCCAAATGAGGTGATTCAATAGATTTGAAAAGTAAAAACAGAGATCTACAACTTTCATATTTTGAGTTTTTCAAAATTTAAGCCAAAAAATAGCTTAAATAGGCAAAAACAGATATTTGGGTCACCATGCGTGCAATACACTATACGAAGCATGAATTATGTTCGCGGCGCACTGCTGCAGCAAAAAAATCCATGCGTGGCACACTGCACAACAGAGATTGATACGCACAGCGAGGGTGTGATGCGCGCGACGCTCTGCTGCGGCATGAAACTCCATGCGCGGCACACTGCGCATGGCAAGAAAGTGATGTGTGGCGTATCAATGCGTGGTGCATTGCTACGGCATGAAACTTCATACTCAGCGTACTGCTGTGCGATATTGTTCATTGTCCCTGCCATACAGGTCTGAGAACAGGAGTCCAGAACTTGTTTTGGCCATAAAAACTTTAATTTAACTCCAAATTAAGCGATTCAAAAGCCAAAATGTCCGAAATAGAAAGATCCATCAAATAGAACAATTAGTTTTAGAAAACAACTAGTTTTAATAGATCAAACAAAAAAAACTCACGGAACTTATAAAAATCCTAAACTTAAAACTCAGATCTACTAAAATCTATCCACCAAAAGCAAAAACTCCAGGAACTAAAAATGATGAGGAACAGAAGGGGAACATTTTCCATTAAATAAATTTTTAAAACAACACATATAAAAAATCTGAAAACTTGGCTTCACCATTGAGCAAGATGTACTTGCCTTGGGTGGCTCCTAGCCTCTCCTTTCACGGTCCAAGTCATAACAACTTCTTTTTAGGGCTAGGGTTTGGCTAGAGGGAGCTTGAAGGGGATGAGGAAGAAGGAAGCAAGAAGAGTAAAATGAAAAAATGAGCGAGTAGAGAGAAATACTCATATATATACTAAGAGGAGAGGAAGATGGTTTAGTCACGGGTTCAATCAAATGAACCGAACCAGGTGTCCATTCTACATACAGATCCTAAACCTGGTCTATGGCAATGTCAATGGATATTCTACTAGTCTCGGGTAGTCTCTCTCAACAACAAGAAAATACAATAAATAAAAAGACAGGAACTAACACTGAGAAATACAACAGAAATACATTATCAAAAAAAATTAAAATTTTGAAATACAAGAAATACCAAATCTGGAATCGGGTGTGACATCTATACCCTTCTTAGAAAAATTCTGTCCTTGAAATTTCACTAAAAATAGTCGAGCTGGTACACACGAGAAAGCTCAAGAAATCACATACCACAAATCAAAGGATCATACTAAATAAGTAACTGAAATAAAGATAACTGCAGAAAGTAACTAATAAATAAATGCACAAAGCAACACACAGAAAAATGGGGGCAAATGGATACATATACCCCTGAGTCAGTCAAATAGGAATTTGTCCTCGCTTGCCTATGCTGACTCACAAAATGGATAAGAGCCAAGCCTAACAGAAAGTCGGTACCAACGACTATACCGAGGACATGACTTAAATTCAGGACATACCTTCATAGTCGGGACACATGATAGACATCAAGTATCACGAGATACGCAAGCAGATGAGTGAGACAAAAAAATTGTCTTCACTCGCCAAAATAGTCGAGCTAACCGTTGCACTCCGGACATAGTAGAATACAAGGCCATAGACAAGAACCCAAGATGTACTACCAATAACTGATCTGTTACTGAAAGATAAAACTAGAACAAACTCAGGAAGATGGTACCTGCGACCGTTGAGGTACTGGCCTCTGGCCGACTAGGATACCGAAACTATATCTAGGACTGCGCATATAACTGTACTCTGCACGGCCTGACCCTCTAAGCTCGAGATAGGGGAGGACGTTGTGCCAATAGATGTACTATTAATATTGGCTCATCATGGTCTTTTACTACAGGTTTTGAAAATCGAGGTGGTTGAAATTTTTGAGATGGCATGTCGGACGTAGCTGGTTGTTCTTGAGGTGACAATTGCGGATAATTTTTAACTGTATGACCTATAACTAAACAATGAGAATATCTTCCATTTTTTCCCCAACAATCTGATCTAAAATGCCCCATCTTTCCATAATAGGTACATCCTTCTGGTTCTGTCCAGTGCTGTTGCGGGTGATATTCTGGTATCGAGGTCTGGGACACTGCTCGTCGTCAGGATGATAGTCGTGGGAAAGAAGCAATCATATGATCGGATGCTCCACATAGAAGACATAGATGATTAGCCCTTCGACATGTTATACTTGTGTGTCCTGCCTTTCCACAGAAGGAACATACGACTGGAGCCTCCGGGCACTGATACGAAGGACTGTAAGCTGATACTGGTGAGGAATATTGTAATGCCCCGCTCCGCGTCGGTATTATGTATCAGGTGAGTGGGCAAAACTTCGTTCTCTGATTCTTGCATGCCTTAATAATAATCTGAGTTTTTGCTTGTAATATTTTCATAAGAGAATGATAGAACCTGTCTTGCATGTTAATGAACGAACTCACGTAGCTTGTGTTTGAAACGATCAAGTCTGCTTAACTAAGAATCCTAAAACGCTTGTCTAAGAGAGTGCATGAACTTGTTCACTATCGTCTATGCTTCGAGAGAACCATATTGTGCCTGAATGTGTTCAAGTGATAAGTCGGATTGCCCCGCAACAACGATAAATGTTCTGATGGTTTGTCTCATCTGCATACTAGAGTTTATTTGATAATATTCTATGTATTCGCATCGGTCGGACAATGGCTATTGGTGGAGAGCTGAACCGCATGTGTCACGGCTGCTACCATGATAGTGAAAAGCAACCATGAGTCACAACTGCCCTTAGCATCAGATAATGAGTCATTGGTATGCTGTACAACCAGCTGCCGATCCTGAGATACTCGGGGACCGCCTTGCATATAGATAGTTCATCGTGTTGGTTTGGATATATGGACTGCCCCTAAGATGTGCATGTGTGTCTAGCTATGCATTTGTCCTTGGAGTCTCACGAGACACGCTGTGCATACCCTGAAACATGAACGAACGACTTGCTTGCTTATTCAATATGAAACTCTGTTTTTAAAGATGTTTCCAAAACAATGTAATATGACTCTGCTATTGAACTGCATGAAATGAACATAGGTAAAACTAAAAAGATCACTAGTAATGTAATATTTTATAATATGATTGCTTAGTGTTGGTTTTAGTGAATGCTTGTTTCTGTTCAGTTGTTTTATCTCACCAGTACTTATAAAAGTGCTGACCCCCCAACAGTTTACTTGCTTGCAGGTACTGGATCGTCCGAGGGAGCGATAGGCGTGCCTCAGTCCCTAAGACCCGGAATCCTCTTTCGATTGATTGCCCCGAGATGCTATCGTATAAGGCGGCATAATGTATGGAACGAATGCCTTTGCATAAGAGAACCCAAGTCCCTCGATTGTCCCGAATACTCAGTTGGCTAAATGCATTGCATTGCAACAATGTTCCTTTTTGCTGCTTACTCGATTGATGCGATGATAGCCAAAAAACAACTTAAAAGATAAAGCCTTGTACGAGCACAACCCCAGACTCGTACGACATCACGTCCTGATATTCGAATGGGCCACACATTACCTTCCTCGCACCCGCGGGACGGGCGCGGTGATTCACGTCCGGTTGGATCTGGCCCGACGGGGGGCAGGCGAGGCGAGGCGGTGGTCCGACCGGGCGGCCCCTCGGTACTCAGGGCTGGGGCATGAAAAATGCTAAAATAAAGAGTCTAACGGGGGTACACGATTCCTCTTACGACCCTCAGTTGTTGATGTGGTACCCCTGACTATATACTCATGTCCTGGCGATGCTTCCGCGGTAGACCGGGCTGGGCATACCGACTTACTGAACGACTGGTACTATTTTTCTTCAATCCCTACTCCATTTGGGAACAAGTCTTTGGTTTAGAATTTTCCTAACAAACTATGCATGTTGAGTTCTAGCAACATCTGAAGACACTGTTGGATGGTACGATTTTACTTTAGCTGGGACTCCTGGTAAAGCTGGAACACTTGTTGCTAGAGCTGAAGTTGTTGTTGTTGCTGCTGTGTCACCATCATGGTCCTGATTATCTCTAGCATAGCTTGCGAGCTTAACTGCTCCGGTTGTGCTAAGAGAACTAGTGGAACTTGTTGGCATAGCATGACTGGCGGAGTTGTCTGATGATGAGAGGTTGCTGGCTCTTGATTATGACTTGGCAACAAAATTTGGTTCTGGCCTACTCCTGAAACTGCTAGAACTACTAGAGCGATGGAACCCACAGAAGGTGGAGCAGGTGGAGTGTCCCTGAAGGATAAGGATACAGGGATATCAACAAGGGACGAGAATGGAACAATCATGTCAAGCAAGTTTGCAGTTTAAAGAGAGCGAGAGGTACATGTCACAAGTGGAGTTCAATCGGAGACAAGTAAAGGATTACGATTCTAACAAGATGAGTTGTAAACACCCTGATTTTTTCAGGAATTTTTAAATGGATTTTCACAAATTTTCTGGATTTTTCTGGATTTCTCTATTAAATCAAGGTATTTTGAAATTAAATGATTTTTAAATGTATTTATTAAATATTAAAATATTATGAAAATAATATTTTCTGGTGTAAAATGAAAAAATAGACATAGGATAATTTTTCTGGATTTTGTTGGACCCCGGAAGCATTTTTAAAGCCCTAAAAACCAAGTTATAATTAAACCAAAATAAACCTAGAAATAAACTCGGTTCAATTGAACCAAACCAAACCAACCTAGACCGGTTTAGCAAACCCAACCCAACTCAACCTTGGCGGGTCGATCCGGGTCTAACCCGAGACCCGAAACCCGACCCGACCCGCATTCATTTCTTATTGGATCGGGCCGGATCCGCCTGACCCGACCCGACTCCGCCCGACCCGACCCGGCCAGCCCCTCTCTCTTCTCCCCGACCGTTTCAGCCCCCGCCCGCCGCGTAACGGCCGTCGCTCCGGCAGCCCGCGCTGCTCCGGTTCCCCTCCCGCACCGACCGCCTCTCCATCTCCTCCCTCTCTCATATAAAACCCTCTCCCCCTCTCCTCCGCCTCCTCCCTGCTCCTCCGTTCCCGGCGTCCCCTCGCCCAGCCCCATCCGCTCTCGGCCTCCCGCAGCAACCCGCAGAGCCGCCCTCGGCCAGCCTCCCTCGACTCCCTCTCTCCCTCCGCCACCGCCTCCAGTGAGCCGCTTCGTCTCCCTCCCTCGAGCAGCAACCCCTCCAGCAGCCCCCTCGACAACCGCAGCCCCGCCCGCCCGCCTCCACTAGCGCAGCCCGCTGCCAGAACCCCTCAGCTCCGCCAGCGCTGCCCCTTCTCTAGCGAAGCTTCGGCATGCACCGACGAGCCCAGCCCTAGCCGCTGGCCGCCTGAGCCCTAAACCCTAGCTCAGACCGGACACGGCTCAGACCGGACACAGGACACAGCTCGTGTCGAGATGACACGCGGACACATGAAATCCTCGGTTCACGGAGCCCTGTTCAGGTAACCCGTTCTCTCTCCTCGTTGACCCATTTTCTGTTCCGTCAGTTGTGACGCGTAGACTGCATGACCCTCTCGATCGCAAACCGCGATCCAAAAACAGGAAAATATTTACCCCATTTTCCCCCGGAACTGAGTACGCCCCACCAAATGGGATGACTTGGTCGCGTGCGGTCTTCACCGATACGTGCGCGCCGTCGATACGGACGTGCGGGATTTCGCAGAAGTTGATTTGGATGTGCATGCACACCGAAATCAACGCGTATCCGCCAACAACGCCCCATATCCGTCTGTTTTGAATCTCGCTGTAATTTAGTGTACACACGTCGGATCGAAACAAAACTTGCGCCATCGGACTCGTAGCAATACGCTGGTCCTGTGGCCCAAGTTTGGTTCGATTTTGAGAACGTTGACAAAATCGCGTATCGTGGGTCCTACGACTCCATTTGACGGGCAATTTTTGTGATCGGCTCATCAGAATCCAATTCTGGAAGTTTTGTTGGGTTCATATCATCATTCTGGACCTGTTGACACTAAGTTTGACAGATTTGGAGACCTTTGGTTCTGACACATTTTTCGGTGCAAAGCGGCCACATGTGGACCTCGCCTTGACTTGAAAATATCATTTTTGCCCCTGTATCCAAATTGGACTCAAGGACAGGCATTTCTAGCTATTTAATATTTTTTGGATCTGATGGTGATGTCTATTTCAGCAACCGGAGAACTACCTGCAAATCTTGCTGCTGCCAGAGCTACAATTGGAGCCGGAACCCCAGGCAAGTGTACCTTGCCAAATCCTACAGTATTGCTACTTATTTACTTGACTTATTTATACATTGATGTACATGCTTAAACCTAGGGCCGTGTGACTTGCTTAGCGTCCTATTAATAGTCGGGTGCCAACACCGTACGCGGAGTTGTGCAACGTCACCTAGAGATGGATATCGTGACATTTACATTCTCGTACTTGCCATATCAAGTACATTATACCCAGGACACCTGACACGAATCATGAGACAGAATCTTCCTGAAATATTCAAGGTGATTCTGTATAGGATACAGGTTTATGACATATACATCTTTACATGCTTAGATTTTATCCTGACTTGTTGTATTAGTTTTGATCTTGCGTAACATATACATCGTGAACTGTGACGTGAGATTACATTGGGTGGGGAGAGTATTACCATATCAAAGGCTAATTATATTATAAATATTGTCATCTGGAGGTGTCTTAGTCTCTGATACAGAGATTTGGCGCAAGTTCTGGCCCTTTGAGAAAATACTGCTATGGGTTTCTCCGACATTGATCCTGTAGTAGTCTCAGCCCGAGTATGACTAAAACTCTCACTTGCATATCACTTAGCTAGTTATTTATTTATCCTATTATTTTATTTATTGTTGCACTGCATTTATTTCCTGATTATGTCCCCAGGATTAGCAGAAGAGATCCACCCAGAGGTATACAGTACATGAGCTTTAGCAGGAGCAGAAGCAGGGATAGGTGCATACAGTGGAGCAGAACCAGGAACCGAGGACTAGGTGATTGCCATAGATTTCTGGAGTATATATTTCTTCTATACTCAGTCTGTGTTGCTATTTACATTCTTGTTTCATGAACAATTGTAACAGACTTAATATTGGGTTGTTCCCCGATTTTACTTACTTGTGACTGGATGATGTTTATTCCTTTTGTTGATATTGTTGTATTTATTCTGTGGATGAGATTAGTAAACCCTGATCATTGTAATACAGCTTAAGTATGCCCCGATTGATCCATTAAATTGGGTTTGTCCATCGGTGTGTGCTGCTGGCCATTGTCACGTGTCTAGTCCCTCGTTATTTTGGGACTGGGGCGTGACATGGTTTTTGTGGTGGCCTATGCAGGTCAACGACTAAATTGTTCGGTTTTAACTTAGGGACCGAACAGGCCTGCAATAAGAATAGGATAAGTTTTTAGGATCTCATCCACTTGCTTGAAACGTTCTTGACATCTATATCGGATTCGAATTAATTCCTTTACTTGCATCCTGCCTTGATTCCTGTGCGCCTCTTATTGTTTATTTTGGTTGCAGAATTATGGATTCATAAGCCAGCGACGAGACTCATCCAGGAACACCACAAGGTGTTGTGGTTAACCACGAAGATGAAGTGACTCCAGTTAATGAAGGTCAATCAGCTCAATAATGCAGTTAAGCAAGTCAGCATGCCTCGAGAATCCAGCAAGATGACGTTCCACCATCGACGCAATTTGCTCCACCGATGCCTACCTTTCCACAAGGGCAAGCTATGCAACAGATGTTCCAAATGTACTACCCGATGATGCAAGCTTATCAGAAGGTTCAGCAAAGCCAAACGGAGGAGTTCATATGCAGACTTAGCTCAGAGCTACGAAAGTTAATCAGCTCCGTTACAACAGACGTTGTTACTGTAGCACGGGCCATGGAGTGCATCACCAGGATAGAGTCCAGCCAGAAGCGGCCGCATGCACCAGACCAAGCACAACAGGAAAGAGCTACAAAGCAACCTCAGATGAATCCACCACAGGAAGCAGCACCAAGAGCCTTAATTCTACCTATCTGTCAATATTGTCGCAAGAGAGGCCATCATGAGAGCGAGTGCAGACGCAAAAGAGGACTATGTTTAGCTTGTGGATCCAGTCAGCATTCAGTGAAGGGATGCCCTGAGCGTAGAGGAGCACCAATGGTTAACCAACAAGCTTTACCAGTACCGAGGCCAGACGGTCCAGCTTTGGGAGCACCGCAAACGGAAGTGGAAGGAGTCGTACCACCAGCTCCAGGAGGGAACCAGCCGAGGCCACCTTTGGTACCCCAGGCCATACTCTTCCAGCAGGTCCAGCAGCAGCAGAGGAATTCACCTCAAGGATGCGGACAAGCTTTCGCGATGACTTTGGAGGACGCACAGACTCTTGGAGTAGCTAATGTGCGTAAGTTTTTATAGTTATCTATTTCTAGATTTGCTTTAGTTCGTGCCCGTTGGTTCGTGACCTTAGACTTGACCTGATAGTTTTAAACTTGCTAATAATAGATAACCTAGTGATAACCTAGAATTGTTAATCTAATATGTTTTTAAAGGATAACTTGGTTTTCTAAAACTGTAATTATCTAGATTTTATTCATTCGGGAAATTGCATAACTTTTATCGCCTAGGAAAAGGATTTTTTTCTATGTGTTATTCTTACACCCTTAACTTTGATTCTTCTTGATAGTAATGTGCTTCGAACAATATTTACAAACGTGTCATCTCTGTTGACCGGTTATTCTTTGATTGCGAGGACGCAATCCTCTTAAGGAGGGTAGATTGTAAACCCCCTGATTTTTTCAAGAATTTTTAAATGGATTTTCACAATTTTTCTGGATTTTTCTCTAATAAATCAAGGTATTTTGAAATTAAATGATTTTTAAATATATTTATTAAATATTAAAATATTATAAAAATAATATTTTCTGGTGTAAAATGGAAAAATAGACATAGGGTAATTTTTCTGGATTTTATTGGACCCCGGAAGCACTTTTAAAGCCCTAAAAACCAAGTTATAATTAAACCAAAATAAACCTAGAAATAAACCCGGTTCAATTGAACCAAACCAAACCGAACCAACCTAGACCGGTTTAGCAAACCCAACCCAACTCAACCTTAGCGGGTCAGATTCGGGTCTAACCCGCGACCCGAAACCCGACCCGACCCGCATTCATTTCTTATTGGATCGGGCCGGATCCGCCTGACCCGACCCGACTCCGCCCGACCCGACCCGGCCAGCCCCTCTCTCTTCTCCCCGACCGTTTCAGCCTTCGCCCACCGCGTAACGGTCGTCGCTCCGGCAGCCCGCGCTGCTCCGGTTCCCCTCCCGCACTGGCCGCCTCTCCATCTCCTCCCTCTCTCCTATAAAACCCTCTCCCCCTCTCCTCCGCTTCCTCCCTGCTCCTCCGTTCCCGGCATCCCCTCGCCCAGCCCCATCCGCTCTCGGCCTCCCGCAGTAACCCGCAGAGCCGCCCTCGGCCAGCCTCCCTCGACTCCCTCTCTCCCTCCGCCACCGCCTCCAGTGAGCCGCTCTGCCTCCCTTCCTCGAGCAGCAACCCCTCCAGCAGCCCCCTCGACAACCGCAGCCCCGGCCGCCCGTCTCCACCAGCGCAGCCCGCTGCCAGAACCCCTCCGCTCCGCTCCGCTCCGCCTCCGCCAGCGCTGCCCCTTCTCTGGCGAAGCTCCGGCCTGCACCGACGAGCCCAGCCCTAGCCGCTGGCCGCCTGAGCCCTAAACCCTTGCTCGGACCGGACACGACTCAGCCCGGACACATGACGCAGCTCGTGTCGAGACGACACGCGGACACGTAAAATCCTCGGTTTATGAAGCCCTGTTCAGGTAACCCGTCCTCTCTCCTTGTTGACCTATTTTCGGTTCCGTCAGTTGTGACGCGTAGACTGCATGACCCTCTCGATGCCTGTGCAACCCGCTCGGTGCATCGCGTCCTGTGGTGATCGCAAACTGCGATCCAAAAATAGGAAAATATTTATCCCGTTTTCCCTCGGAACAGAGTACGCCCTGCCAAACGGGACGACTTGGTCGCGTACGATCTTCACCTATACGTGCGCGCCGTCGATACGGACGTGTCAGATTTTGCAGAAGTTGATTTGGATGTGCGTGCACACCGGAATCAACGCGTATCCGCCGACAACGCCCCATATCTGCCTGTTCTGAATCTCGCTGTAACTTAGTGTACACACGTCGGATCGAAACGAAACTTGTTCCATCAGACTCGTAGCAATACGCTGGTCCTGTGACCCAAGTTTGGTTCGATTCTGAGAACGTTGACAAAATCGCGTATCGTGGGCCCCACGGCTCCACTTGACGGGCGATTTTTGTGATCGGCTCATCGGAATCCAATTCTGGAAGTTTCGTTGGGTTCATATCATCGTTCTGAACCTGTTGACACTAAGTTTGACAGATTTGGAGACCTTTGGTTTTGACACATTTTTCGGTGCAAAGCGGCCCACATGTGGACCCCGTCTTGACTTAAAAATGTCATTTTTGCCCCTGTGTCCAAATTGGACTCAAGAACAGGCATTTCTAGCTCTTTGATATTTTCTGGATCTGATGGTGATGTCTATTTCAGCAACCGGAGAACTACCTGCAAATCTCGCTGCTGCTAGAGCTATAATTGGAGCCAGAACCCCAGGCAAGTGTACCTTGCCAAATCCTGCAGTATTGCTACTTATTTACTTGACTTATTTATACATTGATGTACATGCTTAAACCTAGGGTCGTGTGACTTGCTTAGCGTCCGATTAATAGTCGGATGCCAACACCGTACGCGGAGTTGTGCAACGTCACCTAGAGATGGATATCGTGACATTTACATTCTCGTACTTGCCATATCAAGTACATTATACCCAGGACACCTGACACGAATTATGAGACAGAATCTTCCTGAAATATTCAAGGTGATTCTGTATAGGATACATATTTATGACATATACATCTTTACATGCTTAGATTTTATCCTGACTTGTTGCATTAGTTTTGATCTTGCGTAACATGTACATCGTGAACTGTGACGTGAGATTACATTGGGTGGAGAGAGTATTACCATATCAAAGGCTGATTATATTATAAATATTATCATCTGGAGGTATCTTAGTCTCTGATACAGAGCTTTGGCGCAAGTTCTGGCCCTTCGAGAAAATACTGCTATGGGTTTCTCCAACACTGATCCTGTAGTAGTCTCAGCCCGAGTATGACTAAAACTCTCACTTGCATATCACTTAGCTGGTTATTTATTTACCCTATTGTTTCATTTATTGCTGCACTATATTTATTTTGGCATGAGTTTTCTTGTACCTTGCTATGTCCCCTGAGGACCTGGATCCGGATTATGTCCCCAGGATTAGCAGAAGAGATCCACCCAGAGCTATACAGTACATGAGCATTAGCAGGAGCAAAAGCAGGAAAAGGTGCATACAGTGGAGCAGAACTAGGAATCGAGGACTAGGTGATTGCCATAGATTTCCGGAGTATATATTTCTTCTATACTCAGTCTGTGTTGCTATTTACATTCTTGTTTCATGAACAATTGTAACAGACTTAATATCGGATTGTTCCCCGATTTTACTTACTTGTAACTGGATGATGTTTATTCCTTTTGTTGATATTGCTGTATTTATTCTGTGGATGCGATTAGTAAACCCTGATTATTGTAATACCGCTTAAGTATGCCCCGATGGATCCATTAAATTGGGTTTGTCCATCTGTGTGTGCTGCTGGCCATTGTCACGTGTCTAGTCTCTCGTTATTTTGGGACTGGGGCGTGACATGAGTCCTCCCACAAGTCTGAAAAACAGATCTACATTGGCCACCACTAAAACTTTGTCACGCCCCTCTCACAGAATACTGGATAAATACGGGGACTTACATGGCTTACCGCACTTTGCAGAATATCGAAGTACGCCGCAATGTGTTAAGGTTATCAAGAAGATAGATGGGTGAACTCTAGCATGCTATGATGTCAGTCCTAAGGCCGAAAAATCCTAGTATTTCAATCCAGCAACACAAGTACAAGAGTATATCATATATGAAAGTAAAAAATGCATCCAAAATTACATACCACATATGATCATGAAACTAGTGAATACAAAATGCTGCACTAGTAGAATGTAATTATACATGATCAAATATACCAGCCATGGTCTAATATATACATCATGTTGACCAAAGTCAGAGAAGTGATCTCAAATTAACGGGCTAACACTGTCACTTGCTAGAACACCACAAAACAAAATAACACTACGAGGGATGAAGGAAAGAAACCCACTCGCGAGCTTCGGCCGCAGTCCTACGAGTGCGAGCCATCTTGCTGGAAGTAAGGTGGATCCTGATTTTTTTCAGGGTAATCTGACCATACAAAACCAGTGGGGTCAGAATCCCATGCAACCAGTACCATAAAGGAGCTCAAGGTGATAGACCAAACACATCACAACATACATCAGAAAATAGATATTAAGAATAAATGAAGGTCGAGACTTGTAAGGTACCAATGTACTTGTCTCAAAAATATAATTGGAAGAACCGATAACAAAATGCTAAAAAAGAAAGTAAGACGACGAGCGGTAAGAGGGCATAGGAACTACTCTGGATCGGGACCACAACCCTTAAATCAAACAAGGACCGGGGTTGCAGACCTTCACCCAAGCCGAACTTAGCACCCTAACCACGTGCCGAAAGAATGAATTAAAAGGACGAGCTAAACGAATAGACAAACATTCATTCAACGACCAAACATGCCTACGGTTTGTTATAATTAACTAACTAGGGTTATCACAAATCTAGTTACTAACAAATGCATGCTTTGAAGAATATTGCTACTACCGATGTCACGCCCCGAGGTGTCCCCCGAGTCGTGACCGCCGTGCGGGCCTGGAGTTGCGCCCGCACAAGACTTTAATGATTTGCATAGCAAGCACATATTCAGAGTACGCAGATAAATTGAAACATAGATTTGAAACATAGAAAAGTTCTCTTTATTGATAATGAACATCTATTACAAACTCTTGAACGAGTCAGCTAATATGCCGAACGGCTTACAAAAGGGTTGACTCAAAATGAGATAGCAGTCCTGTACATTACATCCTTTTATAAACTCAAACGATAAAGACCTCCAGGCTGGAGGATCGCTTTGCCACGGAGCTGCATTTGTGTATGAAGAGTTGCAGCTTCGGACTTCAAAAGGCTTTGAGGCGCGGTGAAGATGCGCTAACAGCTGGACTGGATCGGGAAGACGACTTCGGCTCCTCGCTCGGTTCGCCTTGGTGCGGAGAACCTGTTTCAACGAGGGTCAGCATATCGAAACATGCTGGTGAAGGCGAGCTAGCCTGACTATACCAATCAACACGTTGTTTAGTGAAGCATGTATATTTTTGTGGGTTTCTATCTTGCCTTAGTTCATTTACAAGTAAGCAGCATATTGAATTTACTGAAATGAACGTGCCACCGTTAGGTGGATTTTACCTGACCGTCTGAATTACCTGCACAATACTTACCATGCCTTCCCTGAAACGAAGACACAAGTTAGTATGCAACAGGTTTAAATGTACAAGAGATCACTTGGCGTGATGCCACAATAGACAATAGTCACTGGCGGGAATGGTATGCAGCGAATGAACAAGGAGCGCTACATGCCACTCCGTCCAGCACAATGGACTATACAATAGGGATTCCGTCCGGACCGGATCGGTGCCAGTGCCCCAGCGACCGTCCGCAGGAACCAATGACCTTGTGCACAAGTTGTCCGTGATCGAACAATATGTTTACTTAGTTAACAGTTCATGCTTTTGAGGCAACAAGAATACAAGACAAGCAATGTACAAGACAAGACAAGCAATGTATAAGACAAGCAATGATTTATCCCAAGCGAACAAGCATGCATTTAAGTATCCGTTCGTGAAGTTTACTGACAAGCAAATAACCAAGTCTATTCTCTTTTATCTTGGTTTCTTTTATTATTATTTGGTATCGTTTGATCGGGGCAAGGAAGAGTGCAGATTGATTAGCTGTGAAGCTTGGAAGCAGGACTAGCTAATCGGGTTGGTAGCCACTCACTTAGATTTTGGAAGGGACAAGGAAAGAGGCGCTTCACGACTCCGTTCTTTGGAATGGAAAGTATTATATAGAGCAGGAGGAAGCTTCGTTCACCTGCATTACGAATAGCTCGATCAATACCTCTTCCCCTTTTCCAAATCTCAGAATTGAAGTGCAGTTCAATGAACGAAAACAATAAAAACCATCGAAACCGTTCAAGGAAAACAAACAAATCCCAAAACCAACTCAAAGCACGAAAGCAACAAGCGACATCGAAAACCGAGGCAATAAAAGATAGCAGCGGAGAGGTCCCTCCTGACTCTGCCGCTAAGCCGATCCTTGGGGCGCAGTCCACTGAATATGGGAATCGATTCCGAAGAAACAAATCCATAACGAGGACGAGTTCTTAATTCAATCTATCCCGATCGAATGATACCGTCTTGTGTTTCTTAGCCGCGCTCTCCGCTGCGGGAGAACGGGGCGCTACATCCTACCCAACTAATTGGAAGTTTCGTCCCGAAACTTAGGATAGGACCTACCGTTAAGGATTATTCGGTCGGAGACGGCGATCATGACTCAAGGAACAATCACGAACAGAATGGTCTGATCCGCCACAGGCTAGGCATAAACCAAGTTTCAGGCGACAATTATCCTTCGTATGCCCCGACCTATTACAGAAATAACATAACTGCCCTGGTTTCCCTCTTTTGTGCCCTCCGTTGTTAGGGCACTTTGAAGCAGTATTTCCTCTCTCGTCGCTTTGGCGTTTGTGACTGGATGTATGCACAGCGTCGGCAGGAACGTGAGGATAGTGTGGCTCGAGCGACAAGGCATGATTCATGACTTCACGCATTGTCCGATACTGAGGAACGGCTACGTGCGAATAGATGACAGGACGTAGTCCACCTTCAAACCTTCTAGCTCGACTCGCTACATCAGGTAAATAGGCCCTAGCGAATTTGGAGAGTCGGTTGAACTCGGCGGAGTACTCTTTGACTGTCATGCTGCCTTGCCGCAGCTGCACGAACTCGTTCTCCATCTGGCGTTGGACTGGAGGGGGTACATACTCCTCTTCGAACGCGGCACGAAAAGTCGTCCACGAGATCGCCTCCTCTCCGTGATCAAATTGGAGAGATCGTCGATGCACGTCCCACCAATCGTGTGCGTTGAGGCAGAGCTGTAGTTGCGCGCAGGAGACGCGCTTCTCTTCGGGGACCTCTAGCAGAGCGAAGTGATCTTCAAGTTCGGCCAACCAATCTAGAGCTACGACTGGGTCCTCAGTCCCGTTGAATGGGGTGTTGCAGACTTTCTTGAAGTGGCCAAAGTCGAAGGCAGTCACGTCCCTCGCTCTTGGAATTTACGGTGTCTCTACTTCAAGCACGGGCTGCTCCACCGGAGTCGTTGTTGTTGCAGCGGAATGGTTGGCAGCCAAAGTCTGAACGATCTGATGCAGGGTATCTACCTGCTTCTGTTGGACTGAGAATCGTGCTTCTATATTGTCTTGAAACTTGAGCTGACTCTCTTCCGCTCGCTTCTCGGCCCGTTCATGGCGAGCCTCGTCCCTTTGTTGGTTTTCCCCCAACATCCGTAATATTTGCTGAACGGGATCGATGCTTGGCATGGCTCGCTGGCTTTCTGAACTTTTCGAAGTGCCCGAACTACTTCCTTGGCGTTGTGTTTCGTCCGGGACTTGCGCTGCAGATTGCGCTGGATCCATTCCTTCAAAAGAAGGTAAATTACATTAGGATCATAATGTATTATGGACTTATTGCATGAACGTATCTCATTTTGGCCTAGCGAGTTCAAGAGTTCGCACAGGAATTTTTGATCGTTAAAGGAACTTTTCCAGCACGAAGTCTAAGGAACTTTGAATCTGTGCTCTGATACCACTATGTCAGGCCCCGAGGCGTCCCCCGAGTCGTGACCGCCGTGCGGGCCTGGAGTTGCGCCCGCACAAGGCTTTAATGATTTGCATAGCAAGCACATATTCAGAGTACGCAGATAAATTGAAACACAGATTTGAAACATAGAAAAGTTCTCTTTATTGATAATGAACATCTATTACAAACTCTTGAACGAGTCAGCTAATATGCCGAACGGCTTACAAAAGGGTTGACTCAAAATGAGATAGCAGTCCTGTACATTACATCCTTTTATAAACTCAAACGATAAAGACCTCCAGGCTGGAGGATCGCTTTGCCACGGAGCTGCATTTGTGTATGAAGAGTTGCAGCTTCGGACTTCAAAAGGCTTTGAGGCGCGGTGAAGATGTGCTAACAGCTGGACTGGATCGGAAAGACGACTTCGGCTCCTCGCTCGGTTCGCCTTGGTGCGGAGAACCTGTTTCAACGAGGGTCAGCATATCGAAACATGCTGGTGAAGGTGAGCTAGCCTGACTATACCAATCAACACGTTGTTTAGTGAAGCATGCATATTTTTGTGGGTTTCTATCTTGCCTTAGTTCATTTACAAGTAAGCAGCATATTGAATTTACTGAAATGAACGTGCCACCGTTAGGTGGATTTTACCTGACCGTCTGAATTACCTGCACAATACTTACCATGCCTTCCCTGAAACGAAGACACAAGTTAGTATGCAACAGGTTTAAATGTACAAGAGATCACTTGGCGTGATGCCACAATGGACAATAGTCACTGGCGGGAATGGTATGCAGCGAATGAACAAGGAGCGCTACATGCCACTCCGTCCAGCACAATGGACTATACAATAGGGATTCCGTCCGGACCGGATCGGTGCCAGTGCCCCAGCGACCGTCCGCAGGAACCAATGACCTTGTGCACAAGTTGTCCGTGATCGAACAATATGTTTACTTAGTTAACAGTTCATGCTTTTGAGGCAACAAGAATACAAGACAAGCAATATACAAGACAAGCAATGATTTATCCCAAGCGAACAAGCATGCATTTAAGTATCCGTTCGTGAAGTTTACTGACAAGCAAATAACCAAGTCTATTCTCTTTTATCTTGGTTTCTTTTATTATTATTTGGTATCGTTTGATCGGGGCAAGGAAGAGTGCAGATTGATTAGCTGTGAAGCTTGGAAGCAGGACTTGCTAATCGGGTTGGTAGCCACTCACTTAGATTTTGGAAGGGAGAAGGAAAGAGGCGCTTCACGACTCCGTTCTTTGGAATGGAAAGTATTATATAGAGCAGGAGGAAGCTTCGTTCACCTGCATTACGAATAGCTCGATCAATACCTCTTCCCCTTTTCCAAATCTCAAAATTAAAGTGCAGTTCAATGAACGAAAACAATGAAAACCATCGAAACCGTTCAAGGAAAACAAGCAAATCCCAAAACCAACTCAAAGCACGAAAGCAACAAGCGACATCGAAAACCGAGGCAATAAAAGATAGCAGCAGAGAGGTCCCTCCTGACTCTGTCGCTAAGCCGATCCTTGGGGCGCAGTCCACTGAATATGGGAATCGATTATCCGAAGAAACAAATCCATAACGAGGACGAGTTCTTAATTCAATCTATCCCGATCGAATGATACCGTCTTGTGTTTCTTAGCCGCGCTCTCCGCTACGGGAGAACGGGGCGCTACATCCTACCCAACTAATTGGAAGTTTCGTCCCAAAACTTAGGATAGGACCTACCGTTAAGGATTATTCGATCGGAGACGGCGATCATGACTCAAGGAACAATCACGAACAGAATGGTCTGATCCGCCACAGGCTAGGCATAAACCAAGTTTCAGGCGACAATTATCCTTCGTATGCCCCGACCTATTACAGAAATAACATAACTGCCCTGGTTTCCCTCTTTTGTGCCCTCCGTTGTTAGGGCACTTTGAAACAGTATTTCCTCTCTCGTCGCTTTGGCGTTTGTGACTGGATGTATGCACAGCGCCGGCAGGAACGTGAGGATAGTGTGGCTCGAGCGACAAGGCATGATTCATGACTTCACGCATTGTCCGATACTGAGGAACGGCTACGTGCGAATAGATGACAGGACGTAGTCCACCTTCAAACCTTCTAGCTCGACTCGCTACATCAGGTAAATAGGCCCTAGCGAATTTGGAGAGTCGGTTGAACTCGGCGGAGTACTCTTTGACTGTCATGCTGCCTTGCCGCAGCTGCACGAACTCGTTCTCCATCTGGCGTTGGACTGGAGGGGGTACATACTCCTCTTCGAACGCGGCACGAAAAGTCGTCCACGAGATCGCCTCCTCTCCGTGATCAAATTGGAGAGATCGTCGATGCACGTCCCACCAATCGTGTGCGTTGAGGCAGAGCTGTAGTTGCGCGCAGGAGACGCGCTTCTCTTCGGGGACCTCTAGCAGAGCGAAGTGATCTTCAAGTTCGGCCAACCAATCTAGAGCTACGACTGGGTCCTCAGTCCCATTGAATGGGGTGTTGCAGACTTTCTTGAAGTGGCCAAAGTCGAAGGCAGTCACGTCCCTCGCTCTTGGAATTTGCGGTGTCTCTACTTCAAGCACGGGCTGCTCCACCGGAGTCGTTGTTGTTGCGGCGGAATGGTTGGCAGCCAAAGTCTGAACGATCTGATGCAGGGTATCTACCTGCTTCTGTTGGACTGAGAATCGTGCTTCTATATTGTCTTGAAACTTGAGCTGACTCTCTTCCGCTCGCTTCTCGGCCCGTTCATGGCGAGCCTCGTCCCTTTGTTGGTTTTCCCCCAACATCCGCAATATTTGCTGAACGGGATCGATGCTTGGCATGGCTCGCTGGCTTTCTGAACTTTCCGAAGTGCCCGAACTACTTCCTTGGCGTTGCGTTTCGTCCGGGACTTGCGCTGCAGATTGCGCTGGATCCATTCCTTCAAAAGAAGGTAAATTACATTAGGATCATAATGTATTATGGACTTATTGCATGAACGTATCTCATTTTGGCCTAGCGAGTTCAAGAGTTCGCACAGGAATTTTTGATCGTTAAAGGAACTTTTCCAGCACGAAGTCTAAGGAACTTTGAATCTGTGCTCTGATACCACTATGTCAGGCCCCGAGGCGTCCCCCGAGTCGTGACCGCCGTGCGGGCCTGGAGTTGCGCCCGCACAAGGCTTTAATGATTTGCATAGCAAGCACATATTCAGAGTACGCAGATAAATTAAAACACAGATTTGAAACATAGAAAAGTTCTCTTTATTGATAATGAACATCTATTACAAACTCTTGAACGAGTCAGCTAATATGCCGAACGGCTTACAAAAGGGTTGACTCAAAATGAGATAGCAGTCCTGTACATTACATCCTTTTATAAACTCAAACGATAAAGACCTCCAGGCTGGAGGATCGCTTTGCCACGGAGCTGCATTTGTGTATGAAGAGTTGCAGCTTCGGACTTCAAAAGGCTTTGAGGCGCGGTGAAGATGCGCTAACAGCTGGACTGGATCGGGAAGACGACTTCGGCTCTTCGCTCGGTTCGCCTTGGTGCGGAGAACCTGTTTCAACGAGGGTCAGCATATCGAAACATGCTGGTGAAGGCGAGCTAGCCTGACTATACCAATCAACACGTTGTTTAGTGAAGCATGCATATTTTTGTGGGTTTCTATGTTGCCTTAGTTTATTTACAAGTAAGCAGCATATTGAATTTACTGAAATGAACGTGCCACCGTTAGGTGGATTTTACCTGACCGTCTGAATTACCTGCACAATACTTACCATGCCTTCCCTGAAACGACGACACAAGTTAGTATGCAACAGGTTTAAATGTACAAGAGATCACTTGGCGTGATGCCACAATGGACAATAGTCACTGGCGGGAATGGTATGCAGCGAATGAACAAGGAGCGCTACATGCCACTCCGTCCAGCACAATGGACTATACAATAGGGATTCCGTCCGGACCGGATCGGTGCCAGTGCCCCAGCGACCGTCCGCAGGAACCAATGACCTTGTGCACAAGTTGTCCGTGATCGAACAATATGTTTACTTAGTTAACAGTTCATGCTTTTGAGGCAACAAGAATACAAGACAAGCAATGTACAAGACAAGACAAGCAATGTACAAGACAAGCAATGATTTATCCCAAGCGAACAAGCATGCATTTAAGTATCCGTTCGTGAAGTTTACTGACAAGCAAATAACCAAGTCTATTCTCTTTTATCTTGGTTTCTTTTATTATTATTTGGTATCGTTTGATCGGGGCAAGGAAGAGTGCAGATTGATTAGCTGTGAAGCTTGGAAGCAGGACTAGCTAATCGGGTTGGTAGCCACTCACTTAGATTTTGGAAGGGAGAAGGAAAGAGGCGCTTCACGACTCCGTTCTTTGGAATGGAAAGTATTATATAGAGCAGGAGGAAGCTTCGTTCACCTGCATTACGAATAGCTCGATCAATACCTCTTCCCCTTTTCCAAATCTCAGAATTGAAGTGCAGTTCAATGAACAAAAACAATGAAAACCATCGAAATCGTTCAAGAAAAACAAGCAAATCCCAAAACTAACTCAAAGCACGAAAGCAACAAGCGACATCGAAAACCGAGGCAATAAAAGATAGCAGCGGAGAGGTCCCTCCTGACTCTGCCGCTAAGCCGATCCTTGGGGCGCAGTCCACTGAATATGGGAATCGATTCCGAAGAAACAAATCCATAACGAGGACGAGTTCTTAATTCAATCTATCCCGATCGAACGTTACCGTCTTGTGTTTCTTAGCCGCGCTCTCCGCTGCGGGAGAACGGGGCGCTACAACCGACACTACAGTTAACCCAGATGGCCAAGGGTACGCTTGTCTAGTACTTATAATGCACTTTACAAACAATAATGGATAAAGAACTAAAGCAGATAACTGATAGCATAACAATATAACATAAGTATAAGCTACTTTTGAAGATATAAATATTTTTTTGTAAATAAGATTGGTTTTATAACAAATATGGGTTTTGTAAATGAAACTGATTTTGTAAACATAAAGAGATTTTTTGTAAATGAAACTGATTTTGTAAACATAAAGAGATTTTGTAAATGAAACTGATTTTGTAAACATAAACTTATCTGTAAATGGTCTTGTAACGTAACTGAAACTGAACCATAACTGGAACATATACTGGAATGCATATACTGAAATACATAATGTTATGAGCCGTAGCTCAATAACAATAACTTGTAATGCCGCAGCACGCTTAAACTTGGTCAGTCATGGAGCCCTTGCCCAGCAAGGTTGTTCCATGCTGCATGGGACCCTTGGAGATCGGGGTAGCCGGTAGCGCAATATTCTTCCCTCCCAAGGAACTAAGTGAATCTTATCTTGTTTAATCGTTACTAAATTATTTCAAGTTCTCGAGTCGTGGATACTTGAGAACTTTCTTAGAATGACGAATCACGGAAACGAGTTTTTCATGAGTTATCGTATCCGTGATATGCGATACATGGGGCAATACTCACACTCGATTGTCCGATGCCAAAATGCAATAAATTATCATACACAAATATTTTTATGGTGTCGTGAGGATCAAAATCACGTGTTAATATAGGGAAGCACAACATCCAACTATGCACCAATACTTAACTGGGCTAAAACAGTTTAAGCATTAGAAAAATAATATAATATAGTAAATTGAGGATAACTCTCACATGTGAACTCCAAATGAGGTGATTTAAAAATTTTGGAAAAGAAAAACAGAGATCTACAACTTTCATATTTTGAGTTTTTCGAAATTCAAGCCAGAAATAGCTTAAATAGGCAAAAACAAACATTCGAGTCACTATGCGTGCGACATGAATTCTGTGCGCGGCGCACTGCTGCGACAATAAAATTTATGCGCGGCGCACTACGCGGCAGAGATTGATGCGCGCGGCCACTGATGCGCGCGGCGAGGGTGTGATGCACACGACGCACTGCTGCGGCAAGAAACTTCATGCGCAGCGCACTGCTGCGGTATGAAACTCCATGCGCGGTGCACTGCACGCGGCAAGAAAGTGATGTGGGGCTCATCAATGCGCGGTACAATGCTGCGGCAAGAAACTTCATGCACGACGCACTGCTGCATGGCACTGTTCATCGTCCCTGCCAAACATGTCCAAGAACAGGAGTCCAGAACTTATTTTGGTCATAAAAACTTCAGTCTAACTCAAAATTAAGCGATTAAAAAGTCAAAATCCTCGAAATAGAAAGCTCCATCAAATAGAACAACTAGTTTTAGAAAATAAAAAGTTTTAATAGATCAAACCAAGAAAAAACTCATGGAACCTATAAAAACTCTAATCTTAAAACTCAGATCTACTAAAATCTATCCACCAAAAGCAAAAACTCCAAGAACTAAAAATGATAAGGAACACAAGGGGAACATTTTTCATCAAATACATTTTTAAAACAACCCATTTAAAAAATCTGAAAACTTGACTTCACCATTAAGCAAGATGTACTTACCTTGGGTGGCTCCTAGTCTCTCCTCTCACGGTCCAAGTCACAACAACTTCTTCTTAGGGTTAGGGTTTGACTTGAGGGAGCTTAAAGGGGAGGAGGAAGAAGGAAGCAAGAAGAGTAAAATGAGAAAATGAGTGAGGAGAGAGAAATACTCATATATATACTAAGAGGAGAGTAAGATGGTTTAGTCATGGGTTCAATCAAATGAACCGAACCAGGTGTCCATTCTACATGAAGATCATAAACCGGATCTATGACAATGCCATTGGATATTCTACTGGTCTCGGGTAGTCTCTCTCAACAACAAGAAAATACAATAAATGAAAAGACATGAACCAACACTGAAAAATACAGCATGAATATATTATCAGAAAAAAAATTTAAATTCTAAATATACAAGAAATATCAAATCTGGAATCAGGTATGACATAACCATCTCAAAAATTATCTTTTCTAAAATAACGTTAAATCTAATATTATTATCAAAATATAAATATTATAGTACATGAAATAATATGTTGATACATATATCAACTGAAAAGTGTATTATCAATCAATACAACATTCTTGAACGAAAGCAACAAGATATGGTGAATTACAGACCTAAAACGTATATCCATTTATGAATTTTAAATTTTGTTTGGTTAACGGATCATATTAGTTATTACTTGTGGAGGATTGGTCATAAAACTATACCTATACGGATAACATCACATAGATCTTGCAAAACAATCTTCTTAATAGCACACTCTCCAACCTCTTTAGGAGTAAAATATTCTACTACTTTTTCTTTCAAATAAATATTCATTGATTCCAAGCACGAGAATGGTTATCATTAAGGTGCGTTTGATTTCATAGTAAAAAGTAAATTAATGCCACAATTATTTTACTATTTTTTTTCCATAAGATCTTGATTTTTTTTATGAAAATTTTAATTTGGAAGTTTGATTGTTATTATTTTTTACGAAAAATAATTATATTTTTCTATGCAGGAACGGATCCAGAAATTGAAGATGGAGTAGGCTACAGGCTACAATAGATTGGGATAGGCTAAGCTAGGCAAACCCATATATATATATATATATATATATATATATATATATATATATATATATATATATATATATATATATATATATATATATATATAATTAGTGATTTTTTTTTGTGGGTTTCAGCCCACCCCACCTTAAGCAAGCATTCGTCCCTGTTTCTATGGGTTGAAAAAGTTTTATTTTCCATCATTTTAAAAAAAAATGTAAAAAAATAATAGTTTTTGAAAAATAATTTCATGAAAAACATAAGCTATGAACACTACAATTTGTAAAAATTTTGTGATAAAAATACTTTTTATGAAAAAAAAAAATCTAATTAAATATAATCTAATAAAAAATTTATTCAATGGTCCGATCTTACAACATGACAGTAATGAGACTTTTCTATCCTGTAATAGCAGCATGACATACCACATATCCTATTATTTAGTTGTGAATGATGGCTCATAAAACAATATTTCTAACACAAATTTTAGGTTAAGAAAAGCTAGCTAGGTCTAGAAAGGGAATGGTACAATGATATCAGCCCAATTGCACACAAGTGACAAAACTCACCGTCAATTATCAATATATATATATGTTAGCGGTGTGTTACACAAATAGCTAGCAAAATTAACTTCTTAAAGACATACTACTTAATCCACTTTCTCCTTAACCTATTCTTCCAGTTGAACTATTCTCAGCCTCTTGTTTGTGCACGTTGGCACATTTATGGGGGGTTGGCACACTAATTTGTTGCTCACTTTTAGCATTTAGTTGGGGTTGACATCATATTTATACCATCATCCTCTCAATTGATCACATAAAAAAAGCATACATAAAGTTCACTCTTCCTTTGATCCTACAATCAAAAGCAAATCTCTGTTCCACCTCCACTATCTTTCGTGTTTCGTTCTGGGCAAGGCTAAGTTCGGATCGCATCTCTCGAAGTTGTGTGCGACAACGAAAAGCCGGTAGTACCGGAGGTTTTACCACTAGGAGCATCTGAGAACAGTCTGCACATAGACCTCAGATCAACTCTTAGGGCATTGCGTTCAACATGACTTTCCCATAGGCCGGTAACTCTGAACTCCTTTTTATTTTAGTTATAGGTTGTGAAAGATAAAGTAGAAAGATTAATTATTACTAACAATCTAAGAGTTGATGCATATAAATCATTATTTCTTGTCGTTGTTCTAATATTCTGCTGATAAACTTTCCTACAGTCGTATTAGCAATCGTAAGAAAACAGCTAATGTGAGTAACCTTATTATTATTTTAAGCACACACACAAACTTCTGATCTTATATCTTTACCAAAAAACTATATATATTGAAAAAAAAACTTTTGATCTTATATTTTTGCCCAAAAACAAAGTTCTAAACTTCTGATCTTATATTTTTGCCCAAAAACAGTAAGTATTACCAAAGAACTAAGTTGTTGTTACAAATTTACACAACTGTTTGTTCATTATTTAGATCAATACTGCTGGTGTTGTTTGCTTCATTAAGAATTAGAGTATATAAATCATTGTCAGCTTTAATTATTGATCAGTATATTCTATTTAATATAGTTTATTTATTCTGTTGGAACATAGAACCAAACATTTACTCCTGTGTCATTAGATTTTTTTTTTGATACATTCAATATTTTAAGTTAAGAATTAGTTTATTGACCTTGCAAATTCATTTATATCTAAAGTTCTAAAAAGTAGAGATAAGCTTGGGAACAAACCGAAAGGGTCATTCTGTCAAACTTGTGTAAACAGCCCTAAGCGACACGGTATTTAAGTGTCTTCAGACCACCGCTAGCTGAAAACCGGCCCTTACAACTAACCCAAGTTAATCAAAACTTGATATACTAAAGATTTATTAAGGTTGATTAGCAAGATCACTGAACTAGTATTTTAGAGCCTCAGGCACCCTCATTGAGTAACAACATTATTCTTGCAGACTTTAGACTGCCATACTAGTTACCATGACTGGAAAAGACGAGATTTTGACTCTAAGCCAGATAAAATTTTGATGGCTCTCACTTTAAGAGGTGGCAGAGTCAGATAAAATTTTGGCTCACCACTTTAGGACTGATCTCAGCTATTGATGGGTCCACACCCATCTTAAATGATTCTGATGACACTGAGTCTGACATAGGAGTGTCCAAACCCTCTAGTTCCTCAAAACCAAAAAAATCCTAAGGAAATAGACTTTCATTGCTTCCATCGAATTCTAAGCGCTTTATCTGATTCTCTTTATAATATATTCTTTGAATATAAGAGCGCTAAAGAACTTTGGGATACTTTGGAAGATGAATATGACTGTGATGATGCCGGAATTGAAAGATTCAATTCTTCCTCATTCAATAGGTATTTCATGGTAGATAATAAACCAATGAATGACCAAATCCATGAATTCTAAGAATATGTGAGGCATATTCAAGCCAAAGGCTCAACATTTTCTACTGAATATAAGATAGCTTGCCTGATAGATAAGCTCCCTTCTTCTTGGTCTGATGTTAAAAATGATCTTATTCATACACAAGGTGACCTTACCTTTGCTCAAGTCCTAAAGAAAATCAGAACATAATAAGAGATTAGGCTAAGGTCTAATCCTAAGACCGAGTCTAAGGCTAAGGTAAACCTAGTAGAAATATTCCAAGGAAACCCAAGTCTAATAATCCTCACAAACCCAAGAAGAACTTCTTCAAGAAGAATAAGGACTTTCAGCCTCATCATCAGAACCATCAACACCAGCAAAATCATAGACCTAGAAATTTCAGTCATACTCAGGATCAACAAAAATTTTGTTTGGTGTGTGGGAGAACAAATCATCTATCCTTCAATTATTTTCAAAGAAAGAAGGAACCTATCAAGACTCCTTATAAGGAGAAAGGTCCAGTCAAACCAGAAGCTAGCATGATTTTGAATGAGTTTACTAGTTCCTTCAGGTCTATGACTTATCAACCTTTAGTTAATATTTCTTACAATTCTGATGACTGGTGGTTGGATTCTGGAGCTAATGTTCATGTTTTATTTGATCGATCCTATTTTTCAAACTATCAGGAATCATGTGGAGGAGGCATAACCCTAGGAGATGGCTCTTCGGCACAGATTGTAGGAAAAGGAAGAATAGATCTGAAGATGACATCAGAAAAAATTATGCCTCTTCATGATGTTCTTCACATGTCGTCAGTTAGGAGAAATTTAGTTAGTGGATCCCTTCTTGTAACATCTAGATACAAGATTGTAATGGAAGCCAATAAAGTTGTATTTCCAAGAATGAGTCCTTTGATGGAAAATGATTTGTAATGGATGGTCTTTTTATTCTCAGTACTATAAAAAAAGTGTCAGATCCTTCTCTTGTCGTTTCCAATGTAGAATCTTCAAATGTTTGGCATGATAGACTAGGTCATGTGAATCTAGGTTCTCTTAGAAGGATGATGAACTTAGATCTTATTCTCAAGTCTCCTGTAGATAATAAACACAAATGTGAGATTTGTGTTCAAGCAAAACATACTAGACTACCTTTCAAATTTGTAGAAAAAAATTCTGACCTTCTAGAACTAGTTCATAGTGATGTTTGTGATTCAATAGGTTTTTGACCCGAGGAGGTAGGAAATACTTTATCACTTTTATAGATGATTGTTCAAAGTATTGCTATACCTACCTTCTTAAAACCAAATATGAAGTTCTAGATAGATTCAAGGTTTACAAATCTGAAGTTGAAAACCAATTAGAGAAAAAGATCAAGATCCTTAGATCTGATCGTGGCGGAGAGTATACCTCAAACGATATGACTAACTTCTGTGAAAATATGAAATAATTCATGAGGTGACTGCTCCTTATTCACCACAGCCCAATGAAGTTGCTGAAAGGAAGAATCGTACTCTGTTAGACATGGTGAATGCCGTGCTTCTCAGCTCAGGTGCTCCTGATAATTTGAGGGGAGAAGCCTTCTTAACAGCCTGCTACATTCTAAACAGGATCCCTAGTAAATCAAAGGATAAGACTCCCTATGAACTATGGAAAGGTAGAACTCCTAGAGTGTCACGCCCCGATCTCCCGCAGGCAAATCGGCCGTTCCCGCTAGGCGGGAATCACCCTCGCCAGCGCTCCCGCGGAACGATCGCTTGACCCATCCGGGCGTGATGCCGCACGAGCGTGAGCCACGCCCGTACAAGGCCATGGTTCATTGGCTGGCGGCAAAAGTTCTAAGCCACAGAGTCGCACAGATTGTCCGAGTGCAGCGGAGTCATGAACGCATAGCGATTCGGTAACAGGTTCACTGAGTCGACAAACAAATATAGCGGAAGCATTGAAACACAAGTTGAAGTAAAGCAAGCTCTTTTATTGATATGAACAAGTATTACAGGCGGCGTATAGCCGAGATTACAAGTCGCTCAAGCCTCTCTCTCCGAAACAGTAAAAGCGTGCCAAGTGGCTACAACTGTGGAATGAATGTACAGGCGATGGTCAGGCGACGCTCCAACATTATGTCTTGTATATGTGCTTCTGTTCCGGACGCAACGTTGCAAGGCTTCAGAGGGAACTCCTGGCCTTAGCACGCATGTTGGAGACGTCCGCACCGAACGAGGTTCTCCCGCACCCTGCATACAAACTGGTGGATTATCAGTACATTGAATTCACTGGTGGGGAAGCTACTCGCCCGCTCGACAAGTCCAAATACGTAATACAGGTTCCGTGCACAACTATTAAGTTATCTTTCTAGTTGCCTTAGGATCAGTTTCATGCAAATATTGAATAGCCTATCGTGTCGGGCAGTGCGCCTTGCAACATGAGAGGAAACACGGCGAGACTTACCAACTTACCATTTCTCCTTCCCTGTCCAAGGCAAACATGATTAATTCAAGCACGGGCAAGTATAAACATTCAGGAGGCATAGCATATGCAAACACGAGGGCCGTTTTAACATGATCGTTCAGGTGTTTAGTTGTTCTTGATGCGATGCAGTGACTCGCACGCAGATAGCCGCTAAGCGAGGATGACTTATCTATATGAACATGAGTCGCTGGCATAGCCATAAAGGACCAGTTATAGTCTTGAACAAGGATGGAAAGCAACAAAGATGCAGTGGTGGTTGCAGACCATCCTGTCCAGATGCAGTAGACTATCGTGCAGTTCGTTATAGTCTTGAACAAGGATGGAAAGCAACAAAGATGCAGTGGTGGTTGCAGACCATCCTGTCCAGATGCAGTAGACTATCGTGCAGTTCCATCCGGATCGGAACGGTCCCAGTGCCCCGGTGACCGCCCGTGGAACTATGTCTCATTTCCGAGTTGTCCGCGACATGCAAGTCAGGGTCTCGGTCTGGTACAGGAACAAGTTCGATGCAGTATGTGTATATATTGAACAAGTCCGGTATGGAACGAGTTCGATGCAGTATATATTCAGAACTTGTTGAGGCAGGATTCAGTGATTCAGTAGTGCTTGCCAGGCCAGTTGATTCAGTAGTTTGCTCCACGAGCTGTGATTCAGTGATTTATTCAGTCAGGGTGCGTATTCCCTGGTTTGGGAATTGCCTTGGTGACCTAACGGTCCCGGACACTTTCAGGTTCTTCCATGTGCGGAACGACTACGTAGTAGTCTCCCGGGGTTTGGATGAAAACATGGCAACATTACAAGCAGACAAGCATGCGTTTCTAAGGAACATAAGTAAACACGTTTACTCGGACCCGAAGGTAAGCCGAGAGATGAAGCCGTTAGGGACTTAGCATGCGAGGGTCTGAATATAAGTCAGTATTTCAATTTCCATGTTCTAGCAAGCAATACAAGTTGGGATTATTCCCTTAGCTAGGTGCGTTGGATTTATTAGCATGCAGGGGGTGAATCACCTAGCGACTAGCATGTATTATTCCAGATTTTATGTGTGCTAGCTAAGCAAAGACAAGTTTACCGTAGCCACCCACCTTAGCGATGATTCGCCTCGGTAGAGCGATACGCCTGAGCGAGCCTCTGAAAGCCTAAGCCGAATTCCTGTAGGGACAAGTCTGGATATCCTTTGCATTCTCTTTATGGCAAAGCAGGTCGGGACAGCCGCACTATTGCCGTTTGAGACGGCAGTCCGCTTGAGCGGAACGGGGTGTTACATCCTACCCAACTCAGAAAAAGTCTTGTCCTCGAGACTTACTAAGGACAAGCAGTAATCTAGGGTTGAGACAATCCTAGACAAGTCGTTGCACTTGTTCATTTGGATATTCACTTGCACAAGCGTCGAAATCAGCATATCGCTTAGACTGGATCGTGCGCACTTTCGAAGGGCCCCTCTAGCGTGAACACGTCAACCAGCTTAGTGATAGCGAAGTCTTAGCACTCGAGTTTCACCTTTTCTTAAGTCTTGGATGGTGCACTAGTTCAAGGCATCCCTCGAATAGATGCATTCAACCAAACTTAGAGTTAGTGAAAATCGGACAAGCTACTAGCGATACTCTCAAGGGTCCGCACAGGTTGGCACAAAGGCCACTCGCAGCACAACAACAGACAAGCAAGCATATCAATCAAAATGCATTTTGAAAGTATTTAGACTTATTGTTGGAACATCCCATCGAGGCATTGAGAGAGAGCATGCACATAACCCACGAACGAGCTTTCGAAACAGAGATATCGAATTGAGGCCAAAGGCGTAGAAGCCAGGCTCTGATACCAACATGTCATGCCCCGATCTCCCACAGGCAAATCGGCCGTTCCCGCTAGGCGGGACTCACCCTCGCCAGCGCTCCCGCGGAACGATCGCTTGACCCATCCGGGCGTGATGCCACACGAGCGTGAGCCACGCCCGTGCAAGGCCATGGTTCATTGGCTGGCGACAAAAGTTCTAAGCCACAGAGTCGCACAGATTATCCGAGTGCAGGTAGTCATGAACGCTTAGCGATTCGGTAACGGGTTCACTGAGTCGACAAACAAATATAGCGGAAGCATTGAAACATAAGTTGAAGTAAATCAAGCTCTTTTATTGATATGAACAAGTATTACAGGCGGCGTATAGCCGAGATTACAAGTCGCTCAAGCCTCTCTCTCCGAAACAGTAAAAGCGTGCCAAGTGGCTACAACTGTGGAATGAATGTACAGGCGATGGTCAGGCGATGCTCCAATATTATGTCTTGTATATGTGCTTCTGTTCCGGACGCAACGTTGCAAGGCTTCAGAGGGAACTCCTGGCCTTAGCACGCACGTTGGAGGCGTCCGCACCGAACGAGGTTCTCCCGCACTGCATACAAACTGGTGGATTATCAGTACATTGAATGCACTGGTGGGGAAGCTACTCGCCCGCTCGACAAATCCAAACACGTAATACAGGTTCCGTGCACAACTATTAAGTTGTCTTTCTAGTTGCCTTAGGATCAGTTTCAGGCAAATATTGAATAGCCTATCGTGTCGGGCAGTGCGCCGTGCAACATGAGAGGAAACACGGCGAGACTTACCAACTTACCAACTTACCATTTCTCCTTCCCTGTCCAAGGCAAACATGATTAATTCAAGCACGGGCAAGTATAAACATTCAGGAGGCATAGCATATGCAAACACGAGGGCCGTTTTAACATGATCGTTTAGGTGTTTAGTTGTTCTTGATGCGATGCAGTAACTCGCACGCGGATAGCCGCTAAGCGAGGATGACTTATCTATATGAACATGAGTCGCTGGCATAGCCATAAAGGACCAGTTATAGTCTTGAACAAGGATGGAAAGCAACAAAGATGCAGTGGTGGTTGCAGACCATCCTGTCCAAATGCAGTAGACTATCGTGCAGTTCGTTATAGTCTTGAACGAGGATGGAAAGCAACAAAGATGCAGTGGTGGTTGCAGACCATCCTGTCCAGATGCAGTAGACTATCGTGCAGTTCCATCCGGATCGGAACGGTCCCAGTGCCCCGATGACTGCCCGTGGAACTATGCCTCATTTTCGAGTTGTCCGCGACATACAGGTCAGGGTCTCGGTCTGGTACAGGAACAAGTTCGATGCAGTATGTGTATATATTGAACAAGTCCGGTATGGAATGAGTTCGATGTAGTATATATACAGAACTTGTTGAGGCAGGATTCAGTGATTCAGTAGTGCTTGCCAGGCCAGTTGATTCAGTAGTTTGCTCCACGAGCTGTGATTCAGTGATTTATTCAGTCAGGGTGCATATTCCCTGGTTCGGGAATTGCCTTGGTGACCTAACGGTCCCGGACACTTTCAGGTTCTTCCATGTGCGGAACGACTACGTAGTAGTCTCCCAGGGTTTGGATGAAAAGATGGCAACATTACAAGCAGACAAGCATGCGTTTCTAAGGAACATAAGTAAACACGTTTGCTCGGACCCGAAGGTAAGCCGAGAGATGAAGCCGTTAGGGACTTAGCATGCGAGGGTCTGAATATAAGTCAGTATTTCAATTTCCATGTTCTAGCAAGCAATACAAGTTGGGATTATTCCCTTAGCTAGGTGCGTTGGATTTATTAGCATGCAGGGGGTGAATCACCTAGCGACTAGCATGTATTATTCCAGATTTTATGTGTGCTGGCTAAGCAAAGACAAGTTCACCGTAGCCACCCACCTTAGCGATGATTCGCCTCGGTAGAGCGATACGCCTGAGCGAGCCTCTGAAAGCCTAAGCCGGATTCCTATAGGGACAAGTCTGGATATCCTTTGTATTCTCTTTGTGGCAAAGCGGGTCGGGACAGCTGCACTATTGCTGTTTGAGACGGCAGTCCGCTTGAGCGGAATGGGGTGTTACATCCTACCCAACTCAGAAAAAGTCTCGTCCTCGAGACTTACTAAGGACAAGCAGTAATCTAGGGTTGAGGCAATCATAGACAAGTCGTTGCACTTGTTCATTTGGATATTCACTTGCACAAGCGTCGAAATCAGCATATCGCTTAGACTGGATCGTGCGCACTTTCGAAGGGCCCCTCTAGCGTGAACACGTAAACCAGCTTAGTGATAGCAAAGTCTTAGCACTCGAGTTTCACCTTTTCTTAAGTCTTGGATGGTGCACTAGTTCAAGGCGTCCCTCGAATAGATGCATTCAACCAAACTTAGAGTTAGTGAAAATCGGACAAGCTACTAGCGATACTCTCAAGGGTCCACACAGGTTGGCACAAAGGCCACTCGCAGCACAACAGCAGACAAGTAAGCATATCAATCAAAACGCATTTTGAAAGTATTTAGACTTATTGTTGGAATATCCCATCGAGGCATTGAGAGAGAGCATGCACATAACCCACGAAAGAGCTTTCGAAACAGAGATATCGAATTGAGGCCAAAGGCGTATAAGCCAGGCTCTGATACCAACATGTCACGCCCCGATCTCCCGCAGGCAAATCGGCCGTTCCCGCTAGGCGGGACTCACCCTCGCCAGCGCTCCCGCGGAACGATCGCTTAACCCATCCGGGCGTGATGCCGCACGAGCGTGAGCCACGCCCGTGCAAGGCCATGGTTCATTGGCTGGCGGCAAAAGTTCTAAGCCACAGAGTTGCACAGATTGTCCGAGTGCAGCGGAGTCATGAACGCATAGCGATTCGGTAACATGTTCACTGAGTCGACAAACAAATATAGCGGAAGCATTAAAACACAAGTTGAAGTAAAGCAAACTCTTTTATTGATATGAACAAGTATTACAGGCGACGTATAGCCGAGATTACAAGTCGCTCAAGCCTCTCTCTCCGAAACAGTAAAAGCGTGCCAAGTGGCTACAATTATGGAATGAATGTACAGGTGATGGTCAGGCGATGCTCCAACATTATGTCTTGTATATGTGCTTCTGTTCCGGACGCAACGTTGCAAGGCTTCAGAGGAAACTCCTGGCCTTAGCACGCACGTTGAAGGCGTCCGCACCGAACGAGGTTCTTCCGCACCCTGCATACAAACTGGTGGATTATCAGTACATTGAATGCACTGGTGGGGAAGCTACTCGCCCGCTCGACAAATCCAAACACGTAATACAGGTTCCGTGCACAACTATTAAGTTGTCTTTCTAGTTGCCTTAGGATCAGTTTCATGCAAATATTGAATAGCCTATCGTGTCGGACAGTGTGCCGTGCAACATGAGAGAAAACACGGCAAGACTTACCAACTTACCAACTTACCATTTCTCCTTCCCTGTTGTCACGCCCCAGTCCTAAAATGTATGGAACCAGGCCACGTGACAATAGCCAGCTGACACGTCACCAAGGATATCCCAATTTAATGGATCCCCGAAGAGTGCTACGCTGTCCTAGAATACTAACATGTCCAATATCAGTTAAATACAGATAATCTAATCTCATCCACAAAATAAAGAGCAAAAAAAATACTAAATAAACTGATGGTTGATAAATACCAGTCTCAAGATATCATAGTACAACCAGTGATGTCTGGTGGGAACAAACCCACTACTATGACGAAATAAAGTACTGAAAGAAGATATAAAAGATAATAACTAGGGCATCAGCTGAGAAGATAATGCTGCCCTCCATCTAGGCTAATGGCCTATCAACTGATCACGGGAACTCTGACGGCTGCACCTCCAACTCCTCGGCTGTAGCAAATCTCGTCTCCTGTCCTGGGCCGTATATGGTGGGGTAGTAAGCCTCGTCTAAATCTGGAAAGGTACCAGGTCCTCAGAGGGACGTAACAAGATACAAGAAAACAACATGCTATATATGAATACTGAATAAAATAAATACAATAAGGGTGTACTAGCCATCTAAGTGAATACAATGTGAGGCCAATTCTGATTCGTATGAGTAGGCGTAGGCATAGCGTCCATACCCCGAAGAGAATGGCATCTGTACAGTATATCGTCCATATCGCTCCGAAGAACGTGGCATCAGTGTAAAGGGAAAATCATTGGACCCGAGGTTCCTCCGAACTACGGTTCCAATGGGTGTATCCCATACGCCTCCTAGCTGTCCTCCCCGCCCAATGTAGATACACAAGTCGACTACTCGACGTACATACCATGCATCTATATGCCAAGTCTCTAATTTATATCCTGACTACATGCTAACCGTGATGTAGGATGTACGGAATGATAGCTAGTCGAATACGCAAACCCACGTCCCAATATGAATATGTCTCAGTGAACGTGTAAGGTGTCAGGTCTCAGACAATAACAGAATATCGTCCAATGGGTTGAGTCTGCTAAGATCTAAGTCCATATATAACTAATCATCGACATACCCGTCGAATGCACCCGAGACAACTCGGACGCGCACAGTTGTATAAGTTACAAGCAACGAGAACACAATACAACATATGCATATTTAATTTAGACAGTAAATATAGCAAGGTATCTTGCCTGTATCCGGAAGCTGTGAATGCCAGAAGCCTGCTCCGGCGATGTCTCCTGTCTGATCCGATGATCCTGGCACACAATATAATATAGAATTCTACATCAGACAATAAGACCCAGTGTACTAACACTACGTTGCTCTTGAGAGTCTGTCTCAAGTTCACGGTTAATCGAATACAGCACCGTGTGTACACGTAGCTAGGGTGTACACGTGTTCTGTCATCGATCGTGTGCCTCAAGACATTAGTTCTAATTTATGGTTTTACGGAAATTATATTACGTCTAGTACCATTCCTGGTCCTTACCTATCCATGTTCAGTACACCTGGTTCGTCCAGGTTGTTATAGATGGTTTTACCAGTCATTTATAATAATTTCAGTTATGAGGACAATTACTGAGTTATTAATTACCATCTATTAGTCATCTAAGCATTATGATTAATCCCTCACATAACCAAAATTAGGGTTTTCAATTGTTAACTCGTATCCATGCAATGATACGACACAATGGCATAATGAGGTTAACCAATGATCGATGCTCGTTACCTGGTCGGGGTCGAGTGAGGCCTGGCTTGTCCGCGGCTATTGCTCCGGCGTGTAAGGGCTCCGTCCGGCGACAACTAGCAAGGCATCAGCGGTGGCGACAGCAGCAGGCGCGGCAGCGGCAACAGCGCGCGAAGGTCGGGTTGGCTCCGCGGCGGCTCGTCGCTCAGCGTGCGGCTGCGTCGGCTGAAGGGACAGCGGCAGCGGTGGGATGGCAGCGGGTCGGCGGTGACAGCGGGTCGGTGAGATGGCAGCGGGTCGGCGGTGACAGCGGGTCGGGGGAGAAATATGTGGCTCCGGTGATGGTGATGGGTCGGTGATGATGATGGTTGGCGTAGGGGAGAGGGGAGTATGCGGCTAGGGTTTGGGTTTATGAGGGGTTGTTTAGTTTTGGGTTTACATGGAGGAAGTTGAGTACTTATATATAGGGAATGACATTCGGGCTTGGTCTTGGGGTTGGGCCGGCCAGGGTCCAAGGGTCTGGTTTGGTCAGGCCTAGCTGGAGTGGATTTGATTTCGAGTTTAATTAATTTAATAATTGCAAGGTGCTCTCTAAGGAATATGGCATAGCTAAGTTGAGACGCAACAACGAGCATTTATTTCTGCACAAAGGTCCGAGGGGTAGTCCGGCATATCTAAAAGATGTTCGTGTCATTGGGTCGAAGGTATTTGCTAGTGTGGCTTTCCAACCTCGTAGCAATGGTGCGGTGTAATAAGACATATAGTTGTTTGCACAAAATCCTAATTAAATTCGATTATCCCTATTCTCTAGTTTATTAGAAATTTATTTATTTCAAATAAATCCCTAAATTGGTTGAGGGGGTTTACAATCTACCCTCCTTAGAGCATTTCGTCCTCGAAATTAAAACATACGCATGACAAAAATTTCTAAATGAATAAGTAAAGTACTAATACGTACCTAGTCCTTCGAAGAGGTGGGGGTAGCGTTGTCTAATGTCCTCCTCGCGTTCCCAAGTCGATTCGCCCGGTGCATGATGCCTCCATGCAACACGCACTAGTAGAATAGTCTGCCCTCGTAGTACTTTCTCACTTCTGTCTAGAATCTCCACAGGCTCCTCTTCATATGATAGGCTCGGGCCGACCGTGATCTCGGAATGGTCAAGCACGTGACTAGGATCCGATATGTACCTCCTCAATTGAGATACGTGGAAGACGTCGTGGACCCCTTCCAAGGTCTGCTGTAACGCTAATCTGTAAGCAACCTCTCCGATGCGTTCTAATATATCGAAGGGTCCGATGTACCTCGGACTCAGCTTTCCTCTGCCTCCGAATCTAATAGTCCCTCGGGTAGGTGAGATCTTTAAGAATACGTGATCTCCAACCTGAAACTCTAAGGGTCGACGATGCACATTCGCCCAATGCTTCTGTCGGTCTTGTGCTGCTCGAAGGTGTCCTTGGATCTTCTTTACCTTCTCTACCGTCCAAACAACCAACTCTGGTCCGAGAATCTGTCGTTCGCCTATATCACTCCAGCATACTGGAGAACGACATTTCCTGCCATACAACGCTTCATAGGGAGCCATCTGAATGCTAGCTTGATAGCTGTTGTTGTAGGAAAAC
Source organism: Iris macrosiphon (assembly GCA_036927795.1). Lineage (NCBI taxonomy): Eukaryota > Viridiplantae > Streptophyta > Magnoliopsida > Asparagales > Iridaceae > Iris > Iris macrosiphon. The sequence goes on from JAYESA010000003.1 coordinate 152,410,046, forward strand.
TCGACCAAATGTAAGTGGTCCTCCCACGATCCTCCGAAGTCCAGCATGCACGCTCTTAACATGTCTTCTAGCGTTTGAATGGTGCGCTCTGACTGGCCATATGTTTGTGGATGATACACTGTGCTAAACTTTAGGCGAGTACCAAGACTCTCTTGCATACTCCGCCAAAAGTAAGACGTAAATCTCGTATCCCTGTCAGACACGATGCTAACTGGCACTCCATGTAGGCGCACGATCTCCCTCATATACATATCTGCTAAAGCCTCTGTCGATTGTCCAACTCTAAAGGGTAGAAAGTGTGTGGACTTGGTGAGTCTATCCACGATTACCCATACTGCATTGCGCCCACTAGGACTCCTCGGAAAGCCCGTAACAAAGTCCATAGTGATATGCCCCCATTTCCACTCCGGTATAGGAAGTGGTTGAAGCAATCCTGCAGATCTCTGGTGCTCAGCCTTGACTTGCTGGCACACCAGGCACTTGGCCACGAAGCGTGCTATCTCTCTCTTCATTCCGTGCCACCAGTAGTACTGTCTTAGATCTCTGTACATCTTCGTGCCTCCTGGGTGAATAGAATAGGTGGAACTATGTGCCTCTGTCATTAATTCCTGCCGAAGTTCTCCGTTTGGCACATAGAGACGATCTCCGCATCTCAGTGTTCCATCTTCATGTATCCGTAGTCCTGTATGTAATCCAGCCTCTGTCCTCTGTCTGAGCCTCTGAAATCTGGCATCTGGCGGCAAAGCAGCCTTGATTCTCTCTACCAGTGTTGATTGTAATTGGAGACTCGACAATTGTCCGTCTATTCCAGGTATGACAACCTCTATACCCATCTGTTCTAGATCTCTCAACAGATGTTGTTGGGTAGTCAAGAAGAATGCCATAGGTCTTCTGCTCAGTGCGTCTGCTACTACGTTAGCCTTTCCCGGGTGGTACTGTAGCTCAATTTCGAAGTTTGTCATCACCTCGAGCCAACGTCTCTGCCTCTGATTAAGGTCCTTCTGAGTGTAGACATATTTCAGGCTCTTATGATCAGTAAATATCTCCACTCTTTCTCCATATAGGTAATGCCTCCAAAGCTTTAAAGCAAAGATCACTGCTGCAAGCTCCAAGTCGTGGGTGGGATAGTTCTTCTCATGTATCCTCAACTGTCTTGAAGCATAAGCTACAACCTTCCCATGCTGCATCAAGACGCATCCTAATCCTTTCCCGGACGCATCGCTGTAGATTACGAATCCTCCGGGTCCAGAAGGTATGGTCAAGATGGGTGCTGTAGTCAAGCGCTTCTTCAGCTCCTAGAATGCCTTCTGGCACTCTTCTGTCCAAGTGAACTCCTGCTCCTTATGGGTCAAACGGGTCATTGGCTCTGCAATCTTCGCGAAGTTCTCTATGAACCTCCGGTAATATCCGGCAAGTCCTAGAAAACTCCTCACTTCTGAGACATTGGTAGGGGTTGGCCATGTCTCTACCGATGAAATCTTTGCCGGATCTACTGAGATACCGTCTCCTGAGATGACGTGTCCAAGGAAGGCGACACGATCTAGGAGAAACTCACACTTGCTCAGCTTGGCATAAAGTCTCTCTCTCCTCAGTGTCTCTAACACTAGCCTCAAGTGTTCTTCGTGCTCTTCGTGGCTCTTCGAATACACCAAAATGTCGTCGATGAAGACTACCATGAACCGGTCTAAGTATTGGTGGAATACTCTATTCATCAAGTTCATAAATACAGCTGGCGCATTCGTCAGTCCAAACGGTATCACTAAGAACTCGTAGTGACCATAACGAGTCCTGAATGCTGTCTTCTGAATGTCTTCTCTTCGCACCTTCACTTGATGATAACCCGATCTCAAGTCGATCTTGGTGAACACCACTGCTCCTGTCAACTGGTCGAATAAATCGTCAATCCGTGGCAGGGGATACTTGTTCTTGATAGTCAAAACATTAAGGGCTCCGTAATCAATACACATACGTACGGTTCCATCCTTTTTAGGCACAAACAATACGGGTGCTCCCCATGGTGATGCACTAGGGCGGATAAACCCTTTTTCCTGAAACTCCTCCAATTGTAGCTTCAGCTCATCTAACTCCTTCTTCGCCAATCGGTACACATTAGAAGATACCGGTGCTGCTCCTGGTACTAGCTCAATGGTGAACTCCACGTCTCTATCCGGGGGTAAGCCTGGCAATTCGTCGGGAAAAATATCTTCGAATTCTGCAACTATTGGCGGGGGTGCAAGCTCCATAGCCATGCAAGTTCCAGCTGCCTGTCTTACTCCTTGTTCGACGGTCCCTCGCATGTACTCGAACTCCAGTTGATCTGGTGGTCTAAAAGTGACGCTACCTTTCCGGCAGTTCAGTACGGCGTTATACTGGCCTAACCAGTCCATGCCTAACACAACATCAAAGTACGGCATAGGCAATACCAAGAATCGCGCTCTCATCTCTCTACCACATACGACTACCGAGCAAGTTCTAATAGTGCTGGTAACTGGCACGATACCTCCTCCGGTAAGTATCTTCCAACTCTTAGATAAGGGGGAAGTCGCTACTCTATGCATTGCTACGAATCTACTAGTTATAAATGATAATGTAGTACCGGAATCAAACAATGCTGTAGCAGGTAAGGATGCGACTAAAATGGTACCTGTGATTGCTTTTCCTTCTGTTTCCTCCTCAGTAGCTGCTAATGCAAAGGCCTGTCCCTGTCTCTGTCCTCCTGCCTGCTGTCGGGCCCGATCAAATTGTGCCTGCTGTGGGGGCAAGGGTGGTCCTCTCTGGAATCCTCCGGGTGCTGATGGACGCTGGCCTCCTAGTGGGGGTAGTATCCCCAGGGCTGGTGCTGCTGGTCTTTGTCCGGCCTGTGGGGCTGTCTCTCGGCGTTGTGGACAATCTCTGGCAAGGTGCTGGCTCGCTCCACAAATCATGCATGTTCCAAGTCTCTTTCGGCAGTCTTTCTCGAAGTGACCTCTCTTACCACAGAAGTGGCAAGTCAGAAGTTCCTGGTGTGGATATGGTGCTGCTCTCTGTTGTGTCTGTGCTCCGGGACGACGGATGGGTCCTCCTGCTCCGGGCTAGACTCTAGCTGGCGCGGTCGTACTGGAACGTCTAGATCTTCTGACAATGGCCTCCTGGATTCTCACCTCTGCTAGGACCTCCTCGTAAGAAATCCTTGCCTGTGAGGTGGTATATCTCTGTAGCTCGAAATTGAGGCCGTGATGGAATCTCTGAGCCTTCTCTAGATCATTGGGTATTAGGACGGCTCCAAACCTGCTAAGGCGGCTAAACTCCGCGTCATAGGCATCAACAGTCATATTTTCCTGTTCTAGATGTAGGAACTGGGAGTACATGGCATTTCTGACTGTTGCTGGAAAATACTTTGCCTTGAAGTATTCCAAGAACTGTTCCCAAGTCTGGTTCTTGCCTACACTGCGCTCAATGGAATCCCACCAGTGATGGGCATTGCCTTTTAGTTGGGCCCTCACTGCGGTCATCCAAAGGTCTGGAGGTAGTTGTGAAGCCTCTAATAGCATCTCCGTGTTGGCGATCCAATCGGAGATCTGTTCTGCAGTCTCATTACCTGTGAAGGTATCTGGTCCCATCTGTCGGAACCATCTAACAGTGCCACCTGTCGGGGCTGGTGGAGGTGCTGGTACTGGTGTTGTGACAGGTATCCTCTCTAGTACTGCCATCAGGCTCTGTCGCAATGTCTCGGTCTGCTGCCACTGTGCTTGCATCATTGCCTGGAAGAACTGAAGCATCTGTGGCTGGCCATCTAGCTGTGGCATCTGGGGTGGATAAGGTGGAGGTGGTGGTAGTGGAATCTCTGGTTGTGCAGTAGGCGTCTCCTCAGATGTCGGCCTCTCCGTCTGCGGCATCGGTGTAGCTCCTGAAGTCTGGCCCTCGCAATGCTGCGTGGGGATCGTCTGGGAAGTCTGTCCCTCAGGCTGCGGTGTAGGATCGCCCTGCGATATCTCGTGCCAATATATCAGCGGGGTCTGCAGCGGGTGTTGCTCTTGGGGTACCTTATCTCCTTGAGTGGTGTTATCTGGCATCGCGGTACGGGGTGCTCCTCGTCCACTGCGCAAATTCATCTTGCTGCAAGGAATAGAGCTTTATTAAAAGAGTACGTGAACAAACAAACAGGATGCAGATATTTAGAGGCAGTACAAAAAGGGAGTTCAAGGACGAATCAAAAGTGGATGAGACCTATAATTCCTATCCTATTGCAGGCTCGCTGGGCATGTTACCATACCCCAAGCGAAAAGTAGACCTGCATGGGCCACCACTAAAACCATGTCACGCCCCAGTCCCAAAATGTATGGAACCAGGCCACGTGACAATAGCCAGCTGACACGTCACCAAGGATATCCCAATTTAATGGATCCCCGAAGAGTGCTACGCTGTCCTAGAATACTAACATGTCCAATATCAGTCAAATACAGGTAATCTAATCTCATCCACAATATAAAGAGCAAAAAAATACTAAATAAACTGCTGGTTGATAAATACCAGTCTCAAGATATCATAGTACAACCAGTGATGTCTGGTGGGAACAAACCCACTACTATGACGAAATAAAGTACTGAAAGAAGATATAAAAGATAATAACTAGGGCATCAGCTGAGAAGATAATGCTGCCCTCCATCTAGGCTAATGGCCTACCAACTGATCACGGGAACTCTGACGGCTGCACCTCCAACTCCTCGGCTGTAGCAAATCTCGTCTCCTGTCCTGGGCCGTATATGGTGGGGTAGTAAGCCTCGTCTAAATCTGGAAAGGTACCAGGTCCTCAGAGGGACGTAACAAGATACAAGAAAACAACATGCTATATATGAATACTGAATAAAATAAATACAATAAGGGTGTACTAGCCATCTAAGTGAATGCAATATGAGGCCAACTCTGATGCGTATGAGTAGGCGTAGGCATAGCGTCCATACCCCGAAGAGAATGGCATCTGTACAGTATATCGTCCATATCGCTCCGAAGAACGTGGCATCAGTGTAAAAGGAAAATCATTGGACCCGAGGTTCCTCTGAACTACGGTTCCAATGGGTGTATCCCATACGCCTCCTAGCTGTCCTCCCCGCCCAATGTAGATACACAAGTCGACTACTCGACGTACATACCATGCATCTATATGCCAAGTCTCTAATTTATATCCTGACTACATGCTAACCGTGATGTAGGATGTACGTAACGATAGCTAGTCGAATACGTAAACCCATGTCCCAATATAAATATGTCTCAATAAACGTGTAAGGTGTCAGGTCTCAGACAATAACAGAATATCGTCCAATGGGTTGAGTCTGCTAAGATCTAAGTCCATATATAACTAATCATCGACATACCCGTCGAATGCACCCGAGACAACTCGGACGCGCACAGTTGTATAAGTTACAAGCAACGAGAACACAATACAACAGATGCATATTTAATTTAGACAGTAAATATAGCAAGGTATCTTGCCTGTATCCGGAAGCTGTGAATGCCGGAAGCCTGCTCCGGCGATGTCTCCTGTCTGATCCGATGATCCTGGCACACAATATAATATAGAATTCTACATCAGACAATAAGACCCAGTGTACTGACACTACGTTGCTCTTGAGGGTCTGTCTCAAGTTTACGGTTAATCGAATACAGCACCGTGTGTACACGTAGCTAGGGTGTACACGTGTTCTGTCATCGATCGTGTGCCTCAAGACATTAGTTCTAATTTATGGTTTTACGGAAATTATATTACGTCTAGTACCATTCCTGGTCCTTACCTATCCATGTTCAGTACACCTGGTTCGTCCAGGTTGTTATAGATGGTTTTACCAGTCATTTATAACAATTTTAGTTATGAGGACAATTACTGAGTTATTAATTACCATCTATTAGTCATCTAAGCATTATGATTAATCCTTCACATAACCAAAATTAGGGTTTTCAATTGTTAACTCGTATCCATGCAATGATACGACACAATGGCATAATGAGGTTAACCAATGATCGACGCTCGTTACCTGGTCGGGGTCGAGTGAGGCCTGGCTTGTCCGCGGCTATTGCTCCGGCGTGTAAGGGCTCCGTCCGGCGACAACTAGCAAGGCAGCAGCGGTGGCGACAGCAGCAGGTGCGGCAGCGGCAGCAGCGCGCGGGGGTCGGGTTGGCTCCGCGGTGGCTCGTCGCTCAGCGTGCGGCTGCGTCGGCTGAAGGGACAGCGGCAGCGGTGGGATGGCAGCGGGTCGGCGGTGACAGCGGGTCGGTGAGATGGCAGCGGGTCGGCGGTGACAACGGGTCAGGGGAGAAATATGTGGCTCCGATGATGGTGATGGGTCGGTGATGATGATGGTTGGCGAAGGGGAGAGGGGAGTATGCGGCTAGGGTTTGGGTTTATGAGGGGTTGTTTAGTTTTGGATTTACATGGAGGAAGTTGAGTACTTATATATAGGGAATGACATTCGGGCTTGGTCTTGGGGTTGGGCCGGCCAGGGTCCAAGGGTCTGGTTTGGTCAGGCCTAGCTGGAGTGGATTTGATTTCGAGTTTAATTAATTTAATAATTGCAAGGTGCTCTCTAAGGAATATGGCGTAGCTAAGTTGAGACGCAACAACGAGCATTTATTTCTGTACAAAGGTCCGAGGGGTAGTCCGGCATATCTAAAAGATGTTCGTGTCATTGGGTCGAAGGTATTTGCTAGTGTGGCTTTCCAACCTCATAGCAATGGTGCGGTGTAATAAGACATATAGTTGTTTGCACAAAATCCTAATTAAATTCGATTATCCCTATTCTCTAGTTTATTATAAATTTATTTATTTCAAATAAATCCCTAAATTGGTTGAGGGGGTTTACACCTGTCCAAGGCAAACATGATTAATTCAAGCACGGGCAAGTATAAACATTCAGGAGGCATAGCATATGCAAACACGAGGGCCGTTTTAACATGATCGTTCAGGTGTTTAGTTGTTCTTGATGCGATGCAGTGACTCGCACGCGGATAGCCGCTAAGCGAGGATGACTTATCTATATGAACATGAGTCGCTGGCATAGCCATAAAGGACCAGTTATAGTCTTGAACAAGGATGGAAAGCAACAAAGATGCAGTGGTGGTTGCAGACCATCCTGTCCAGATGCAGTAGACTATCGTGCAGTTCGTTATAGTCTTGAACGAGGATGGAAAGCAACAAAGATGCAGTGGTGGTTGCAGACCATCCTGTCCAGATGCAGTAGACTATCGTGCAGTTCCATCCGGATCGGAACGGTCCCAGTGCCCCGGTGACCGCCCGTGGAACTATGCCTCGTTTCCGAGTTGTCCGCGACATGCAAGTCAGGGTCTCGGTCTGGTACAGGAACAAGTTCGATGCAGTATGTGTATATATTGAACAAGTCCGGTATGGAACGAGTTCGATGCAGTATATATACAGAACTTGTTGAGGCAGGATTCAGTGATTCAGTAGTGCTTGCCAGGCCAGTTGATTCAGTAGTTTGCTCCACGAGCTGTGATTCAGTGATTTATTCAGTCAGGGTGCATATTCCCTGGTTCGGGAATTGCCTTGGTGACCTAACGGTCCCGGACACTTTCAGGTTCTTCCATGTGCGGAACGACTACGTAGTAGTCTCCCGGGGTTTGGATGAAAAGATGGCAACATTACAAGCAGACAAGCATGCATTTCTAAGGAACATAAGTAAACACGTTTGCTCGGACCCGAAGGTAAGCCGAGAGATGAAGCCGTTAGGGACTTAGCATACGAGGGTCTGAATATAAGTCAGTATTTCAATTTCCATGTTCTAGCAAGCAATACAAGTTGGGATTATTCCCTTAGCTAGGTGCGTTGGATTTATTAGCATGCAGGGGGTGAATCACCTAGCGACTAGCATGTATTATTCCAGATTTTATGTATGCTGGCTAAGCAAAGACAAGTTCACCGTAGCCACCCACCTTAGCGATGATTCGCCTCGGTAGAGCGATACGCCTGAGCGAGCCTCTGAAAGCCTAAGCCGGATTCCTGTAGGGACAAGTCTGGATATCCTTTGCATTCTCTTTGTGGCAAAGCGGGTCGGGACAGCTGCACTATTGCCGTTTGAGACGGCAGTCCGCTTGAGCGGAACGGGGTGTTACATAGAGTCCATTATCTCAAAATTTGGGGATGTCTAGCAAAAGTAGGTGTTCCTGAACCTAAAAAGAGAAAGATTGGACCTAAGACAGTAGATTCTGTGTTTAAAGGATATGCCTCAGATAACAATGCCAATAGATTTCTAGTAACTCATTCTGAAGTAAATGAAATCTCTAACAATACCATTATAGAAGATAGAGATGCAGTTTACTTTGAGAATATATTTCCTTTTAAGAATAATTTTTTTTTCAACCCCACCAGCTCTTTTCTTGCTCCTCCTACTAGTTCCAATTTTCAGCCATATAGTTCACAACCTGAACAAGACTTAGAACCTAGAAGAAGTAAAAGAGGAAGGATTGAAAGGAATTTAGGGGAATGTTTCTTTACTTATTTGATAGAGGGTGATCCCTCAACTTAAGAAGAAGCAATATCTTCTCCTGATCCACCTTTCTGGAAAGAAGCCATCAACAATGAGTACAACTCTATTATGGAGAATAGTACTTGGCATTTAGCAAACCTACCCTTAGGTAGTAAACCCATAGGTTGTAAGTGGATCTTCAAAAGAAAACTTAGAGCTGACGGTACTATAGAGAAATACAAAGCTAGATTAGTAGCCATGGGTTTCACTCAGAAAAAGAAATTATATTATTTTGATACCTACTCTCCTATAGCTAGAATTGCCTCTATCAGAACACTTCTAGCTTTAGCATCCATTCATGACATGCGAATCCATCAAATGGATGTAAAAACAACCTTTTTGAATGAAGATCTAGAGAAAAAAATCTACATGGAGCAACCTGAAGGTTTTATTGCTAAGGGTCAAGAAAAGAAAGTCTGCAGATTAGTAAAATTACTTTATGGCCTAAAGTAAGCTCCCAAGCAATGGCACAACAAATTTGATAAAGTGATTCTAGAATTTGGTTTCTTACCAAATGAGTATGACAAATGTATATACTCTAAAACGTTGATAGAAGTTGTGTCATTTTATGCTTGTATGTAGATGACATCCTCATTTTAGAATCAACACTTGAGTTGATAAATAATACTAAAGATTATTTATCTAGCAAATTTGACATGAAAGACCTAGGTAAAGCTAACCTGATTCTAGGAATGCAAGTATCCAAATCAAAAGAGGGTTATACTCTATCCTTAATACACTCTATTGATAAAATGCTGAAAAAATTTGAGTACTTTGATAAGAAACCTGCTCCTACTCCTTTTGACAGCAGAATCATTCTCAAGAAGAATGAAGGTTCACCTGTAGAACAACATAAATATTCTCAGATGATAGGTTCTTTTATGTATATAACGAATAGAACCCGACCTGATATCGCATTTGCTGTTGGAAGACTGAGTAGATATATCAGTAACCTAAACCAGTCACATCGGTCAATATTAGAAAGAGTGTTTAGATATCTTAAGGGTACTATAGATTATAGACTTCATTATACTAGACACACTGATATTATAGAAGGTTATTCAGATACAAATTGGGTAACTGACTCACATGATGTGAAATCCACTACTGGATATGTGTTTACTCTAGGAGGAGCTGCAATCTCCTGGGGTTCATGTAAACAAACTATCATAGCTAGGAGTACAATAGATTCTGAAATGATAGCTTTGGATACTACTTGTACAGAAGCTGAATGGCTTAGATATCTGATTAAGCAAATACATGTTGCTCATATTCTTGTTCCTGCTATTTCTATAAATTGTGATAATAAATTTGTTATAGAACTACTCAAGCATGATTATGTGAATGCTAAGATGAACATGCACTTGCAGCTGCGCTTCAAGTCAATCAAGTGCTTATTAGGTAAATATGTGGTTCTTGACTATATAAAGTCAGAAAAGAACCTTGCATACCACTTGGCAAAGGGTCTGTCTAGGACATTGATCCTAGAATCATCGAGGGGGATGGGGTTAAGCCCATAAGTAAATCACCAGCAGTGGCAACCAACCGAGTCTGACTGGAGATCCCAAGAAGCCGGTCCAATGGGTAGAAACAACCTGAACTTCGGTGACTATTATGGAACACTGACTCAGAGATTAAATTCTCATAAACTAATGCCCAGGTGGCTGTACGAGATTGTACAATGATATCCTATCCCTATGGTGACAGTGTTCCGGTGTGATATGGTCAGGATGAGTTTTAAACTCTTAATAAGTCCAAGCATTATATGCAGGGTTGATACATATCACCAACCCTTGAGGACTTACCTATATGAGAGGTCGTTAAGGCCGCGACTATGGGTCAGGGCGACCCCAGACAACTCTCATGAATATGAAAAAGTGCTATTGGCCAATCAAAAGCGTCGTCCCGATAGACCCAAGAACCTCTAGCGTACTATGTGTGATATTCTCTGAATCTGGTTCAAGAAGTCTGATTCAAGGCATAGTCCATCAAGCACTTATTCAGACAAAGACAATAGTCACTATGTGAGATTCAAGGCTGTAGTTCATCTCATCTATGCATAGTATATACTTGCCCAGAAATTCTCTATTCGCATTCCTTTGTTATCTATGTTTTCAGAACTTGGTTTTTTTTTGTTTTTTTTTTTTTGGGGGGGGGAGGGGATTGTTGGCTGTGTGTTACACACACATAGCTAGCAAAACCAACTTCCTAAAGACATGCCACTTGATCCACTTTCTCCTTAACCTATTCTTCCGGTTGAACTATTCTCAGCCTCTTGTTTGTGCACGTTGGCACATTCATGGGGGTTGGCACACTAATTTGTTGCTCACTTTTAGCATTTAGTTGGGGTTGGCATCCTATTTATACCATCATCCTCTCAATTGATCACATAAAAAAAGCATTCATAAAGTTCACTCTTCCTTTGATCCTACAATCAAAAGCAAATCTTTGTTCCACCTCCATTCTCTTCCGTGTTTCGTTCTGGACAAGGCTAAGTTCGGGTCGCATCTCTCGAAGTTGTGTGCGACAACGAGAAACCGGTAGTATCGAGGGTTTTACCACTAGGAGCATCTGAGAACAGCCTGCACATAGACCTCAGATCAACTCTTAGGACAGTGCGTTTATCACGATTTTTCCATAGGTCGGTAACTCTGAACTCCTTTTTATTTTAGTTATCGATTGTAAAAGATAAACTAGAAAAATAATTATTGCTAACAATATATACTTGAAGTTAAAAAAGAATGATAAGTTCCGAAAAAGGTCTTATAGTCATATAAATATGATATGATATTTTCATGAACAGGACTCAATTTCCCAAGTCATCAGGAATTATATCATCCATGTCTGATATTTATGAGGAATCCAAGAAAGAGACAGCTAAGCCGGACACGTAATTGATCCTAATCTTCTTCGCATCATCCACTTCACTTGGGAAATCCTATGTTCCAATTGTTCAATCCATTGTTTGTTGCTATATACTTCTTATGGATGTGATAGAACCCACCCCAAATTAACATTTGTGTTACTATTGTTAAAAAAAAATTATATAATATTTATTATATAAATTCTACCATCTTTTATATATATATATATATATATATATATATATATATCACAGTCAAAAATACAGTACAGTAACTTCAAATGGCTATAGTCTGTAGCTTTTATAAGTAATGACTAAAATTTGTTAGAAACTTGAGCAAATCAAGACATGGTTGTAGCTGTCGCGACGAAGACATTTTGCACTGCACTTGGTCTAGCCATGTCATTTCCGGGTCACCTGTACATATTCCCATCACCAACCTCATCGATTTGCACACGTGTCAGGCGCGATCTAGATTATAGGCGCAACTCTAAGTTGGTCTCAAAGAGAGAAACAACAAACTTTGCTTTTTTGCTTCAAAAAAGAATGGGAAACCTATCCACAAAAAATTCAAGGAAAAAAAGAAAAGAAAAGAAAAGAAGAAATTGGCCTTTTAACACAGAGAGAGAAAGGGGCCACAAGAACACCACTCTTATCTGTAAAATGTGGCAACGGTGAACAATGTTGTCACTCGGCTACCAATTGGTTGTTGGTTGGTTGGTTGTCCGTTTCTAAGGATTCTGTCTCAAAATGACTATTGATTCCGATAAGAAAGAGATGGGCTCCAAAAGTTCCAAACATTTATATTTACAGCTACCATAACAACCGATATTTCAAAATACAGTTTCTTGCTCAGCTATTAATAAGAATAAGTTCATCTTTACCGGAATTTTTTTTTTCTTTCAAATATATACTTAAGTATGTTTACTAATTAAAATTATTCATTAAATTTAATAAAACATATAACTATAAAATAATATTTAATAAATTAATGATACGATAATATTAATATAATAATAAATTTATAATTATTAAGATAAATCTCTTTTAATCTCTTCTAACTCTTTATAAATGGTCGAATTCGAGTGACAATTGTGGTTACCGAGAAGAGATATAAAATTCTGGCTGGATGACAGAAGATCAGTGGATCGAGCCACGGGGGCGCCTTCGTATTATTCTTTCTATTTATAAATGGTGGAAGTTGGAAGACAGTGAGCCCAAAAATATGTAATGCAGCGTTCACAAAGTTCCGAACTTTATGTCGGAAATTCCAAAAAAAAAAAAACTCTTTCTAAATGTGATACATAATACTGGTGTCATGTAATATGTAAAGTCAACAAATGAATTGACCAAATTTCAAGAAGTATAAGTAGTGGCAACAGTCTCTTAATTTGTTTGAAAATACAAACAAGATCGGACCATCGTGCAAGAAGAAGCACGCTAAGCGTGATCACTTCCTTCGCCTGCCTGACATTTTCCGAAACAAACTGCATCGACAGTTTAACTTCAAGGGAGTGCTGCAGCCTTTAGGGACCAGCTGGAGGTCCTTCCTTCACTCCCTCCCACTTCATCCTGATATCTGCAGTTTCGCAAGAATATAAGCAATATTTCTATGCTGATAATAAAGGCACTACAAAATACGGCTGGAGCAATTTTTTTTCTAAATTTTTCACTTATAATTTTACTCGAAATTTATCCAAAAATTTATTTAGGACTGTTAAAATTTTAATAGTCATTTTAATAGGTTGGACTGTCAAAATTTTGACAGTCCTAAATAAAGTATGCAGTTCAATGTTTACGGTTAGGAATGTGATCTTATCGGAGTATGATCTTATCGGAGTTTTCGTCGGCAGAAAAGAGGGGGAGGAAGGAGCCGTCGCGGAGGCGGAGGGAGACGAGACTATTTCTGGAGAGGGAGTCATCGTCGGAGGAGACGGAGGAGGGTGGGAGGAGAGGCGGAGGAGGGAGGAGTTGGGGAGGAACGGGGAGCTCGCTTCGGAGCGGAAGAAGGAGCGGAGGCCGACGAGGAGGAGCGGGCCGAGGGAGGTGTTCGACGAAACGCCGCTGAGGAGGAGGTTGGAGGCGGATAAGACGAAGAAGACCGACTAGAAAATTAGTCCTGAGTAAAATTTTAAGTAAAAAAAAAAATTTGGAACAGTCTGAGTCATCTTTGCATCGCCTTTATAAAGAACCTATTTCTATCGACGATGAAAGCACTTGCAGATGAATTGGGTTCAGTTCATTAGAGGACTGTCCTGGCCCCGTTGCACCTGGTCCGGTTATGATATGACAAAAGCCAATTGCAACTGGCCTTGTTGTTGCCTAAAAATAACAATTGATACCCGATATGGGTGAGCATTATTCGATTTTAAAAATCCAACCAATCCGGACTGAAAAAGTAATCGGTTCGATTTGATTTATTTGATTTCGATTTTGAATTTCGATTCAAAATAAAAAATCGAATAAGATTTATACAATTATTTTAATTTTAATTTTATACATATTTTATGATTAAAAATGTACATATTTTAAAAATATTATATATATATATATATATGTGTTTTAAAGTCTACTTTTGATAATTTAAAACTAGTCAAACTTTAAAATATAACAAACATATGTATAAAAATTAAAATTTAATATAATTTAACAACAATCTCAAATTTGAATTTTGTCCACTAGACAATAAAAATAGTCCAATTGAACAAATCGAATAAACCGAATCGAACGATTCGGTTTGGCTTCGGTTATGACTAATTTCGGTTTGGTTTCGAATTTTAAAATTTTGGTTTATTCGATTTTGACTATTTCGATTGGATGCTCACTCTAATGACTAGTCTAATGTCCACAACTCGCAATGAAGAGTCAACAATACTGTCACGCCCCGATCTCCCGCAGGCTAATCGGCCGTTCCCGCTAGGCGGGAATCACCCTCGCCAGCGCTCCCGCGGAACGATCGCTTGACCCATCCGGGCGTGATGCCGCACGAGCGTGATCTACGTCCGTGCAAGGCCATGGTTCATTGGCTAGCGGTTAGAGTTCTAAGCCACAGAGTCGCACAGATTGTCCGAGTGCAGCGGAGTCATAAACGCATAGCGATTTGATAACAGGTTCACTGAGTTGACAATATAGCGGAAGCATAGAAACACAAGTTGAAGTAAAGCAAGCTCTTTTATTGATATAAACTTGTGTTACAGGCGGCGTATAGCCGAGATTACAAGTCGCTCAAGCCTCTCTCTGAAACAGTAAATGCGTGCCAAGTGGCTACAACTGTGGAATGATTGTACAGGCGATGTTCAGGCTATGTTCCAACATTACGTCTTGTATATGTGCTTCAGTCCCGGACGCACCGTTGCTTCGGAGTGATCTTCACGCCTAAGCACGCACGTTGGAGGCGTCTGCACCGAACGAGGTTCTCCCGCACCCAGCATACAAACTGGTGGATTATCAGTACATTGAATGCACTGGTGGGGAAGCTACTCGCCCGCTCGACAAATCCAAACACGTAATACAGGTTCCGTGCACAACTATTAAGTTATCTTTCTAGTTGCCTTAGGATCAGTTTTATGCAAACATTGAATAGCCTAACGTGTCGGGCAGTGCGCCGTGCGATGTTAGAGGAAACACGGTGAGACTTACCAACTTACCATCTCCTTCCCTGTCCAAGGCAAACATTGTTAATTTAAACATTCAGGAGGCATAGCATATGCAAACAAGAGTATTTATTTCAAGATCGTTCAGGTGTTTAGTTGTTCTTGATGCTATACAATGCCTCGCACGCGGATAGCCGCTAAGCGAGGATGATCTGTTTATCTTTCATTTACAAGCAAACATGCAACAAGTTAAGTACAAGGCGATCACTGGCGTATGCCATATGGACGGTATAGTCTAGACGAGATGGTTTGCAACAAAGAACAAGAGGCGCTGCAAGCCATTCCGACGAACAAGAGACTATTTAGTCTAGACGAGAATGGTATGCAACAAAGTACAAGAGGCGCTGCATGCCATTTCGCCGAACAAGAGACTAAGAACAATTGGTCTCGCCCGGACCGGGTCGATGCCAGTGCCCCAGCATCGCCCGCGAGACCTTTTCCCTGTGCACTGGTTGTCCATGATCGAACGGGGCCTTGGTTGGGGCAACAAGAGTACAAGACAAGAGTACAAGACAAGAGGCAAGCTGTTGAGGCAACAATAGTACAAGACAAGATGCATTGCCTGTTTCGTTGTTTAGTGATTGTCTTTTGCCTTGATGCAATTCTCCTGGGGCGGACATTGCCTTGGTGACCTAGCGGTCCCGAATACTTGCAGGTTCGTTCAGGCACGGAACGACTACGTAGTAGTCTCCCGGGGTTTGGATGAAAATACGGTAACAATCAAGCAGACAAGCATGCGTTCTAAGGAACAAAATCAGCACGTTTGCTCGGGCCCGAAGGTAGACCGAGAGATGAAACCGTTAAGGGACTTAGCATGCGAGGGTCTGAACATATAAGCAGTATTTTATTTCCATGTTCTAGCAAGCAATACAAGTTGGGATTATTTCCTTAGCTAGGTGCGTTGGATTTATTAGCATGCAGGAGGTGAATCACCTAGCGACTAGCATAAATATTCCAGATTTTATGTGTGCTGGCTAAGCAAAGACAAGTTCACCGTAGCCACCCACCTTAGCGATGATTCGCCTCGGTAGAGCGATACTCCAAACGAGCCTCTGAAAGCCTAAGCCGGGTTCCTGCAGGGACCAGTCTGGATATCCTTTGCTTCTTGATCGAGGCAAAGCGGGTCGGGACAGCTGCACTATTGCCGTTTAAGACGGCAGTCCGCTTTAGCGGAACGGGGTGTTACAAATACAGAAGCAGAAAGGAGAAAAAGGCACTATAAAAAATTCGGAAGGCCCTTGATAAAGGCACTATAAAAAAGACTCAGGGCAGTCCATTTTTTTTAGATTTGACAATCCTAACAATAGAAATGACTCTAAAAATTTGGACAGTCCTACCAATTCAAAATTTTGACAGTCCTAAAGAAAATATGTTGATTCTTTAGTACTATCAAAATTTTGACAATCCTTCAAATTGGTAGACTGACAATCCGAATGAGGAGGGTGTTTGCGCGAGACGAGACAAGGGAGGAGGAGGAGGGAGGCGGAGGCGGAGGCGGAGAAGGAGAAGGAGAAGGAGAAGGAGGAGACAAGAGCAGCGGCGGCAGCGACCGTCTTCCTCCTCCACTTCGTCGTCTTCCTCCTCCTCCTCGAGCAGCAGAAGCAGCGACGACAAGAGTAGTAGCGACGGCTGTGGTAGCGCGCGTCCGGTGGTTGGGACACGAGCGTGGAGGCCTGAGGGGGGTGGGGGTGGGGGATGAGCGGGAGGAGGGAGGAGGAGAGGGTGGACAACCCTAGTAAAATTTGGACTAGCCCAAGTAAAAAAAATTTGTAACTGGACTAGCTTCAATACTGGACTAGTTCCGAGTCTTTTTTGTAGTGTCTTTATCAGGGACCAAAAAGAAAGAAAGTTTAGGTAGAAAAGCAAATTGAGTGGCGATACTCAAGGATATGACTTGTTTAGAGCATCTCCAAAGCTAATGTAAGTTTGGAAAAAAGTTGCTGCCACATAGGAATATCAAGTTTTTATTGAAAAAGTTATTATCAAATACAAATATGAAATAAATTGTGAAGGTGACATGACATGACATGACAAAGATATTGTGAAGTTGGTTGTCTTGTTATAGACAATGCACTTCACAATGACTTTACCTCCACATCATCAATTACGAATAAAAATATTTATAAAAAATGAAGAAGATAAAAGATTGTCGTGGAAGTTGAAAAAAATATGTTTTAATGTCTTCTCAATACTTTTGCATTCGAGGACATTTTTCTATCTCATAGTCTTGTGTGAATACAAAAATTATATATGGCTCCCGGGGGCCAAGCTTCCGCCCACGTGGCCTCCTCCCATTTGCTCCCAACCTCCCCTCCTATTGCCTCGGGTCCGCCGTCGAAAAAATTAGGTCCCCGGTCTAATGGGGGAGCCGCCACATCATGCGGGGGCCATGACCTCCGGGGACTGTAAAGTAGCGTTGGTGAATATAATCTTGTCACCTAGAAAAAAATATTGTCATATGACTCATATCACATAAAAATTATAATACATAACAAGATAACAGGGTTGGAGATGCTCTTAATAAGCTTTACATGTTGAGCAGTCACCGAAGTGAAGGTCGATATGCTCACTACTTTGAATTACGAGAAATCCTCTGCTTGTCTTTTATTTTTCTCCAAGAAAAAGAAATGCAGAATTTGTTCTACTACTCGATGGATTGTAAAATCGATAATTCACTTGGTAACTCCAAATACCACATCAACATCATTCACTCCTCTAAATTGCATAAATGAAACTCTACAGCTTTAATGCAAACAACAATTTCTCTCTCTTTTAAATAGACATATATTATTGCGCAGCAAGTAACTTCAACCCCAGTACAACAATACACAATGCACAATACTGAACGCGTACAACCACACACCAGTAAATACACGGTGACAAAGAAAAAAAAAATCAAAATATACCGATATTTGAAGGATCAACCAACGAACTGAACAAATAGTATGGTCAAAGCTCGAGTTCTTTTTCCATGACTAACAAATATTTAGGTTTGCAGTATTTCTATCGGAATCAATATCGGAGTCTTCGTATGAGTATCGGGATCGACGATATCGATATCTGATCAGAATATCGGACATTTTGATATCGAAAAATAAAAAATTATTTAAATTTTAGAAAAATATTATATATATTTTAGGCATAAATTTATGATTTTGTGTTGTTTCTTAGTAATTTTGGAATTAAATAAAATAATAATCACTGTTACTGATTGGTTTTACCTACGATAGATAAGTTTTCTTCTTTATGTACTTTTATAATTTTACTATGTTTTTACATCATTGTTAATTGGTTTTTTTTTTTGTTAAATTGACTTAAAAAAAAATTTTGAGCATCGAATCGAAACATGCCAAATCGTAAAGATATCGGTTGTACCAATACTGCAAACTATGAGATTAGACAGTCAAAAGGGAGAAGGATGAATCTAAAATTTCCGTGTCATTCCGACAAATTCGATTTCCATCTATACTATATACAAGCACACACTTTCAAGCACCAGAATCTCTACCATTCTTTCTTTTTCTTTTAGTTCAGCAGAAGTCTGGGTAGACATGCAATAAAAGGAGATGCTTCGAAATGTTGGTGTTTTTGAGAGCATCATATACTGCTCCCGACACACAGATGGATAAGAGCATCATTAATTATGGATGGAGGGGTACATAGGTAAAATAAAAGTAAGATAAACAAGCATACTGACTTAAAAATGTTGGTGTTTTTGTCTTTGGACTATAAAAGATAGTTCTACATTGGCTACACCATCAAATGAGTATCTCAATATAATGTTTTGCTTGTATTGAGGTGTGCACATGGAGTGTGGTTAGGCACATGAATGTTATGTGGAGATATTTTATTAGGATGAAGAAGAATTAACTCCTTAATAAAAGCATTTATGCTTTTTGTCATTCTCTTAAAATTTATTTCATAGGAACTAAGTCCCACTCGGACTCGGACTCGGACTCAAAGTGGCGCTTTGTTGGCACACTTAGCACGTCAGCATCGGCGCAGGCGCTTGTGCGCATTTGATGCGCTCTCATGGACACGCCGCATGGGCGGGTCGCATGCGCTGCGGTTTGTGCTGCTGCTGCTGCGGATATATTTGAACGGTTATGGAAAAATATGGTCTGTTATTCAGATCCGTTTTTTGTGGGATTTGAAATTAATTCGTACCTATCTTATATAGATTCGTAATTAATATGTTCCTATCTTTCCGTAACTGTTGGACGGCTAAGGTTTTCACCCTCTCTATAAATACTCTCTTCGTGCCTCTTTGAGGACTTACTTGGAAAATAGATGAGACGAAGAGAGTTGCAGCAGCCGTCATTGCAGTCCAGAAAGTTCGTGTGCGAGTCCAAGCAATGAGGTGACAGCGAGCGTTCTAGAAGTTCTACATGAACTTGCTAGTTCCTGAGAGAAGATCGTGTGGGGCGAATATTGTCATGCCCCGATTCCGTGGAATCGATAGTCGTCCCCAGGACGTGACGCCGTGCGGGTCTAGGTTGCGTACCGCACAAGGCTAAGTTATTTCGCATAGCGAGCACATATTCAGAGTATGCAGATAAATTAAAACATAAGTTGAAACATGGAAAAGTTTTCTTTATTGATAATGAACATCTATTACAAACTCTTGAACGAGTCATAAGAATTGTCGTACAGACTTACAAAATGTGGACACAAAATGAGATAGCAGTCATGTACATTACATCCCTTTACTAAACTTCAAAATGTAAAGACCTCCTGGAGGGATGACGGCTTTCCCTCTGAGCTGCATTGTGTTTAGGTTGCAAGCTCTTGCTTCAAAATGCTTCAAAGGGCGCGATCTGAACACGCCAACAGCTAGACTGGATCGGGGATTGACTTCTGCTCCTCGCTCGGCTCTCCTTAGTGCGGGAAACCTGTTTCAACGAGGGTCAGTACATCAAAATGTACTGGTGAAGGCAAGCTAACCCAACTATAACAATCAACACATTGTTTATATGAAGCATGCTTATTATTTGTGGTCTTTCTATCTTGCCTTAGTTTATTTTACAAGTAGCAATATATAATAAAACTACTGAAATAAACTTGCCACCGTTCGGTGACATTTATCTGCCCGTCTGAACCACCTGCACAATACTTACCATATTATTCCCTGCCACGAAAACACAAGTTAGCTTGCAACAGGTTTAAATATACATGGGGATCACTGGCGTAAGCCACAAAGGACCATAGTCATTGATGAGGATGGCATGCAACGAAAGCACGTGGTGCGCTGCAAGCATCCCGTCAATCATGTGAGACTAAACGTTAGGTTTCGCCCGGATCGGATCGGTGCCAGTGCCCCAGCGACCGTCCGCAGGAACCATTGACCTTGTGCAAAAGTTGTCCGTGATCAAACGACGTTCAATAATGGGTTATCCATTCATGCAGTTGAGGCAACATGAGTACGAGACAATTTGCATTGCATGATTGGTTTTGCATAGTCTTCCCGAACAGTTAGTTGCATGGCAGGATGAGTTCTATACATTGCACATTTTAAACAAGAAGTATACATTCTAACTTGTATTTATGCATATGAAGAACATTTCCAAACAAACAAGCATGTAGTATAAGTAATCGCTCCCAAGTTGAATGACAAGAATAATAAACCAAGTCTATTCCCCTTTTTATCTTGACATCTTTTAGTTATTATTTGGTATCGTTTGATCGGGCAAACAAGAATGCAAGATTTAGGTGTGAAGGTTTGGAAGGGACAAATGAATCGAATATAAGCCACTCACTTTATTGGTTGGAAGGGGGAAGGAAAGAGGTGCTTCAGGACTCCGCTCGAGCGTCGCCTACTGTCCGTTCACCTGCATTGCCACGAACAGCTGATCAATACCTCTTCCACTCGTTTCCATATTAGAATTGAAGTGCAGTTCAACGAACGAAAACAATAAAATCCATCGAAACAGCTCAAGAAAATGCAAGCAAATCAGAAAACCAACTCAAGGCAAGAAAGCAACAAGCGACAGCGAAAACTGAGGCAACAAAAGATGCAGCGGAGAGGTCCCTCCTGACTCTGCCGCTAAGTCGATCTTGGGGGCACGGTCCACTGAATATGTGAATCGATTCCGAAGAAGCAAATCCATAACGAGGATAAGATCTTGTCTCAATCTATCCCGATCGAACGATACCGTCTTGTATTTCTTAGTCGCGCTTTCCGAATAGGGGAAACGGGGCACCACATCCTACCCAACTAATTAGAAGTTTTGTCCACGAAACTTAGGTATAGAACCTACCTCTAGGATAATGAACTGAGTAGCTTGGGCAATCATGAATTTTGTGGTTTGAATCACTACAAATGAGGCATTGCCCGAGCTTCTTGCGACATTGATTGACAGCGTGCCCTCGTTTGTTACAGAAGAGACATACTTGGTTGGAATTTCCTCTCTGTTGACCACCGTTGTTTGGGCGCTTTGCAGCGTTATTTTCTCTTTCGTTGCTTTGACTTTTGTGATTGGAGGTATGCACAGCGCTGGTAGAAACGCGAGGATACTGCGGTTCAAGAGAGATGGCATGATTCATGACTCCCCACATAGTCTCATACTGATGAACGGCTACGTGCGCATGGATGGTAGGACGCAGACCTCCTTTGAATCGTCTGGCACGACTCGATACATCAGGTAGATAGGAGTTGGCAAACTTAGCAAGCCTGTTGAACTCGACGGAGTATTGCTTAACTGTCATGCTGCCTTGCCGTAGTTGTACGAACTCGTTCTCCTTCTGACGACGTACGGGAGGGGGTATAAACTCCTCTTCAACCGCGGCACGAAAAGTCATCCACGAGATCGCCTCCTCTCCATGGTCAACTTGAAGAGATCGTCGATGCACGTCCCACCAATCGTGCGTGTTAAGACGGATCTGCAGTTGAGCGCATATGACGCGTTTCTCTTCGGGGACCTCCAGCAGGGAGAAATGGTCTTCAAGCTCGGCCAACCAATCTAGAGCCACGATTGGGTCCTCAGTCCCGTTGAATGGTGTATTGCAGACTTTCTTGAAGTCGCCAAAGTCGAAGGCAGTCACATCCCTCTTCCTTGGAGTTTGAGGCATCTCGACTTCAAGCGCGGGTTGCTCCACCGGAGTCGCCACTGTTGCCGCAGAATGGTTGGAGGTCAAAGTCTGCACGATCTGTTACAGGGTATCTATCTGCTTCTGTTGGACTGAGAACCGGGCTTCTATATTGTCTTAAAACTTGAGTTGCCTCTCCTCTGCTCGCTTCTCGGCCCGTTCGTAGAGAGCCTCGTCCCTTTGTTGGTTTGCCTCCAACATCCGCATCATTTGCTGGATGGATCGATGTGAGACATGGCTCGCTGGCTCCGTAAACTTTCCGAAGTGCCCGAGCTACTTTCTTGGGCTTGCGTCTCGCCCGGTGCTAGCGCTGAGGATTGCGCTGTTGCCATTCCTTCAAAAGAAGATAAATTACATTAGATCATAATGTATTATGGACTCATTGTGTCACGACCCGCACCCGGTATATGGGCACGAGAGCATGGGTACGTCCAGCCTATGCCGCAACATCGGCGGTAGAACGTTGTCTAGGTCACAATACTATCTAATCATTCTCACACTAGCATCCAACTCCATAAGGAATCACAGATATCATAATATAATATGAAATACTCAATCACATAAACTAAAGCACGATAAGATATCGAAGAATAAATAAAATGCGACACAAGTCTAAATAAAAATAATCTAACTCAACAGTAATATCCAAGTCTCAACTAAATATGCCGGAGACAAATCCGGTACCAAAACTGCTAAAAGAAACTAACTAAATAACTAGTGATCCCGACTAGACCTCCCGGGAATCACTCCTGCTACAAAGTCCAAGTTTACAGCTACTCTCCCTGTGGTCCATAATATGTCGGACACCAGTCCTCTAAGGCGCAGTCTGGAAAAATATTTCCAGTCAGGATGGAGCAAAGTACATCTCAAATAACAGTTCCAGTTAATTGATAAGGACTATAAAACAATAAATAGATGATGCTATATACTGAGAGAAGGCAATAAATAAATGCAATGGCAAAATAGAAAGATAGGCAATATAGGCAATATGGTACAGTCAGTGCATATATGAAATGAAAGGAAAGAGGTACAAAATCATATACGAGTGATGTGGTATATGAACTAAAATAGAGAACTGTAACTATTCTAAGTGTTTGAAATCGTAGTTTCGAAATGTGATCGGCTTGGGAACTTGTTCGATGACTACATGGCCTAGCTAATCATACGTGAGGTGTATGATTAACACTGTTCAATGTCTACACTTGTACGATAGGTATTTTGATCACATCTCTCACTAGCAATTTCTCCGCCCTCAACTAGTACCGTGGATCCAATCATGACACGTCACGATACACGATCAATGTCCAATATATCATGTACAATGTCTAATATCAATGTCAAATGTCAATGTCGTGTACAATATCAATACGATAACCAATGTAACATCTCATGACTAAAGATCCAATCTATATACTAGTCCGTGTAGCACAGTGTCAAGAGTCAGATATAACATTTCTAAATAGTAGAATTATAGAAATTATCAAATAACGGAAATTATCAGAGAATGTACTCGCCTGGGGTCCTGCTGCTGGTATGAATCAGAGTCCAAGTCACAGTCCAAATAGCCTATGTATTACAATTTTATCATGTCAAAAGATAATTTATTTTAATTTATTTAATTCTGGAATAATTACTATAAAATCCTATTTTAATCTTATTATTCTGATTTTTAGGTTAATTTCTAAATTGTGTCCAAAGAAACTTAATTTTATCAACTCGAGACTCATGGCACGCAAATCGAGGCGATCTGTTGACCAAAAAGTCAACCGACACAAACTCGACTTTCATGCATGATTTTCTGTAGATTTCAGCGTCAAAAATATGCTGGAATTTATGGCTCGTCCGAATTCAAATTCATTTAGGAATTATGGCACATAAAAATTTTGTATTGTGCACCGATGGTTAAATTCTAATCTAGAAGTTCTACAGAATTAACAGTATGAAAATACTTTGAATTAAATTATAGGAAAAACATATGTCAATGATCTCGATATTAGATTTCCGAAACTTTAAACGGTTCATGATTCTGATTCCTGGTTCTCCCGAAATCGCGAAAATATTGAAACACGTCTATTTTCGGACATGCTGTGCTCTACGAATTTTCCAGAATTTAATACTCATAATTTCATAAATTTTTTTATATAATCAGAAAGATAACCTCAATATCTTTCAAACGCAAGAAACTAGGCCTCGTTTGGAGTCCAGAGCTATGCGCAATGGCTTGTGGAAGATGAAGGAACCCTAGATGGCAATTCTCCAAAATCTCTCTCTCTAAAATAATGGGATAATTAGGGTTATAATAATAATATATATATAAGGATGTTGAGCGGCTGAATGAAAGTTGATAGGGTGACACGTGTCATGATTTGATTGGATGGTTTTGGTTATATTATTT
The DNA here is from genome assembly GCA_036927795.1 of Iris macrosiphon. NCBI lineage: Eukaryota > Viridiplantae > Streptophyta > Magnoliopsida > Asparagales > Iridaceae > Iris > Iris macrosiphon. The sequence goes on from JAYESA010000003.1 coordinate 152,434,556, forward strand.
GTTTTTGATTTGCCTTTATCAAAACATTATTTAAGTCATTTTAAATCTAAATAACTCAAAATAAATATTAAAAATAATCATAAAAATCTAAAAAAATTACAGCAAATATATTTTGAATTTAAAAACTCTATAAAAATATTTGGAATAATTTTATATTCATAGATTTTCTACTATAATTAGGAGAAGCTCTAAACATTAGTTTTACCCATATAACTAAAAATAAATACTAAACTTATTCCAAAAATTCTGAAATAATTCTAGAAAATTTATAATAATATTATAAACCCTGGAAAATAACGTGGGTCCATTCTATATTCCTGGAATTGCACAATAAATTCTACAAGTCCTAAAAAATTAGTTATTAGCCTAATTACTCCCAATAAATACTAAAAATACTCAGAAAATTCCCAAAAAATTCTAGAAAATATATTTGATTATTTAGAATCTAAAGTAAAAGTTTGGAATAATTTTAATTATGTTTAACTCTAAAATAAATTCTTGAAAGTCCTAGAAAATTATGGTTACTAGTTTTTAATTAACAAAAAATTATGGAAAAATCCCAATAGTCCCAAATTAACCTAATAACAACATTTAAGCACGAATTTCAGGATACGGAGGTTACACATTGTATGAACGTATCTCATTTTAGTCTAACGAGTTTAAGAGTTTGCACAGGAATTTAATCTTAAAGGAACTTTTCCAGTACGAGGTCAAAGGAACTTGAAGCTGTGCTCTGATACCAATATGTCACGCCCCAATTCCGTGGAATCGATAGTCGTCCTCCGGGCGTGACGCCGTGCGGGCCTAGGTTGCGCACCGCAACAGGCTAAGTTATTTCGCATAGCGAGCACATATTCAGAGTATGCAGATAAATTAAAACATAAGTTGAAACATGGAAAAGTTTTCTTTATTGATAATGAACATCTATTATAAACTCTTGAACGAGTCATAAGGATTGTCGAACGGGCTTACAAAATATGGACACAAAATGAGATAGCAGTCCTGTACATTACATCCCTTTACTAAACTTCAAAATGTAAAGAACTCCCGGAGGGATGACGGCTTTCCCTCTGAGCTGCATTGTGTTTGGGTTGCAAGATCTTGCTTCAAAGGGCACGATCTGAACACGCCAACAGCTGGACTGGATCGGAGATTGACTTATGCTCCTCGCTAGGCTCTCCTTAGTGCGGAGAACCTGTTTCAACGAGGATCAATACATCAAAATGTACTGGTGAAGGTAAGCTAACCCAACTATACCAATCAACACGTTGTTTATATGAAGCATGCATATTATTTGTGGTCTTTCTATCTTGCCTTAGTTTATTTTACAAGCAACAATATTTAATAAAACTACTGAAATGAACTTGCCACCGTTCGGTGACATTTACCTGTCCGTCTGAACCACCTGCACAATACTTACCATGTTCTTCCCTGCCACGAAGACACAAGTTAGCTTGCAACAGGTTTAAATATACGTGGGGATCACTGGCGTAAGCCACAAGGGACCATAGTCATTGACGAGGATGGTATGCAACGAAAGCACGTGGTGCGCTGCAAGCATCCTGTCAATCACGTGAGACTAAATGTTGGGTTTCGCCCGGATCGGATCGGTGTCAGTGCCCCAGCGACCGTCCGCAGGAACCATTGACCTTGTACACAAGTTGTCCATGATCAAACGATGTTCAATAATGGGTTATCCATTCATGCAGTTGAGGCAACATGAGTACGAGACAATTTGTATTGCATGATTGGTTTTGCATAGTCTTCCTGAACAGTTAGTTGCATGGCAGGATGAGTTCTATACATTGCATATTTTAAACAAGAAGTATTGTATTTATGCATATGAAGAACATTTCCAAACAAGCAAGCAAGCAGTATAAGTAATCGTTCCCAAGTTGAAGGACAAGCATAATAAACCAAGTCTATTCCCCTTTTTATCTTGACATCTTTTAGTTATTATTTGGTATCGTTTGATCGGGCAAACAAGAATGCAAGATTTAGGTGTGAAGGCTTGGAAGAAGGGCCAACTGAATCGAATATAAGCCACTCACTTTATTGGTTGGAAGGGGGAAGGAGATAGGTGCTTCAGGACTTCGCTCGAGCGTCGCCTACTGTCCGTTCACCTGCATTGCCACGAACAACTGATCAATACCTCCTCCACTCTTTTCCATATTGGAATTGAAGTGTAGTTCAACAAACAAAAATAATAAAATCCATCGAAACCGTTCAAGAAAATGCAAGCAAATCCGAAAACTAACTCAAGGCACGAAAGCAATAAGCGACAGCAAAAACTGAGGCAACAAAAGATGCAGCGGAGAGGTCCCTCCTGACTCTACCGCTAAGTCTATCCTGGGGGCACAGTCCACTGAATATGGGAATCGATTCTGAAGAAGCAAATCCATAATGAGGATAAGATATTATTTCAATCTATCCCGATCGAACGATACCGTCTTGTATTTCTTAGCCGCGCTTCCCTAATAGGGGGAACGGGGCACCAAAAATCTTGCTTTGAGCAACGATGATCTTCATCACCCCAGCAAGCATAGTTTATTCTTCTTCCTCCTCTTCTCTTTTGCTAGTTGTAAACTCTGTTCTGTCCATTTGTAACTGCGATTGCAAGGAAGAACGAGAAGATAGTTTTCTCTGATTCTTTTGTTATCTTGTTTCAAGTTGTAATCAGATCTTATATATAATCTTTTTGTTGGATCAAGAGATATCAGGAAGGAAACTCTTGTGTGAACTCCTGATTTTGACTTCAAATTCTGGTTCTATTATCTTTGATTAAGCCTCGGAAATAACAATCTCAAAGCAAGATCCGAGTAAGATGGAGAACCGATCAAACCTTCTCGATATTAGCTTTCACAAGCTTGAGAAGTTTGATGGCGAACACTACAACATTTGGAAGAGGAAGATATCTCTAAATCTTCGTCTTGTCAAAGTTGCTTATGTGTTGGTTGATCCAGAATCTACCATCCCTGGAGATAGAGGAGAACTTGAAGTTGGTATGGCGCAGGACGCGCACAACAAGTGGAAAGAAGACAACGACCTTTGCAGGCTATTGATCCTAAATGCAATGAAGGACTCGATGGCAGAGTCTTACAACAAGAAAGAGAAGGCGAAAGACGTCTGTGAAGCTCTTGAGAAGCATTACAAAACTGATGAAAATATATATAAAATCTATCTCGTTGAAAAGTTTTTCACTTTACAATCTGAAGAGGAGAAAGTAATGTTGACGCAAGTCAAGAAACTTCTAAAGATGCAGCAGAAGCTGGAGGAAGAGGGCATGAAGCAGGAATATAAGTTCATGGTGGAGGCTATCATCACCAAGCTTCCTCCAGGCTGGATCAAGTTCAAGACTGACATGTACCGTAAGAAGATGGAGATCTAGCTCGAAGATCTTCTTCACTGGATTCATATTAAAGATGAGACAAGGGGACAACTGAAGTTGGATTCCCTGTCCAAACAGTTGGCAAAGGCCAACTTGGTGCATGCTGGTGATTCCAAGGGGAAGTAGAAGGCTTCTCACAACAAGAAAAAGAAGGAGTTCAACCATCTGAAGGTGGAGTCGGCTTTATTCAAGCCAAAGCCAAAGCCCAAGTTCGAAGTAACTTGCTTCAATTGTGGCAAGAAGAGCCACTACCGGATTGACTGCAAATCCAAGCCCAAACAGACAGAGCAAGGTGAGCCTAACAAGGTTGCTATGATTGTGCAGGCTGTCACGACTGGTGTCGACTCTGACTGGTTGGTGGACACTGGCGCATCCTGTCATATTTGCTCAAAGAAGGAGTTGTTCATCACCTACAAGCCTACATCTGAGAAGGTTATGGTGGCAAACCAGTCACAAGCTAAAGTACTCGGGACCGGAATGGTGGTACAAACCTGACTTCGGAGAAGTCGCTGATGCTTCAGGATGTGAAGCATGTACCAATGATAGCCAAGAATCTGGTCTCAGGAAGTCTGCTCTGCAACGTAGGCTTGAGGATGGACATTAATGCTGGACAGATGGTGATGTCTTACAAAGAAACATACTTCAAAAATGCTTTTTGTACCGAAGGGATATTCAAACTTTAACTTGTAACTCCTGCTAGAATGATAAATGCAGTCACTTCTTCTGGTTATTCTCTTGAGTTATGGCACAATAGACTAGGACATGTTCATTGTAAAAGAATAAACAAGATGTATAGTCTATGGCTTATCTTCAAATGTGGGGGTAAGAAGGTGGAGAAGTGTGAGGTATGTGTGCAGACAAAGATCAGCAGAAAGCCTTTTAATCGGGTTAACCGAAGCACAGATCTTCTGGAGTTGGTGCACTCAGATATCTGTGACTTCAAACAGTTCCCCACAAATTCCAAGATGAAGTATTTTATTACATTCATCGACGACTACTCGAAGTATGCGTTCGTCTATCTGCTCAAGTCAAAGGATGAAGCATTCAAGAACTTCAAGGAGTTCATGGCTGAAGCTGAACGTCAAATATGGTAACAACTCAAGAGACTTAGAAATGATCAAGGCGGAGAGTGTCACGACCCGCACCCGAAAAATCGGGCATGAGTCGTGGGTACGTCCAGCCTACGCTGCAGCATCGGCGATAGAACGCTGTCTAGGTCTACTATCTAGCTAACAATCTCACACAACAATATAAGTACCTGTCAAGATCTCAACTCTAAACGGAGGAGCAATATTATAAAGATAACACAATACTCAAATGACGAATCTAATCATGATAAGATAACACAGAAATCTAACAACTATAAAGTCTACACAACAACTACTACTAAAGCAACAGCAATAGTAATAATACAACAATATCCAGAATCAAATATAATACAAGGTCTCAACCAAAAGCCGGGGACAAATACGGTACCAAAAGCTAATCAATACAACAACTGAGGTCCTAGTAATCTCGGCTACCAACCCAGAAATTACTCCTGAACTAGGGGGTCCCTGTCTGCACCATCGACAGGCTGAGGTCCATAAAACGTCGGACACCAATCTTCCAGATCCTCTGAAAAATATATCCAATCAGGTTTGGAGCAAGTACACCTCTAACAGCAGTTCCAGTTAAATGATAAAAACTATAAAGCAGTTGTAGCAAATAGCACAAGGTGAAGGAAGTAAAGTATGAATAAGGAAATATATATATATATATATATATATATATATATATATATATATATATATATATATATATATACATCAACTGGTGCATAAAGGTAAAGATGCATGAAAATCAGAAGCAAGATAGTAATAACTGCAGGATACAAGAAATCTAAACTAAGATCAAGTGTGTGCATAATGACGTAAAGTGAGTCCAGCAATATAATGAGTCCAGTCCAGAAAGTATAAGTAAGACCAGTCAAGAAATACAAGTGAGTCCAGACGAGAAAGAATGAACTCGTGTGTTTGAAATACCTGTTTCGAAATGTAAATGGCTAGGGGTAAGTACGGCTCATCGCGCACTGGGTGCGCGGCTGCTATCATTCCAGATTAGACACGAGGGGGTGATTTCAGTGATTCCAGTTGGAAATGTTTACATGTCTACTCAAGTATTTCTCTGCCCCGACTAGTACAAGTGAATCCAAGACCCGACACGCAAATCAAGTATGAGCCCAGCCAGAAACATGAGTGATGCCTGTAGTGAGTCACGATGTGATGCCAGTAGGTGATGCTAGTAGGTGATTTCAGAATAGAGGCCAGAAACATGAAATTTATGTGTCGCAAGTAAATGAATCCAGAAATACTAGTCCGTGTCGTACCAGAAAAATTAGATAATACTATACTAGAAGTTGAATCATAATAATTATCAGAAAATAAAAACTATCAGAGGATGTACTCGCCTGACATCCTGAGCAACTGGCGATCCCAACAATGTAGTATCAGAGTCAGGTTCTGAAATTTCAGAAGGATGTCAGGAGTTGACAAGCAAACTAGGGAGGAGAGATGGACGCGAAGTCGGACGCATGATAAACCAAAATGGTTGCAATTACCATTATTGGCAGAGCAAGTCCAAGCATCGGTACGAGAACTTCGAATGCTATCATTGTGGCAAGAAGGACCACATCAAGCAGAACTGTTTCGCTTAAAATAGAGAGAAGAAGGGAGACAAGGGGAAGCATGGAGATAACACTACAGTGACTCCCTCAAAACATAGAGGTGATATGATCATTGTAGGTGATAAGGTTGTCATAAACCTCGCATGCGATGACAACTCTTGGCTGGTAGACTCAGGTGCTTCAGCGTACGTATCTCACAACATGACACTATTTGCTACTTACATAACATGCGACTGTGTAGTGTTGAAAATGGGCAATAGAGTTGTGTCAAAGCTGTTGCTATTAGAGATGTGCATTTGAGGATGAAGACATGTACAGTTCTTGTTCTCAAAGATGTCCATTATGTTCCTGATATCCGTTTCAACCTGGTGTTGGTTAGAAGGTTGGATGACAAGGGCTTCTTCAATCTCTCTAGGAACGGTCAGTGGAAGCTTTCCAAAGGTTCGATGGTGACTGCTAAAGGAAGCAAGATGTCCGAACTCTATTATATGGAAGGGAGCACCCATAGGGCAAATGAGGTAAATGCGACTACTGATGCGTCTACCAAGTTGTGGCACAGGCGGCTCATCCATATCAGCGAGAAGGGGATAAGCTACTTGGTGAACAAGAAGTTGATTCCAGGGCTAAAGTCTACTACCCACTGTTTGGCAGGAAAGCAAAATATGGTATCTTTCCAAAGTCACCCAAGTTCAAGGAAGCCGACGTTGCTCGAGTTGATTCACTAGGATGTCTGCGGTCCTATGAAGGTAAAATCTATTGGTGATGCTTCTCATTTTGTAACATTTATTGATAATTATTCCAGGAAGGTTTGAGTCTATGCCTTAAAGACCAAGGATCATGTGATGTCCACTTTCAAAAAGTTTTAGGCCTCTGTTGAAAGAAAGACGGACAAGAAGCTGCTATATGTTCGATCGAACAATGGCGGCGAATATATCGATCCATTTGATGCATACTGCAGAGAGCAAATGATACGACACCAAAAGATTCTGCCAAAAATACCTCAGCTCAATGGTGTAGCAGAGTGGATGAACATGACGCTAATAGAGAGGGTACGGTGTCAGAAGTAAACTTGTCGAACAGCTATTGGGGTGAGGCTCTTTACACAGCTGCTTATATTATTAATTTATTTTCTAGTGCTCCTTTTCAGGGTGATGTACCTGACAAAGTATGGTACAACAAAGAGTCATCATACAATCACCTGCGAGTGTTTGGCTGCAAGATCTTCGTCCATTTACCAAAGGACGAGATATCCAAACTTGAGCCGAAGATGAGGCGGTGAGTCTTTGTCGGTTACGGTTGGGATGAGTTTGGCTATAGACTCTACGATCTAGTGGGAAGAAAGCTCTATAGAAGCAGGGACGTGGTGTTCGTCGAGGATCAGACTATGACCAACACTCAGAATTTCGAGATGCCTTTTGAGGCTAAGGAATTACCTGAGTTAGAGTTATTTTGCTTCGAGAAGTTTTCAGAGGACATCGCAGAGGATCCAGTTATGGGGGAGCCGGTACATGAAGTTGCTCCCTACGTTGATCATCAGCCTGTTGATGGTGGTCAGGGTGATCTTCAGGAGAATGCACATGCCGAGGAGGCAATTCCCGAGGAGGAGGCTATCGGTATACAACCAGCACCAGTGGTTCCATTGAGGATGAGCAATAGAGAGCGTCGACCATCTACAAGATACTCACCGGGTGAGTATGTGCTACTGACTGACGGTGGAGAACCCAAAAGTTTTGTAGAGACTATGGAAGACGAACACAGGCAGAAGTGGATGGAGGCCATGCAGGAGAAGATGAGTTATTTGGAGGCCAACTCTACTTATGATTTGGTGTAGTTGTCAAAGGGCAAGAAGGCTTTGAAGAACCAATGAGTGTTTAGAGTGAAACAGACAGCTGATTCTACTCGCCCTCGATACAAAGCGAGACTGATAGTTAAAGGCTACGGTCAGCGAAAAGGCGTAGATTATGATGAGATCTTTTTTCCAGTCATCAAGCAGCCGTCTATTCGGGTGGTGCTAGCATTGGCAGCCAGTTTTGACTTGGAGGTCGAACAAATGGACATAAAGACGATATTCCTTCATGGTGATCTTGATGAGGAGTTGTACATGGAGCAGCCAGAGGGATTCTGTGAGAAGGGCAAGTCACACTTGGTCTGTCGGTTAAGGAAGAACTTGTATGGTCTGAAGCAGGCTCCAAGACAATGGTACAGGAAGTTTGAGTCATTTATGTGGAAGCATGGTTATGCACGGACGACGTCGAACCACTGTGTATTTGTGAGGTACTTTGCCGAGGATAATTTTATTATTTTACTGCTCTATGTTGATGATATGCTACTAGGATAGCGGAGTTGAAGTGCCAACTGGACGCGGCCTTCTCTTTGAAAGATTTGGGCACAACAAAGACTATTCTTGGGATGAAGATCAGCCGAGAGAGAGAGAGAGAGAGAGAGTCCAAGCTGCTACACTTATTCTAAAAGAAGTACATTCACCGGGTACTTCAGCGTTTCCGGATGGACGGGTCGAAGAAAGTGAGTAACCCCCTTGCGGCTCACTTTAAGTTTACTGAGGAGCAGTATCCATCTACCGAGGACCAGAAGAAAGATATGGAGCAGATTCTATATGCCTCAGCTGTAGAGAGTCTTATGTATGCTATGGTGTGTACGAGGCCAGACATAGCTCATGCAGTTGGCACAGTTAGCAGATATACTTCCAATCCTAGAAGGGTACATTAGATTGGGGTCAAGTGGATTCTATGATATCTTCAGGGCACTGCCGATTGAAGACTTTCTTTTTGTGGTGACGAGCCAAAGCTAGTTGGGTATACCGACGTCGATATGGCTGGAGATGTAGACACGAGATGATCGACTTCGGGCTATGTAATAATGTTTGCTAGTGGAGCAGTATCATAGCAGTCGTGGTTGCAGAAGTGTGTTGCCTTGTCGACGACAGAGGCAGAGTACATTGCGACGACGGAGGCTTGCAAGGAGTTATTTTGGATGAAGAAGCTGTTACAGAAAATTGGGCTAAAGTAAGAGCAGTATCCTTTGCTTTGCGATAGTCATAGTGCTATTCATCTTGTGAAGAACCAGACATTTTATAACCGGTCTAAGCACATTGAGACCTAGTATCATTGGATACGGGATGTTATGGAAAAGAAGGAAGTGACGCTTGAGAAGATTCATACAGATGACAATGGAGCAGACATGTTCACAAAGATTCTTTCAAGGAAAAGTTTGAGTACTGTATGCAGATCGTCGAGATGACGACTCTCTCCATATAGTTGTGAAGTGGGAGATTTGTTGGAGTGGATGGGGTTCCCAACCTATGTGGAGAATACCCCGGAGTGCAACGAGCGCTATCTGTGTGTCGAAAAAGCTAAAAAAGTGCATCGTGCGCCGTGTATTGGAACATTTATGGTAATCAAATATTATATGAGATTTCCATCTGTGACTTTAATTATATATTTATGATTGGATCTTTCATTTATTAACTTTCCATATAATTGGATTTCTAATTTATGGCAAGTCAATTTATGATTTGATTTCCATTAAATATATGATTGAATGTAATTGAATTTTCATAAGTATTTTTGGATTCCATATATATATTTCGATATGAAAACCCTAATTCATGCAAGGGTTTATAAAAAGGCTCATGCAATATACAACACAATAATAAGAAAAAAAAAATAAGAGAGAAAAAAAGGTGGCAAGAGTGCCATTGTAACTTTGGAAAGGAGAAAGAAGGATTAAATGCCATTTCGGAGAAGGAGGTCAATTTGGGGTATTTCTTATTATCTTTTTTTTTTGTGGTTGTAATCTATTTTCTGTTCCAAAGAGTTACGGTGATCTGTGTTGGATCGGTGAGGAGCTTGTAGAGAGTGTAATCTATTTATTCCATTAATGGAGGTTCTTCAGGGTTGGACTCTGATCGTCCCGTGGTTTTTTTCAACTGGATTTTCCATATAAAAATCTCTGTATCTGCGATTTGTGTTTATCATTTTTGGTTTGTGCATTTTGCTCGGTTCTCTCGCAGGTAATTTCTGATTTGGAGAACGATTTTTGCGCTTTTGTTCCCAACAACTAGGACTAGGGTTAGGACCTAGCAAACTTGCTTTTTGGACATTGCAAAAGGATAGGGTATTTTCTAAAGTTAGAGAGGAAATAACCTTAATTCATAGAGCATAATGGAAGAAAAAGAACACATAGCTGACCCAAAAATGGGGGATAAAGGCTTTGTTGTTTTTCCGGTGCCGGTGAACTATAATATATTATACATGAAAAGGTAGTTCAATAGCTACAATAAATCAATGACTGTTTGAAGCACAAGCCTGATTTGGCTCAAGAAAAGAAGGCATAATTCATCAACACAGAGATCATGGACTTCCTTCTTACATAAGATCAAGATTTCACTGATGCGAACATGGTTGCAGTCATTGATACAGAGATGATATGGATAGGGAATAGGTAAAAACTTTGTCGCACAAACACGGATTCATCACGACACAACGACACGAATTTGGCACATTTTGACTTGCCTTAGTGTATTAATTATGGAGTATACATGTGTGTCCGATACGACACAGACACAACATAAATTTGGGACTATTCGTGCTTCTTAAGGGTACACATGTACTTTTACAGTATGGACAAAAAAATAATAATAGCATCATTATTGTCATCATTACTATTATTGTTGTTGTTGTTTTGTATCTGTGTGCATGACAAATAATAGGAATAAAGTTTTTAACATGTATCGTTAGTAACTACTATGGTTCAGTTTTGAGCAAATGAGCTCTTAGCCTAGTGGTTATGAGGGAGGCACCTGTTCCTGGAGATTGTTAGTTCGAACAACAGAGGTGTACTTTAATTCTCTTTATTGAAAATTAAGCCCCCCGTCTCTGCCTTCTACCCACCTGTCGGTCCTAGTCTATCCTTCTATCATCAATCTGAAACCTGGCCCTAACCCATCTCTATCCCTAATCATGGTTATTTGTAACATGGAACTCTCCGGAATGTGGATGCGGTACAGGGCACACGGTACGCTAGGATAGGCAGGCTGCAATATGTTTATCCAGAACATTGGTTCTATAACATTTTAAGGAGCAAATATGTAACAAAATATATAGTGTATATTTAGTATTTGAAATTAATTAATTAACATAATATTTAGCATCACCAAAAATTTAGAACCCCAAAAAAAATCATATATTCAAAAAAAATCCTAGCAATAATGTCGTTTCAAAGGTAACTAGCAAGTCGTAGGCTCTAAAACCTTTAAAAAACATAAAAATCTTCACTTTAAAAGCTTGGTAGTGCATCATCCATTCTCTTGTCGGAATGTAGATTTTCACATTCTGGAACATGTGTTCCCGGATTGCAGAATGTGTGTTCCCTGATCCCTGTTGACCGGCCCTAAATGGTGAATTCAGTAACCATGGCCCTAATAGTCTTCAAGTACAAAGTGTTAGTAAGAATATAATTCCAACTCAGTATTTTAGAACCTGATAATAAAATATAAATAATGTAATCTAACCGAGACCGAGGCTTGAACTTGGTTCAATGTCCTTAAGACAATATTCTTCCCGCACAGGTACTTACGGTTTAATGACGTTAGTCTCCCAGGATACAACAATACTCCTTCTTCGATAGCAGCACTTCACACCGCAGGAACTTGTCGAAGCAATGGAGGTAGTCGCTCTCTCTATTGGACTTGAATGCTTGATTGTATTAATCACTGGCGGAGCATAAGCTAGGCTGACCCGGGCTATAACCCGAGCTAGAAGTAAAAACAACAACATTTACTAGGTAACATAAAATTTCAGTGGTATAGTGGTTTATCTTATGTGTTGGGTTGAAGATGGCTGGGTTCAAATTCTCCTGCAGTTTCACTATTGAAAATATATTTTTTTACATATGCTAAGAATTTCTTTTTTTTTTCATGAAATTTGTTTGCTCTCAGTCTCCTCTTCCAAAACTTCCTGGCTCCGCCTTTGGTATGAATGAATGAATGAGTGACCCAAATGACTCTCCTTTTATAAATAACGAAGAGACATAAATAGGAATAGACACACTTATTCCAATATACACACAACCATTAAAAATATTCATTCGATTATTTCCAACACAAAGTACAAACACTCTCTCTCTCTCTCTCTCTCTCTCTCTATATATATATATATATATATATATATATATATATATATATATATATATATATATATATAACCTTGTTTTCCTTTCCCCTTTGTCGCCCTTCTCAATCCATTCCAAGAACCCATCCTAGACTATGTCTGAAGCATGTGGCAAAGAGCACGGGGGCAAAGAGCTAGACATCAAGGATGTAATCAACAAGTAAAATGTACCTTCTTCCTCTTTCCCTCACCTCTATTTTATTATTTTTGTTGAAAAGAGAATGTTGTATCTTTTCTCTGTCAATATCTTCAAGAGGTAAGGTCAAAAAACCTCTTTCTCGAGTAAATGAGTATGATCTGGACCCATTAATGAAGTAGACCCAACCCTCACATTTTAACCCAAATCATGTAGTCGGGTGTGCCTAACCCAAATAAGGTAAAATAACCAATTTATGTTGGACATGGACCCCCTTTAATTAGGGGATCCGTGAGACGTAGAATATGCTGTATCTGCTGATGTAAATGTACAGGTATCTAACGTCCAATCACACTCCTTAGTTTGAACAAGGAAAATATATTAGCAAGTAACGTGCAGAATCAACTGAAACATTGAGGATAAATATTATTATAGATGATAGATGCTGAGCATCTGTGCCATAATCTAATCATACATAGCAACCTTAAAAGAACTTAGATGTAGAGAAAAAGTAGAGTAGGAAACCTCTTTAATTTAATTTCCTCTAGGAGAGATTGTACTTGCAAACTTACTGATGCACGGGAACCTGTAACTCCAAGAGAACCCACCAGCATGAATTTTGTTACATGATTTCAGAAATTGAAAAGATGAAAAGCTAATTGCTAGAGATAAAACTAGTATATTTGGATAGCAGTATCAAGGAAGAAAGCCACATACATCTAACATTGGCTGATGCAGAAATGATCTTACGAGGTATGCAAATCCTTCAGAAAGAATTTCTCGATATTGTAACAACTCCAATCTTCTAACAAACACGCTCGCAGAGACTTCTAATTAGTTAAACTAAACACATACAATTAGAATGTCATTTGTTGCTCGTACTTCAGCGTCTAATGGTACCGAATTTAGATCTAATTAGAATTTGGATACTGGATTTGTCCATTTTAGACTTTGGGTACTCGAACTTTTTTAGTGACACATTTTAGTGACAAAATTGGACTTTTACTGACGAAATAAGTTTTTTAATGATGAATGTTCGTCACTAAAAAGTTCGAATACCCAAAGTCTAAAACGGACGAATCTAGTACCCAAAGTCTAATTAGGTCATAAACCTGGTACCCTTATACAAAATAATCCTAAGTAAAAACTATGAAGGTGTCAGTTTGTTATAGGCAAGTGAAGTCTTATATTCAAGGGGGAAAAAACCATAAAATAGTAAAAATTCAGAGTTCACACATTCTTTTCTAGCAAGATAATTGAAACCCTTGTCATCAAATCAATAGGGTAAAATGACATGCTCCTGAATAGAAGCATTTGCCTGGAAAAAGTTGATTAGAAGCTAGGAAAAAGGCAATATTTCAATAAATTCTTCTCTCACTATAGTGATAAGAACTTACAATCTTATCATAAATGTAGAAACAACATGTTACAACAATTATAAAAACAAGGAAGCTTTTATCCCCTATATTGAGGCTGACAACATGATCCTACCAAGCTTAGTTTCTCACATGATCCAATTTCTCTCAACTTCCCTCAAACATTTCTCGAATAATTTCAGATATAAACAATACATTATCATATTAGAAAGTTATATATCACAACAAAATGTAGAGTTTGGGGCGAAGCTATATTATCAAATTAGAAGCCCCACCTTGCGAGTGTGCGGGGACAATTTTTCGGGGTCTGATTTTTTTTTTTGGGCAAACTGTGGAGTTTTTTGGGGGCAAACTTCCAAGAAAATACTCCATTTCTTGGAACTAAGTTTCATGGGATAGCTCCACTATGTGGAGCTAGTCTATTCTACGAAGTTGTTCCATCTTGCAGAGCTGCTATATTTTACGGTGTTGTTCTATTCCCTAGAGCTACTTTGTTCCGCAAAGTTTGCTTCTTCCAAATTATGCATAATTTGCTTTTGTCAAACTTCTCAGCCTTCTGTGGTGTTTACTTCTGGCAAACTGCTAAGTCTTCTGCATTGTTTTCTTCTAACAATTTTTTTAGTCACGGAGTTATGCTTCAACGGAGCCCCCCTGACCACAAGGATACTCTACGCTGTGGAAGCGTAAAAATTCATGGTACAGGAGAAAACCTAAACAACAGGAGAAACTGCTAGTAAGTAACTGAGGTTGCATAATATGAGCAAAGCTCTGAATGCAATTGAGGTTGCTAAGAATATGTGTGAGACTAGTTTCGCGAGGAACGATCTGAATATCGCAGAGGACAACTGTGGCTTCCGCAGAGGCTTTTAAGCTAATTTTGCAGGGAATCATGTTAGTTCTTGAGGAACTCTGTGTTCCCCGAGGAACAAATCTACTGTTATAGAGGGTTACGTTAGTTCTCGAGGAACTTTGTATGTCCCAAGGAACAACTTTGTTGTCATAGAAGGACATGCTAGTTTCCGAGAAACTTTGTGTGCCACGAGGAATACTTTTGTTGTGGCTTCAAAAGAAGAATAGTCATCTCTAAAAAAAATTGATATCTACTTTTTGTTTGAAAGAAAACGTCGGGTTTATCAATCTATATGGCATGGTAGAGATATGCAGGGAGAGATTGGTGATTGGTGTTGATAACATATAGTAGTCTAATTTACTAGACTATGAGAAGAGAGATTGACAGATGAAGTCGTCGTTTGTATTATGTACATGAGAAGGAATTCTTCAATATGTTTTCTCTTTGTATTTATATAAATAGCCAAAAAGCTTACAATGGATAACTATGTGATGTCAACATCTCTAAGAGATATGAATATCCCAATTTATTTGGCACCATTAATCATGTTAGTTATAACTAACTACAACATTTTTTAAAGTTGACAAAATATTCTCAATTTTTTTTATGAGTTAGGTTAACCAAAAAATTCATAACTTAATTTCAATAACTCGAGGGACTAGCTTAGTAAGTAACTAGATACATAGAGGTAGATTTAACGGATTTTTTTTTTCCTAAAAAGGAGGGGGGATAACGAATTTTTAAATGCATACAAGCTCTTTTCAGGAAAAAAAAAGATTTTTTTAGTTTTATGATCTCGTATAATATTAAAATTTTAAATTTTTGTCTCAATATTGTCCACAAGAGGGTTTGGGTCTCTTCATAACATACGGTTGATTTGGACTGACCGTCCAAAAGGAGACATAAAGGCAATTTTTGAATATTAAACGAGACCCCAAAAGTAAACTAAAATATGTAAGGGTTGTGTGACTTGGGTTATTTAGTTTTGTCATGATCAATCGAGAACGAGACTTGTGACATTATTATTTTCTTCTATCCTGATCTCATGAGCCACACAACCCTGAATGACTCTTGAGTTGCAAACATTCAACAATGTGACAGGGACTCCAGCAGGTGCGCACCCTTCAACCAAATAATCGAGCAGGAGCTCACCATGCAATTAATAAGCTACTTAACTAAATTCACGAGGACAGATTTCTCGCAGGCAGGAGGAGCCTATCTCAAGAATGTCATGCTCATGACTCTTGCAAACGTGGACGTGAGCGATGTGGCTAACATAACTGACAACATAATTTATGTGACGTCAACTACACAACCCAAGTCAGCCAAGAATTTTTGTCTGGTTCTAGGTTATTCATCATGCATTTATTTTAGGATGTCATATATATATTGGTGTTTTCCACTTGGCTTTGGGAGTTTTAGTCCCACATTGAAAAACCACTAATGTGTATATCACAATATATAGTTATGCTTAGTATTGATATATGCACATGGTATGGAGGCCCATGTGGGTTGACTTTTCTAGAGGGATTAAGTGTGAATTCCATTATGACAATCTTTGTTTTGTCACCACATTTGGAAAGTTTCCCCTTAAGAACTAAACCCCGACTCAGACTCGGGCTCGGGCTCAAGGGCGCAAAGTGGCGCTTTGTTGGCGTACTTTGCACGTCAGCATCGCGTCCATGCGCTCTTTTCTTGCACGAGTTGCATACACGATTGCTAGCTCGGACGCATGCTTTGTGGCCCATGCGTTGCCATACGGCCAGGTGCACATGCGGCTCGGTGCCCAAGCGGCCAGTTGCTATGCGGCCAGGAGCACATGTGGCTAGTTGCCATGTGGCACGGTGTCCATGCGGCCAGGGCCTTGCGGCCTGGTCGACATGAGGCAAGGTACTATGTGGAGAGTCTGATGTGGAGGGGACAGGGTTCTGCGCGCAGGTGGCACAGGCAGCACGGTCAGCGCAGGCGGCGCGTGGTTCTCTGTGCCACGCAGCTGCATCTTTCGGCGCCTGACGGCGCTGTCTGCTCTGTACAGTACAACGCGCAGGCGGCGCCTGCGAATTTGACTCCCAAATTTTGGAGGATTTGGTCGGTCAGCGCTTATGCAGCCTGGAGTTTCCTCAGGCCGTATAGGTGCTATTTTTTATATATATAGAGGACCTCCTCTTTTATTTGAGGAGAGAGAAAAATAGATAGAAAAATCGAGAACACCAGATCATATGCGTCCTAGAGTGTCTCTCTCTTACATGGTATTTTTGAGTATTTTTTTGAAGGTGACATTGAGCGTTCCAGAAGTTTATTTGTGAACTTGCTGGTTCCTGGGGGCAGATCGTTTGTACGGCGAATCTTGCTTTGAGCAACGGTGGTTTTGACCACCCCAGCAAAGAGTTTTTCTTCAGCTTTTTTCTTTGCTTCGTTCTTTCTCATTGTAGCGTATGCGAACGTAAAGAGAAGAACGTTTTACTTGTTGTAATCTTTATTTTCCTCGAAGTCAGTTTGAAACATGTTCTTGGTCAGTGCTTCATTGGAATCGAGAAATATCAGATGATGAACCCTTGTGTGAATCTCTAATCTCGACGACAACTTGGGTTCCAGTAGAGAGCGAACCTTCGGGTCTCGCTAGTACTCTGTAATGGCCCGCGTTCTACCATCTTTGATCCGACGAGGGACTAATAATCTCAAAGCAAGATCCGAAGAAAGAGGTAGAACTTCCGAGCAAATCTTCTCAGCAACAAATTTTTACAAACTTGAGTAGATTGACGGGATACACTTCGAACATTTGGATGAGGGAAGGAGTCATTTGTCAAATGTTGAACGTGAGTTGTCGGAATCTACCATTTCCCATGATAGAGGAGTTAGCGTTTGAAGGACGCACATTCCAGTTGGAAGAAAGATTATAAGATATCCAAGGATTGTAGAGTTTGTGCATGACAGGACTTAGCGCAAGACAGTTTTTGGCGGATTGGCAAGACTTGACCGCATGGAAGTCTCTTTGCCGCATGGAATTCTCTTGTCGCATGACAGTCTCTTGCCACATGGAAGACTTTGTCGCATGAAGACTCTTGCCGCATGGAAGACTCTTGCAAGATGGAAGAATCTTGGCGCATTGAAGGTCCTGCCGCATAGCAGAGCTGGCAGCATAGTGGCTTATGCGCATGAACGTCTCTGTGCATGGCAAGACTTGGCGCATGACTGGAATTGGAGCTTAAAAGCTGAACCAATTCGAACCAATATAGCAAGGTATTGCTAAAACTTGGTTCCTTTGATTACTTAACTTGGTTCCTATGATTGCGCAGGTTGAGTTATCAAGCATGGTTACTGATTGGTGGGTAGACACTGGTGCATTCAGCCACACATGTTCTATGAAAGAGCTGTTCACCAAGGAAGAACACTATCTAAAGAAGGAGGTCTCTATGACGAACAAGTGTCAAGCAGGAGATCTAGGGATCAGGATTATAATTATGGACTTCTGGCTTGAGGAAGGGATTGCTCTTATTTGAGTTATGTCGCATCTGACTAAGACATGTCTTTTTCAACAAAGATGTCTACTTCAGGGATATCTCCAAGATGTGGAGGTAAGGGGGTGGAGAGACGTGATGGCTATGTTCTGACATAGGTAGTCAGGAAGCCGTTTAGACGGATGACTACAAGTACAGATACTATGGAGCTGCTGCGCTCAGATATCCGTGACTTCTATTCTCCACAAAGGGCTGGGGTGAAGTTATCACTTCTTTCTGTGAAGGTTTCTCAAAAAATGCGTTCGCGTATCTTCTCATAATCGAAGGATAAAGCGTTCAAAAACCTCAGGGACTTCAAGTTTGGAGCTGAGCGTCATATCGGTCCATAACTCAATAGACTCAGAAGTTTTCTATACGAAGAGCATTGTTCTTTGGATTCACATCGTTCAGCTTAGAACATGTAATTGACTATGGAACATGCATCGTTCTTTGGATTCGCATCGTTCAGCTTAGAACATGAAATTGACTATGGAACATGCATTGTTCTTTAGATTCGTATCGTTCAACTTAGAATATGGAATTGACTATGGAATATACATCATTCTTTGGATTCACATCGTTCATCTTAGAACATGGAATTGACTATGGAATGACATCTTCGTACTCTCCCAGTATATTGAAGGTGCAGATAGAAAGGATGAGCAGTTAAAAGTAATGATGACTTCTATATTATTGTTCAAAGAGCCTTCCAGATTGTCTGTGGGAGAAGGTTGCATTTACGGTTATGTCCCTAGTATCGTTCGTCACTTCTGATATAATTTTGGTTCAAAGTCAGATCCACATGAATATCGTTCGATTATGAGGGGGTTTTGGAGGACCATATAAGCCAGAGTTGTTGGCACTTCTGTAGAAGAAGATGTAGTCCAGGAAGGAGTTATCTTTTAAGAGACAATATTTGAACCAGAACTCAAAGAGCAGTCAGCTAGAAGAGTCAGGAGGTCGAAGGACCAAAGATGATCTTATCACCTATAATATGGAGGTCGTGCCACTTACCTATGATGAGGCAATAAAGACCAGAGACTTAGTCTGCAAAGAGGAGGCAGTCCAAGGAGAGATTGACCCTATATCAACACTTGAATGTTGATCAATTTTCCTGAAGGAGCTAAACCTTTCAGATGCTTATATATCTTCAGTAGAAGAAAATAGAACCAACCAGAACAGTTGAGTTCAAGAATAGGCTTGTATCCTAGGGGTTTTCTCAGATAACAGGGGATTGAGTTCTTAGGCACCTCATTGAGGGTGTCATAAATCAAGATGATGATTGTCGTAGCTACTATTCAGAAGCTAATTGTTTATCAGATGGAGGAAGACAGTCATGAGAGATTCACAGACAACAGTCAAAAATATTTGTCATTTAGGTTTGAAAATAGTCTGTGGGTTGGTGATATCTTAAAAATGGCCTGAAGCAAATCCCAGGATGTGGCAGCAGAAGTTTGACAAGTCATCTAGTCAAGGTTGTCGCAGGATCAGCGAGATAGACAAGTGTGTGTACACAAAGTTCGCTGATAAGAAAGGAGTCATCTTTTGTATCTATGTGGACGACTAGCTAATCCCAGCTATGGATATAGAAGTGTTACTGGAACAAATATGTCTTTTTGTACAGACTCGAGACATGGGATTGCGGATATTATCCTTAAGGATATAAATCAATCCGGATACCAGGTGGGCTTGCTCAGACATAAGCTCTCTGCAGAAGATAAGTGGTCACACGCTTTGGGTATCAGACAGTTGGTGTACTCAAGCATCATCAGGTGCATGATTCAATCTGCGATTACTACCAGGTCTGCTATAGCTCTTGCTGTAAAAAAGTTGAGTCAGTTCACGAGCAGAATGCGTACTGTTGATCACTGAAAGCTGTGAAGAGAGTCGTCAAGAATTCTTAAGTGGACTCAGTGGTATATCCTACACTACAGAAGTTATCCAGATATTATGGAAGGCTTTAGTGATGTCAGTTGGTGCTCATGAAAGAAGCGTGAAAGATCCACAGGAGGATATGACTTCTCCAGGAGTGGTACTGCTATATCGTGGAAGTCGAAGAAGCAGTCTTTACTCTCAGACTTTTTTGCACTATCAGCTGCAGCATATAAAGCATAATGGCTCTGGAAGCTCTCATATGATCTTCCTATGGTTAGTACACAGATTCGGGTAATACCGACATACTGTGAAAACCAGAAAGCTGCAGTAGTGGCATCTATTCATCTTTTCAAAGGTTTGAAGAGAACCGTGTCAATAAAATACAGAACACTGAATGAGCGCTGCTGGCATGGATTATTACAGTGGTTAATGTTCGGAGCCAGGTGATTCTGGCGGATCCGTTCATAATAGGCCAGTACAGAACACTGGATGAGCGCAACTAGCGTGGATCATTACAGTGGGTAAAGATCAGAGTCAGATAAATCTGGCAGATCCGTTCATAATTGGCCTCAAGCGCCAGCTGATTGTAAGAACTATACAAGATCGTAGTACTCCATGCTACCGTGGAGTGACACCACCATGAGGTACCTCGACAGGGTAAAGCCTCGGCTTTGGGCCATGTTACAGCGGCAGTAGCACCGCATATAGTCAGAGTCAAGCACTATGAAGGAGCATAGTACTCTATGTTACCGTGGGTGACACTACTATGAGATACCTCGACAGGATAAAGCCTCGGCTGTAGGCCATGTCACAGCGGCTGTAACACCGCACATAGTCAAGGACACATCAGATATGGGCTTAGAGGACCTCTGATATTTCGTATCTGCAATCCTACCATTTAGTTTTATGATATTGGTTCAAAGAGAAATCTACCAGGCATCTAGCTATTGGTTCAAGGGAGGACCATTGACCAGAAGAATATCAGGTACAGTGGGTAGTCCTCAGGGATGTTGTGGGATATGTACCTGAAACCACTGTGGTCTACTATTTGTTCTTGATCAGAACATTTCTTGTGGGAGGATGGCTTTGACGCATTAATGAGTTCTCGGGCAGAGTGAATGTTCGACGTGCGTTACAGGAAGCACGAGTAGTTTCAGCACTACAAGGGACTTGTATCCCATGCTACAGTGGCATGACACCACACGAGGGAGTGAACCTCGGCTTTGGGCCATGTCACAGCGACGGTAGCACCGCACATAGGCAGGTAGCCTAATGCTGAAAGGAGATAGAGACTGGTAGCACAACACTACAAAGAGGCCTGTGACCTCATGCTACAGTGGGGGACACCATATGAGGGAGTGAACCTCGGCTTTGAGCCATGTCACAACTGCGTAGCACCGTACGGAAGCGCAAGGCTTCATGCTGGGATGTAGTACAACACTACTAAGAGGATGGTGACCTCATGCTACAGTGGGTGACACCACATGAGGGAGTGAACCTCGGCTTCAAGCCATATCACAGCAGCGTAGCACCGCACAGGAGCGCAAGGCTTAATGCTGTGTGTAGTAACGACACTACTAAGAGGCATGTGTCCTCATGCTATAATGGTATGACACCACAAGAGGGGGATCCTCGGTCTTGGGCGTCCATGTCATAGCGGCGTAGCACCGCACAGAAGCGCAAGGCTTCATGCCGGATAATAAACTCTCTATACTGAAAGAACTCACCTAAGTGTAAGGATAGATATATATGTCGTCTCTTGAGGAAAATCTTGTAGACGTCCAAGATACATACATTAAGATCAGGTCAGCACAGGGCCTTTAACGTGCGACCGGATGGCACAGCTGAGGTCATATGTGAGTGGAAAGAATAGCAACTATGGTGTAGAATTCAAGGCCTAGTCCATTCTTGTATCGTACTGTTGTTTGACCCATGCGGGAAGATTCAAGTCATCAGCGACATCTATCCTAATGCATAATAGTAGTCACTGTGATATATTGTGATATATGTGGGGGATTGTTGGTATTTTCCACTTGGCTTTGGGAGTTTTAGTCCCACATTGAAAAACCACCAATGCATATATCTCAATATATAGCTATGCTTAGTATTAGTATATACACATGGGGTGGAGGCCCGTGTGGGTTGACTTTCCTTGAGGGATTAAGTGTGAACTCCATTATGAGACTCGAACTTAGACTCGGGCTCGGGCTCGGGCTCAAGGGCACAAAGTGGCGCTTTGTTGGCGCACTTTGTACTTAGCATGTCAGCATCGTCGCATGGCGCTCATGCGCTCTTTTCTTGCGCGAGTTGCATGCACGGTTGTTAGCTCGGACGCATGCTTCGTGACGCATGCGACTTGGCGCTTTGCGTCCAAGCACTATGCGAACAGGTGCGCATGCGACTTGGTGCCCATGCGACCAGTTTCCATGCGGCTATGTGCACATGCTGCTCGGTGCGCATGCGGCTCGGTGCCCATGCAGCCAATTGCCATGCGGCCAGGAGCGCATGCATCCAGTTTTTATGCGGCCATGAGCGCATGCATCTCGGTGCCCATGCGTCATGTGCTCATGCTGCCAGGGCCTTGCGGCCTGGTCGACATGAGGCAAGGTGCTATATGGAGAGTATGATGTGGAGGGGACAAGGTTCTGCGCGCAGGGGACGCGGTCAGCGCATGCGGCGCGTGGCTCTCTGTGCCATGCGGCGCGTGACTTCCAGATTTTGTGGGATTTGGTCGGTCAGCGCTTATGCGGCCTGGAGTTTTCTCAGGCCGCATAGGTGATATTTTCTTCTATATATATAGGACCTCCTCTTTCATTCGAGGAGAGAAAAACAGATGGAAAAATTGAGAACACTAGATCATATGCTGCCTAGAGTGTCTATCTCTCACATAGTATTTTTTGAGTATTTTTCGAAGGTGACATTGAGCGTTCTAGAAGTTTATTTGTGAACTTGTTGGTTCCTGGGGACAGTTCATCTGTACGACGAATCTTGCTTTGAGCAACGGTGGTTGACCACCCCAGCAAGGAGCTTTTCTTCAGCTTTTTTCTTTGTTTCGTTCTTTCTCATTGTAGCGTCTGCGAACGTAAAGAGAAGAACGTTTTACTTGTTGCTTGTTGTAAGCTTCATTTTCCTCGAAGTCAGTTTGAAACATGTTCTTGGTTCGTGCTTCGTTGAAATCGAGAAATATCAGATGATGAACTATTGTGTGAATATCTGATCTCGATAACAACTTGGGTTCCAGTAGAGAGTGGACCTTCAGGTCTCGCTACTAGTTCTGTCATGACCCGCGTTCTACCATCTTTGATCAGACGAGAGACTGACATAATATTCAAAATTTACGTTTAGATCTCCATTTTGGACAGTCAACCCAACTCAAGTCACCGTTCGGACGAGGCCTAATTTTTTTTTGGACAGTATGAAACCTAAACGTCCAAATTTTTTTTTATTTACAAGTTTGCCATCAAATTTTTTACTCGTGGCTGCCCAAATAATTTTTAGGACTGTCAAAAAAATTTGACAGTCCTTTCATTACAGCCCAGTTTCTTTAGGACTGTCAAAAAATTTGGCAGTCCTTCATATAGTCCTAGAAAATGAGCAGCATAAGTGGCGGCGGCCGCGCGGAGCTCACGCGCGTCCCCGGCCGCGAGACCGCCCTCCATCTCGCCGTCTTCATCCTCCTCCTCCTCCTAGAGCAGTAGAAGCAGTAGCGGCAAGAGCAGTGACAGCGGTCGCGCAAAGCAGCGGCGGCGGCCGTGCGGTGCTCGCGCGCGTCCCCGGCCGCGAGACCCTCCTCCACCTCTCCGTCTTCCTCCTCCTCGAGCAGCAGAAGCAGCGTCGACAAGAGCAGCGACATCGGTCGCACAGAGCGGAGCAGCGGCGGTGCTCGCGCGCATCCCAGGCCGAGAGACCCCCCTCCACCTCCTCCTCCTCCTCCTGCCTCCGTCTCCTCCTCCTCCTCCTCCTCCTCCTTCTGCCTCCTCCTGCAGTTGGGGTTGAGGTTAGGGTTAGGATTAGAATTTAGGATGGGAGAGGGGGGTGGACAACCAATAGTAAATTTTGGATTGTCCTAAATAAAAATTGTTTCAGTCTGGATTAACACCAAGTAATGGACTGTTATAAACAAATTTGGATGTGCTTTTAGAAATAACCTAACTAAATAAGAACAACAAAAAATTGGTCTAATTCGCGTGCGGGCCACTCGTTGAATCCAGCCCGTCCAACTTAAAGATCAGATAGCCACCCATCATAAGAGAGAGGACGGAGGAGAAGAAAAAGAAAGAAAGAGAAATGGAGATGTTTTGCTGTAGTCACAGGCCTCTAATGGCGTACTCCTCTCATCTTCCCGCCAAAATCACTCCTCTCCCTCTTTCCTCTTCCAGCTCCGCTTTCTTCGCCAGCGCAGCAACCACCACCGGGAAGAGAACGAGCCTCGTCTCTGCCGCCCGGACAAGGAGGAGGAGGACGGGGCCCACACGCTGCCTCTTCGGCCTCGGCGTTCCGGAGCTGGCGGTGATCGCCGGTGTCGCCGCCCTCGTCTTCGGCCCCAAGCAACTTCCGGAGATCGGGCGCAACATCGGCAAGACCGTCAAGAGCTTCCAGCAGGTGCTCTCTCCCCCCCACCCCCAACCCACAAAACACTTGTAGGGTTTACACTTATGGTGATTTTGGTGGCGAAGGATGGTTGATTTGCTAAGAATAATGTACAGGAAACCAAAAAGACTTGGTCTTGCACTAATTTCGGAGTGTCCTGGAGTAGTGTCAGTTTCATTTTGTGTTCGACACGACACGGCACACCTTTTGTTGAAGTGGTCATCTAGTTTTAAGTAGTGGTGCAACTTGGACGAGTTGGGTCGGAGTTGAGCTCAATCGGAGTCCAACCCGATGAAGCACATGTCTAGTCCGAGCCCAAGTCCGACCCAACTTCGGGTTCAACATATGTAGTCCAAGACCATGCCCGGAGGCTCGGGTTTGGTCGGGTTCATCGGATTTATCGGGCTCTAATATGATATTTAAAATAATTTTAAACAAGAGTAATATTAAACACATAATCAAATAGCAATCAAACCTCAATCATTACAAAATACAAACTAAAAATAAATTTTGGATAATGAGTTGAAATTTAGTTCTTTGGGTAATCCGACACATGGACCCGAGTCCAATCCGATTTTTGATCGGATTCAAATATTTTAATATGAATCCGAGTCCGAACCCGAGTATCTTCAACCCTAACCCAACCCATTATCGGGTTTACCCGATCGGAATCGGGATTAGCCCGTCCGAGTTGCACCCCTAGTTTTAAGCCCACTTTACCAAAAGTGAGTAACCCTCTAGTTTTATAGTCAGAGAAAAGAATCAGGACGCAGAGGAACTTAAGTATTAGGTGATTGGTAGGTTTGATGAGTTCAAATTGGCAATAATGAGGTTGTTAACTGGTGAATAACTGGTGATATAACTAGGTCTAGTAGATGTGGGACTTTCTTGCTGCTTATGTAACTAGGTCTAGTAGTTGTGCTCAATGTAGCTGGAAATGACTTGGAGGATGATGTTTTAGTTAGTGTCTGATAGTTTATAACAAAGCTAGCTGAATACTAGGACACACCAAAATGTGTCGACTTCGTGTTACCGAGTCTGTTGTAAAGAAACAAGGTTGTCAGTAGCCTGGAAACTCGCTTCACAAATGGTGTAAGAGAAGTATACACTAGCCCAAGACTCGCCACAAAGTAGAAGAAGAACACCGAGAGAAAGGAGAAGAGGAAAACCTTATATTTATAATAAACTCCAACAATTACAAGGTAAAGGTAAGATGGGTGGTTGAGGAAATGAATTATGAAGGTGCATGGGAAAATGTTGGGTAGTCAAAGGAGGTTTCTAGAATGGTGGTGATTTTTCTTCACATGTGCATGCCATGCTAAAAAAAAATTATACTTTAAAATTTAACCCTCCCGGTTAGTACATTTTTGGAGACGAGTCCAAGCAATCCACGAGGACGCTCGAACGGTCCTTTTGAGAGAGACTTGGTGAAGATGTCGGCAACATTATCTTTGCTTCGCACATCCATCACAGTAATAGATCCACTAAACTTCTTCCGACGAATGAAAGGATGCTCAATCTCTATATACTTGGTCGTTGCTTGACAAACCGGATTTGTCGCAAGCTTGAGAGCACTTTGATTGTCACCATGGATAATTGTCGGTTTGTTGATTGGAAGATAAACATCCTACCAAATGTTGCAACCATATGCATTCTTGTGCAACAAGAGAAGAAGCATTGTACTCCACTTATTAGTAGAAAGAGATACCGGATCTTGCTTCTTATTACACCAAGAAAAGTAGGCGGTACCACATAAAAAAGCATAGTCCAAAGTGGATCTACGATCATCTAATCACCACCCAAGTTAGTATGCAACCATGCAAGAGAAAGCATGCACCCTCCTTGTAGAGCAAGCCCAAGTCAATTATAAAATTCACATACTTCAAGATTCTCTTCGTCGCTTCCAAGTGAGGCTTTCGAGGTTCTTGCATACGACTAACAAGTCCAACCGAAAACGGTATACTAACCTTGTAATAGTCAAATAGATAAGACTACCAACAAGTGCACGATCGAGAAAAAGCTTTCCTTCTTCACGTCAAAGTTTTATTTGTACATATTTTCTTGATGAAGGCTTAAGTTTATCTGTTGTGTTGTTTAAAACTGTGAGTTAAATATCTAATAAATTCATTTTGATAGAGGAAGCAACTAGTAAAACAATTGTTTACAGGTCAAGTCCAAACTTCAACTGCCCGTTATGAATCCGAGGTTTCCCTCCAAAATTTGACCAGTTCTTCCCGTAAGAAGATGATGGCTTCTCCATTAATGGGTGAAGTTCTAAGTTCATCATAATTAACACTTAACAGTAGCAGCTTTATCTAGTAATGAAATTAAGTGAGTTGCTCTTTGTTTTGGCTCTCTAAGCCAATTTTCTAAAATCTTTACCTCTTGCCTCTTCTATATCCCTTATGAAAGTCGTACACTTGAGCTAGCTTGAACAATTAACTGTAGACAGGCAAACTTGGTCTTGGAGTAGAAAGTTTGAAAAATTAACTAGCTGGCTTTTTACCAAATTTCAGCTTTCCTTTCACTTATAGAGAAACAGTATTTTCTCCATCTTGGTCAGGAACTTCAAGAAATCTATCATTAAGCTTTGTGTCATCTTGGCAGTCGTATGCATATAGCTCCTAGGAGTAAACTCAAAGTTATGATAAAACAAGATTCATTTTGATTTTTTAACTGCTTAACCTGTTATAGCATTTGTATCTGTGCACAACCAAGCCTAAGGTTTTAACAAGGTCCTCACTATGAGGTGATACCGATACGTATCAGCTAGCGTATCGTTTCGTTTTTGCCATGTCCAATCTGATACCCACCAATACCGATACCTGCCAATACCGAAATTGTCACTCTTTAACGGTTAGTTTAGCAAAGAATAACTAAACGAAAATTTGAATTATGATAAAAAAAAAGTTGACACACTAAAGAAAAAATAGAATTATGATAAAAAAGTTGACACGATGATTTGATTGTGCAATAGATCAATCTACTAGAGTATGCAGATAAAAATTTATATCAACACAATGTAACTATTACCATTCATCGAAGTTTTATACAATTCATTCACAACGTTCATACATCTTATATTTTTCCCTCAAAATTAACTATTATAAGGGTATTTGTCTAAAAGTAAGTAAAATAAAGGGTTATTTAGTAATAGAGTTCCACATAATAGTTGAAATTAGGGTTTGGGTCTCCAAAGTGTCCGGCGTTAGACTTTGGGTCTCGAAATCACTGTTCTCGTAGGGTAGTGAACAGTGATTTCGAAACCCAAAATCTAATGCCGGACACTTTGGAGACCCAAACCCTAATTTTCATATATATATGAGACCATATTACTAAATAACCCTAAAATAAACAACAATATCTATTGTGCGTTAAATAATTCAAGAATCTCGAGTATTGTTCCATTCAAAACTAAAGGAAACAACAAATGATATTTAAGGTTAGGCTTGAATGTATAAATATTTTTCTAGTTTGTTAAATAAGTTCTTATTATCTTTTGTTTTCCGAAATCTAGAATTCCGAAACTCCAACTGGAAACCGACGATACTGATACTCATAAGAAGGGTCTTAAACCGATTCCGATAACTATGCTGCGAACCTTGGTATTAATATCGTTTGGTTTTAATATTGTACTTGTTGGAATTCCTGATTCTCATAGAACAACATACACTGAAATGGAAGTCACTCTGCTGTTACAATGCTTATGGAAAATTTGGTAGCTGAATACATGTGCTGTGCTGGATGTTCTCTCAGCAACACATATGTTGATTAAGGGGTAATATGATCTTCATATCGTCCAGTTTTACTTGTTCATCTTTTTAGTGAAGGTGGGAAACCTAAGTGTTAAGGTAAATCCCATTTACCTTGATGTAATCCAAAAAGGTAAAAATTACTTGAGTCATGTAGCTAGCCCTAGGCATTAGGAGTTCTCTCACACATTAGCTAGCCCAAGGCATTAATCATAGCCACTTCCTTGCCACTGGAGATCATTGTTTTATTAAAGTGCACAAGTAAAGTACTAGGGGTGAGAAGTGATGAGAAGTGAATAACTAGTCATTCTCAACCTTTGGTTAAGATAAGTGTATCTCTAGTGGTAAATTTGCTGCGTCATTCCCATATCTGTTGACCAAATTGGTCAAAATGCAATAACACAATAATACTTCATACGAGGACTATGTGTTTTTGAATATTGTATTGCTGCATATCTGCATGCCTCCCGTATCTTTTGACCAAATTGTCGAAAAAGTGGTGGTATATATAAGAACATTAGGTCAAATAGGAGTAAACTATTTTGGTTTCTGAAAGGAGTTTACACAGCATTCACAAGATTTGCAAAATCTACGGGACATGGATATCATTTCTCAAAGCCTAGGCACTAGAGAGAGCCATTTCCTTGCCATTGCAGATCATTGCTCTGTTATAGTGCATAGAGAAAGTACAATTCTACAGAACAATATATGTAAGTGAGTGCAAACAACTATATTAACCAATGCGTAAGAATTATTTACGCCCATAATTAAATTACATAACATTAAGCATTGCTTAATAGAGTTTTTCACTCTCATCTCTAGTGGTAAAACTTTTATGCCGAACAATAGTGTGCAAGTCTCTTTAGTGGTAAATCTTCTACATCATAAACTCAAAAGAATTGATGCATCACTCTTTATCTGCTGACCAAATTGATCAAAAAGCAATAATACGTGTTATAATGTTACATTCAATGATAATGTGTTTTTAGTGTCATATTTGCTGCATAACTTCATCATTCCCGTATTTTTTTACCAAAATTTCCAAAATGTATTGGTACATATAAGAACTTAAGGTAAAATAACATCGTAGTAGTAAAAAAATTAGGTTTATGGAAGGAACACACAATATCCATTGCTCATAAATTTTGAGATTTGTTAACTCTACGTGGATATTGACTCTCAAAGCCTTTTCCCAGATATAAGTTTACCTGTAACTTATGAATACCAAATATGATTAACAAGCTCTATCCTATCAACGAATAAACTTTCTTCTCCTCAATCATAACACAGCTAGAATTAGTTTTGTCAACCTTGTACATTCTACCTTTAGAATCACTGGTCCTGTACCTCTTTTAATTTTTACCATTACCTACCATCTTGTATGATTTATTCTTAATTACTTAACAACAATTGAGTCTCTATTCACTGCAACCTTGTATTTGTGTACAGGCAGCAAAAGAGTTCGAGACGGAGTTGAAAAAGGAACCTGTGGATATGAAACCTGAGGATACGAGTGACAAACTGCCACCTCCTACTGGGAGTCCTAACAAAGTTAGGAATGAAGATGAGAAAAAACTTGAAGCATCAGGCTCAAAGGAGAGCGGATAAGATTGGTGGTTTTAATATTGTATTAATTACCTGGACCTTATTTCTACTATTAGTAGTATCATTTTTGTGCATTGATTGCTTCTGCATGGGACTGCAAATGGTGTAACACTGTAATGCTTGATATGTTTACTTGGAGCTATGGAGACATCATCTATGATATAGAGGCCAGTATCTTTCTATTCCAACATAGATGCTTCTCCACATTAAAGCAGCACAAGCTTGAATAGAGAAACACACTTAGTGTTGTACAGAGATCAGATGATGGCATACTCTTTTTATCATTGCATGGATACTTGATACCAGTCAACAGATAATTGAATACCAAGAAACCCACATAACTGAATTCCAAGAAATCCTGTCAATTTTACATTTTTTTCTTCTTCTGCTAATTGTTCACCTGGATCAACAACAAAGTGCGAGTCACCAACATATGAATAACAAAAATAAAAAGGCAGTACCAAACAATGACTTCAGTGACTTTAGTTGCATATTTCTTGGTACTGTTGGCATAGAATTATCAATTCCTTGTAGCAAGGATTAACCAAAGAAACTTAAATCACATGTGAAAAAACTGAAATTGATGGCCTTTTAACTTGGAAACTGAGGTAAATTGTACACTATTAATTAGTAAGGGCTGAGCAGCATCCATGCAACAACCAGAGGCCATCAATATGGAAAACTCAGTAGCAAGCTTCTGATTTGTCCATTATTCATGATTCTATTTAATGAGAGAACTCAGCAGGCATCGAGGTCCCTGCATGGTGGCGGCTTTTGCTCCCCATTCAAACTGGTATTCCCTC
Source organism: Iris macrosiphon (assembly GCA_036927795.1). NCBI lineage: Eukaryota > Viridiplantae > Streptophyta > Magnoliopsida > Asparagales > Iridaceae > Iris > Iris macrosiphon. The sequence continues at coordinate 152,465,281 of JAYESA010000003.1, forward strand.
CAGCAGGTCCGCTTCTTACACGCTCTGGATTTTGAGTACCGACCTGCCAAAGATTTGAGATCAGTAATGCTCATGAATGGAACATTGTCAATTTGTCATATACTCATGATACTTACAGGAGGAGCTTCTCCTCTTTTCAGCATCTCAACAATCTCCACCACTCTCTTGGGGGTAACATCTTCCTGAATGAACACAAATCAAATGTTACGGAGGTCAGAGGTAGGTGTCCAATCATAATCACCAAGAAGGTAAGAAGATGGCCAAATCTTTTTATAGAATGGGAAGACTAATATTACAATCTTTTGGATGACATTTGGAAGTGCAGAGATCAGATGCTGGCAACGAATCATAATCACTGAGATGAACAAGTGGAATATTTTCATAGAATGGGAAGACTTAAAAATATTACAAACTTGTCATTTGGAAGTGTGCCTGAAATAGTGTTCCCAGAAATGAGGGTGGGCATATCCGTAAGGAAAATTCAAGAAGCAACTGACTTCTACTATTGGTATTTTCCTTACTGATTTTCCCAAATTGCCTGAAAAGGATGCAGCAATGAATATAGGCAACCCAACTTCCGATACAAAATACGAGCCCTAAGTTATTATAAGTTGTACCCTAAGTTAGAATTCCTTTTTTCCCTTCTTCTGAAGCAAAATTTTAGTAATGCCTCGTTACTGAAAACCCTAAAATGTAAAGTTGGTTGCTGATGGAAAACTTCAGTAGGCAATCATATATTCCCTTCTGTTACCGACTTCGCTTTGCTACTGCATTATGCAAATAATAGTAATTATATTCAAGTGGTTCAGAAGAATTTCTATAGTCCATGCAGTAACCAAGTGATTCAAGCAAAATCACAACAATCGCAATGGAAGCATTGTCTTAGCTATATAGTGAAAGTAACCTAAGTGATTTCAAAAGTGGTATTGTAACTCGTCCTGTGATGGTTCTAAGTCAACTCTAACACTCCCCTGATTACTTTGGCCAGAAGAGGGATACTGAAGAACTTGGGAGGACCATTTTTCTTGATCTTCTCTACATGACTTACAAGGCAAACCTAAATTTTTTTATCACGGCTGAAACCTGCTCTTGCTAACATATCTTAGGCAGTTAGAGCACTCAATTATCTGGACATGATGCTAGACGCCAGTTGAAGCGAACCAATATTGCAATAGGGCTGATTGACCAAGCATGTAAACCAAGGATTAAACAAATTTTTTATGTATCGAATCTCACAAGTTTTAAGCTACAACATACCTGGAGCCTGGAGGTACTCACATTTTGAGGACCAAACCCACTTGAATCAAAATAGATCTCCCCCATCCCCTTCAGAACTTTCTACAGAATTGCTACAGATTTTGAGGATAAAATGGCATGAAACTATACATGTATCTAGGTCATCGCTTCTACTTGCAATCTTGCATGAAGGTTCTTTGTCTTATCTAGTTAGTCGTTACACATACATTTTATTGCTAATTGCTTGAAGACCAAATTTAACTGACAAAATCCATGAAAATAAAATTAGCAACTGGTCCAAAAGTTTTTTTCCATACCATTCTTCAAACTGTTAGCACGCACAATCTAGCCGTAATCATTTGTGCTTGGCTGATGTACTGACTCTTGGAACTTATGTTGGCATCCAGCTGATCTCAATGTTTTGCAGCTTGTTCACAATAATACTTGTCAGTATAGTTTGACTACAATAGCAAAGCCTTTTTTATCATAAATTTTGGATTTTTGGGATCGGTTGCTTGAATCCTTTTCTTCCATTTACCTTTCTTAAGAGTCAAGAAAGGTTCAAGCCCTCTATAACACTAACAAAAAACCTTACCCTTTTTTAAAACTTCAATCCATGATCGTCTAGGCCTACCTCAAATCCTAGAGGTTCATTTAACTACCATCTTATCGAACTCCTTACGAGAGTGTCTATTAGTCTGCATTGAACTTGTCCAAACCATCTAAGAGAATTTTTTTTTATCATATTGTCCTCAATTAACGTTACCTCCAACATTCCACCAATACACTCATTTCTTATCATATATTTTAATGTATTGTGACTCATCCATCTTAACGTTCTCATTTCGACTATGCTAATTTTTTGGATATGTTTTCTAATTGTCCATCAATAAAGCATGATTGGTTTTAGCCTCTTATAGTAATCCTATAAAAGTTTTCCTTTCAACTTCAAAGCCATCCTACTAATGCAACAGTCAACTTGACCAATTGGTTGAACAGTTCAATCCATTTCAAGGAAGCCCGTATAAGGCCAAATTTGGATACCATATTACAAATCTTTTGTAGAATTAGTATAGAATTTGTTTTTGGTAACTTATGCATGTGATAAATTTAACAACTCTGGCCAAATCTTTGACCGTGATTTGACTAAGAACTTCCTTTCTTAGGATTTGATTTAGTCGGATTTGATTTAGGATTAGAATTAGAATTCTTCTTCTCCAAAATTTCTAAAGCCTATTTAACGGCTTCGTTGTACTAGTTTTAATCAACTTCAATAATATTAATAATTTTTTTTAGTTGAGAATTGCTCTCTAAATTACTAGTGGAATCCAGTCTCGTGGATTCAAGAAAGTTCGTAGATTCAAATGTCGTTCGTGAATTCGAACATGTATAATGTTTGTTTCGAAGATGTTGGTTAGCTCTACTTTGCTTTGGCGTGTACCACCCTCTATAGATGCGTTTCGGTGAGCCAAGTTCGACAATTCGCTTCAACCAACATACTCTAAATTGTAGGAAGATACCTATACTAATTTTCCTACATTAGGTAGTATCAAAGCTTCGACTTCGTTCGGTCTATGATCTCCATATCGCTGACACCAACTTCAAATCGTCTCTGCCCACCACCACCATTGTCCTCCGTTCCCAATCGTCTCTTCCCACCACCAACAACGCCACCGTTTCCAATTGCCTCTTCCCACCACCACCAACGCCACACGCCTGGCTGAAGCATCAATCTGCCAGATTGCGCGGTCGGTAATGGACCTTTGACCAAAAAAAAGAAGCCATCATATGACGGAAAGGTAGCAGACGAGAGAGACGGTCTACGTACCAACGATACAATATCCCCAAAAAGGATAGTTGATCGAACCGAAACCAGCCTGCAGAGTCTTGTTTCCTTATCGGCTGAATCTGTCTTGTCCTCTAACTTACTGCCAGAATTCTCCCGAAATAAAGTACTTTTTGTTGTTCCCTCGCGAGGTCCCTTCTTCCCGACCATTTTTAAGAGCCGCTGCCAAGCAAAAAAGTATTCTCTGCTCCCGATCATCACTCACCACCATCTCCATCCATTTAGGAGTCCATCTAAAAAATACTCAAGAATTGCTATCAACATTGCCATCTCTTCATCTTCTATTCCTCAACATTAACACATTACCAAAGCCCCATCCCGAAGTCAACGAACCCTAGTTACCACTAAGTCCTACAGGCTTCCTCCCTGAAGACCTTTTAAGCTTTGGAGTCGTCACCTTTAAGCTAGTGTCCCCTTTTGAATTCATCATATGCTTCATCTTCTCAGTCCCACACCACCACATCTCCGGCCATCTCTAACCAACAGTCCAACTCCGATCGCCATCCTCGACCACCATTTATCGTGCCCTTCTAAGTGAGTCAAACCCAACTCCAGCCATCTCCTCAACTAACTCCTTCGTGTGCATCTATCCCCCGCTTCCTCGAGTCGAGCAAGCCCATCCCACACCCAAGCCTCCAAAACTCGACCAGTCCTCTTCGTCGACAGTCGCGACCGAGCTTAACGGAGGCTTCTTCAAGCACGCGTCCAGGTCTAGTTTATTATGCGAATATCCTTTTTCCAAAGCTTCCAAAGACCTTATTATTGCTTCTAGCAAGGAAAGCTTTGTTGTTACAACCTTTTTGTAAGAAGCTTCTTGTCAAGCGTAGGGAGGCATATTTGATTAGTCATTGTATGCTTTCATTATGTGTTCCATGACATGTCCTATTATTCGCTCGTATCATTATTTTATCGATAAACAAATACTTGGGTCGAGTACGTTGTAAATGTTTGCTGATCGTGATCCCACCTCCGTTTGTCTGTTGATGAACTCACGAGAAGATTGAAGATCAAGATCGAGTTACTTAGTGGATTTGTATATTGGAAGAGTAAGGTGTCGACTTTCAAAAGCTCGTATACATTCTAAATATTTATTTGTGTGGACAAGTACGATCGACCTAGAAGATGCATGAGGATTGAGGAATCCACTCTACTGTAAGTATTTATTCATTTGGATGGGCCAAGTTTAATTTCCAGAGAAGAATTCAAGGACGGATGAGTCCAGCAAGAGAGACTAATGCAGAAGCGAACCGGTCAACTTGATCAATTGGTTTACAAGTCCAATTGTTTCAAATAAGCCTGCATGTTGCAAATTTTGGATATGGTTTACAAATCTTTTTTAGAATTACTCTATGATTTGTTTTTAGTAACTTATGCATGTAATAAATCTAGCAAATCTAATCAAATCTTTGACTCATTTCTTATGATTAGATTTATTAGGCTTTTATTTAGGATTAAGATTAGAATTCTTCTCTCCAAATTTTGTAAAGCCTATATAATGGCTTCGTTGTATGTCATTACCACTTTTCTGGAGAGATATTTTTGTCTTTTCCTATGATTGGTAATAATGTTAATATTGGTATTTCAAAATTATTGTTCTGAGTGATATATTTTTTTTCAATAACTAATATTGATATTTTTGGATCATATTTATTCCAATATTGGTATGGTTATATATGTTATATAACTATTGTATATAGTTAATAGTTAGTTGTTAGCCTTTAGTTAGACTAGTTGTTAGTGAACCTAAGTGGACCCAACTAGACTTGTCATGAACCAACCCTAAGTTAGACTCTTTGAGCCAATAATTAGACAACCTTGTTAAGTTAAGTGATTTAATTAACCAACCATTAGGAGTAGAAGCTTCCTCCTTAATCTCATTCCTTCATGACAAGCCCCAAGGGGTATTTGAGACATTCTACATTTCTTGGGGGCCCAAGAACAAGGGGCCGGCCATATAAGGGAGAGCTCTCGCTTTCCTCCTTCCTCTTTCCATCCCAAATTTAGATCTAGAATTATTTTTTCCCAAATTCCCTCTACCCTATATCAAACCTACACCAAATCTCTACCAAATCCCTTCCAAATTCATCCCTACTTCACCATTGGAGACTCTAGGAGCAAGGAGGAGGCAAAGATCTACAAAGAGGAGAAAATTGCATAAGTTGAGGCTTCTTTGTATCCATTGGAGACTTTCTTTGGGAATCCATCTCCCAATAGGTAAAATTCATATTTTTCTTGTCATTTTGATTCTAAATGATGTAATTGACCATTAGGAACCTACCCATGGCTAAGGGCTACCCATAGGAAGAAGAATTAAGTTCATAGGAGGCCTAGGGAGGAAGTTACATTGGTTTTGGTGCCCAATTTGAGAAAAATCCGAGGTTGGAGCACCAAGTGTTTGTCATTAGGTCAATTAGGATTAATTAGACTTGTAATGGTGGTGTGAAGATAGATACTCCACAAATGAATACGAGGAGTCCGTATCATGATACCCCATGATACGGGGGTAAGATTTGGGTGTTTCAATGTATTTGGAGTCCTAGTATGTCAATTTCTCATATTACATTAGAGTAGTTAATTAGATTATCATTTATACCATATTTTATATATTACTTATGTTCTTGGAGCTTGGGTGATGTTTTGAAGTGTTTGGGAGGAGTATCTCATGAGTATTTTGAGTGTATTGGTGTGGTGGCACTTGTGTGCACACCAAGTGTTTGATATTAGGATTGGGGTGTATTATATATATATATATATATATATATATAGTTGTATATTGATGTATAGGTGTAGTGTGTGAGCTTTATGTTGCAATTAGTAACTGTTAGTCTTGTGTTCATTGGTAAGTTGATGTGCAGTGCACATGTGTGGGTGTGTGTTGGGGCTTGTGTTGCTATGAGGGTGCAAGTGTCTGTGAGGAGGTATCAGATGTCATATGAAGTTGGCAGTGTGTGTGCACTGAGATGTCAGTGTGTATTGTTGGTATCACAGGTGTTTAGAAAGGGGTTTTAATTGAGTGTTGATGATGGTCTTATAGTTGGCCTTGTATCATAGTACTGTGAGGAATTTGAGTACCTGTAGAGTATTTGGGTGAGTTGTTGGTGTTCAGGGAATGCACCTAGTGATGGGTGGGTACATGAGTGTATTTGTTTGAGTGTTGTGTTCTCTGGTACACGTGTATGGGTGGTTGACAGTTGCACCAACTGTAGGCAGTATCAATAGCTAGTGAGGACTATATGGGGAGATGTAGGCTTAGTTGCAGATAGTGGGGTGTGGGCTCGAGCAGTGCCTGAACACTTGAGGCACTGAAATATGCAGTAGGGATATAAGGTATATGTGTGAGGGAGTAAGGGGCTCATGTATGAACTGATACTTGGTGTATCAGAGTTTGGGGGATCGGATTTTGGTTGCAGATATTTGGAGGTGGGGGTATTGTGTAGTCAACAATTGCAACTGCAGTAGCAGCAATTGGTCCTAGGCGTATTATTGTGTGTTGTGTTGTGTTGCACCATGTGCAATTGAATTGGGAGCTGTAAGAAAAACAGTTGTGGTAACTTAGTGTCATGATGCATAAATGGGAAGTTGAGTCATGTGTTTTAAAGTGCAGTGGGTAATTGAGAAGGGAACTAGTATGAGTGAATGGATGAGAGTGAGGAGTTCTGACCACAGAAGGGAAGTGCAATGGTATTAAGGAACTGTGTAGTGTTGCAGGAGTATAGGATACTTGTATCATATACCTCTGTACATGGATCAAATCAAGTGTGCATAAGTGCTAATAGGTATGCAAGTATAGTATTTTGGAGTGTTGCACTTGGTTGAAGGACTGTGGCAGATCACTGAACCAGTGTACATGCATTGGTCAGTGTGGAGATTGCACACAGGTGTGATTAGTAATGGTTGTAGTTGAGGGTGTTGATACCAGGTATTGGAAACTTTAGGGTGTCAAGTATTAGAGTGAGTGTGCACCTTGGAATGTGCCAGAGGATATATTCGAGGGTGCACAGCACAATGGGTTAGTGAGGCAGTGAAGCCCACTGCCTGGGTTGAGTTAGACAGGCTAGAGGAGGGAAAAAACTGAGATTTGTTACATGAGAACAGCAGTACACCTGTGTACTGACATTTAAGATGCAACCTGGACAGACCTGAGATCAGATTGAGTTATAGCAGCAACCTTGAGTTGCATTAGGCATTGGCAACAGCAGTAGCAGCGGTTGGGTATGAGTACCATATACTTGGGAGTTTGGTAATGTAAGAGTGTAGTAGTAGGAGTGTTGGGCTCAGTGAGAAGTTAAGGAATTAGAGGGGCCTTTTAGTCCAGTTCACATTGTCTTAGATTAGAGGTGTAGGTTAGAAGTGACATGGAATTGGGGCATGATCCAATGTGTGGGTGAGGGGGTACAACTGCCTGTGCAAAACTGCATATATCAGTGTGTCTTAGCAAGTGTAGGGTCTCAAGTATCTTGCTAGGTGTCAGTGAGGTATAGATATATACCTATATGTTTATTGATGAGTATATCCATATGGTTATATATATATATATATATATATATATATATATATATATATATATATATATACCAAGTGAGAGTGAACAAGTATAAATTAGAAAGTAGTACAAGAGTATCCATGTGAATGATATTAGCTATATGAGATATTGGGTTAAGATATTTATATAGGGTATATATGATACCTGGTATATAATATTACCTAGTATAATATAGTACTAGTTAATATTAGCTAAGGTAACTTGAGATTAACTAGTGTAGCCTAATGTTAACAAGGTATTAGCTTATATGTAACTAGTATTGACCTAGAAACCTAGGTTTAACCAAGTATTGACTAGTGTCGACCAGTTTGACTCTAAAAGTCAAATCAATAAGTAATTTGAACTTAGAATCATGATACCGACCTAGTTTGACCTAGTTTGACTAGACTTGACCTAGAAATATGATTTTAACCTATTTAAGACTTATTTTGATTTCCAACACTATATTGACATGAAACTTCCTATATAGGTCACCTGGACTCCAGTACAGACACAATTTGACATTCATTGCTATGTACCTCAGGCTAGTACATCTCTTTATTAGTTTTTATTTCATGATAGTGTATATATCAGTTGTTCTAGAATTGTTTACTTGATTCTGACACAGTGGCTACACGGACTGGTACTAAATGGATCATGTCATGGGATGTTATTCCCTACCGTGTTCAGCAGGTACTCTTTCACATGTATTTCATCATGTGTATCGGGTGTTGATTATCGTGTACTTCGTGTTCACACACTGCTCGTGTTCAGTGTGCTTATATTCGTGTTCGTAATGTGTCGTGATTGGATCCATGAGTATTAGTTGGGGACGGGGGAATAGGAGTTGGTTATGTGATCAAGTCCAAGTGTATTCGTGTACATGTCGATTACATATCACACGTGTAATCGAGTTACCATATTGTATTCGTGTTCAACCCAAACCGATCACATAACGAACTGGTACTCTATGGCACAGTAGCTAGTTTATCTATTTTTATTACTTGTAGTTATTCCATATTGCCTGTTCTTTCATTCCAGTACTTCACATGTTCACTCTAGTTCATTTCTATTTTCTATTGCTAGTTATCTTGTATTCTTTTCTATTATTTGTCATATATGCTCTACCATGTATTTGGAACTGCTTTTAGAGTTTTGTACTTCGCTCTAATCCTGATTGTATATATTTTTCAGATGACTGGTTAGAGGAGTTGTGTCCCACATGTTGCGGGGCACAAGATGGTGAGCCAGCAGGAGAGATAGTACCTCTAGTACAGGAGGACGTAGCACTAGCCACATAGGAGACTTAGCTTTTATTATTGCAGTATATTTTGACTCTTAGAGACTTGGCTTGTATTATTATTTTGGAGACTATTGTGTTGTGGCTAGATATTAGACTTGGACTTGAGTTGTATTTGTGATTTTGTACTTTTTTCCTTTATTCCATATCGTGTCATTTCTCCTCTAGTTTGATATTGTGATTGAGTATTGATTTCCATTATGATACCATTATAATGTTCCTCCATTTGGAGTTGAGATGGCATGACATATACCATATATATATTATGTGAGATGTTTAGATAGTATTGTTGACCCAGACAGCGTTCTACGTCGTTATTACGGCGTAGGCTGGACGTTGTCCACGTACTTGTGCCCTTATTCCGGGTGCAGATCGTGATATTGTACTAGTTTTAATTGACTACAATAATATTACTACTTTTTAATTGAGAATTGCTCTCTAAATTACGCGAGTATTCCGGTCTTGTAGATTCGAAAAAATTCGTGGGTACCAACATCGATCGTGGATTCCAAAACCTATAGCGTTCATTTCGGTGGTATTGGTTATCCCTGCTTCGCTTTAGTGTCGTACCACCCTCCGTCGATGTGTTTCGGCGATGCGTTTCGGCGAACCTAAGATCGACAAATTCGCTTTTTCTAGCTTGCCTACTCACTATAGGAAGATACCTATACTATTTTTCCTACATCACATACGCTTACAAAGTATTCGACTTAACCATCTTGTTTTAGTTCTAAGAACAACATCCATATCAATCTCCCTAGTTAATTACTAAACTTATATACCAAAATTATCACTTGTAGATATCTATATTCCATCTATATGTACTCCCTTATTTCTTTTTGACTTAATAGTTAAAGTTACATTTTGATATACTCTATTTTTATTCTATTAATTTTAAGACCCTTAGACTCGAATGTTTCCTTCAGCATTTCTATTTGAGGATCTATCGCTTCTATACTCTCATCAACAATGGAACATTCTCATAGATATGCCTAGTAATTTCATCCATAACTAATGCAAAAGTAGGACTTCATGTTGATCTCTGATGTAAGCCAATGATATCTCTACATTTTGACTAAAATATCATTTTAGATTAAAATAACTTTGATGTGCTCATCGGGTAGTCTATTAATGAGGATGCCATTTAAATATTATTTTAAAACCAAATCAAGTTTATCTAATTCAAGTAATTATTAGAGTACAATTTCCAACCTGTTCTAAAGATACATCTTTTTAATGTACGTCAGAAATTCATCTCATATATATCTTAATGAATACATTCATGAATAATTACACATGCATAAGATAACCAGAGAATGACGAGAACCAGAGTCAACTGACATAGTAGTTGTATGTGTATCCTTCTGATCCTTTCGAATAGTCAGCCACCGTGATCATTGGTGCATTTACACAGCATCCCTGAAGAAATACAATAAGAATATAATACTATCAGAGTATTTTAGTTCAAGTTTCAAGTATATAAGTACACACGGACAACTAATAGAGTAAGAAGAAAGTCATCAACAGCTTTTATAGGCTGATGTAAACAAAAAAAGGCTATCATAACCAAAAAGTAACACCGGCTGGTATACATCAATTTCAATTGGATCCAAGTTGTAATACATATAAGATTCCACTTCATGATAAAGTAAGCTCTCACCATGCATTCCATTTCTCCGACAGAAAACAACCCGTCGTTTGTCACTTCTGTAAATACATATGAAATAAGTTGGTCAAGCACATTAGCTTAAGCACAAAATCAGATTTTTTTAATGGCTTATCCAATGTATATACAATCATGTGTATGCATACTTAGTAGCTGATATGTTCAATCCATGGAAGTCCATACCATTACGTTTTACACCAAGGTGTTTTAATAGTGCTTCTTCAATTTCGCGTGAACCGCGTATCATGCAAGGTGTTGTACCACAAACCAAGAGGTGGTATTTACCAACCTGCGAAGGATTATATGGTCAATCATCCTTTTATATATTGTTTTAAAAAGAACTGGTATCATATATATCCAGTCATATTGAACAGCTATAAACAGTACATAATGAAACAATACTACACTCTAACCTTTGTTCTATTGAACATTGAATAAAATGTAGCAACTTCATATACACGGATGGGAGCAACTTCTATGACCTTTGCTACCTGAAAAGCAATTAAAAAGTTAAAACTGAGTAAACTTTGAAACTGAGCCAACAGGAAGCAGCTTGTATCAGCCAAGAAACCACAAGTGATTGAATGGTAAATATAAAGGGGGAGTTAGACGAACTACAAGGACAATAAGTTATTTAATGAAACACTCTGTTCTAAGTTGAAGGGATGAAGGCCTAGCAAGTTGCAAGTATAAAAGGGAATAGGGATAATGTGAATGCTTAAAATCAGAGAAATCAGATTCCAAGAATATAGAGTTATCTTACAAGTTACACGGGACAACTATGGCCCTCTAGGGCTCTTTTGGCTGCAAGCATGGACAGAGACCAGTCACAGTAATAAGGTAGAGTATAAGGGAGAGAGCCTTCAGACCAGTCTTTTTAATTTAACAAAAATTACACACAGCAGATTGGTTATAACTAGAGAGGGGAAGGAATCCAGTGAAGCATATTGCTTCAATGGAAAGAGCCAAACAAAACAAGTGTACCATTGAGGCTACGAGTGTTTCCTTCTTTTTTGAACCACAAATCTAAGGAATAGATTCTTAAGAAGTAGAATGAAGAATTGAAGTTGTCTATCTGAAAAGTTAATCAGAGCAACAGTTACATGTTTATATATCATTCCTACCAGAATTATGAATTTGCTTCCTCCCAGAACAGTGCTTATATCTGTGTAATTATCTGAAATTCTGTAGTTGAAATCAGAGTACCATAATTGCTAAACCCTCAGTGATCGGAGTTCTGCAAATTTCGTTCCGAATGGCAAAATGAAACTGTTCCAAGACACTAAATGCAGTGTTCAAGGACACTAAAAGCAACATTCCATATTGTTTCAAAGACTAATGGCATGTTTGGTTCATTGTAATGGAATTGAGTTTGTAATGTAATTGAGCTTGTAACGTAATAGAGTTACAATTACATTACCATGTTTGGTTGAAACATGTAATCAAATCATGTAATGTAATATCAATTGCATTCATATGTTTGGTTTACCATGTAATGTAATTGACTTTGTAATCTAATAATTTAAAAAAAAAAATACAACTTAAAATTTAAAAGTAAATCAACAAAAAAACTCAAAAATCAAAATTCAAAGATCAAAAATCAAAAAATCAAAAACAAGAAAAAAATGAAAAAAAAATTATAAAGTAAAAAGTAAAAATTAAAAAAAATTTAAAAAAATTAAAAAGAAAAAAATATTTCAGTTTTTTCATTTTTTTTTTCATCTTTTTTTCGCTTTTGTCATTTTTCCTTTTTTCGTCTTTTTCTTCTTTTTTGTTTTATTTTGTTTTATTTTCATTTTTTCGTTTTGTTTTTTTTCTTTCATTTTTTCCAACTTTTTTTTCATTTTTTTGTCGTTTTTCGTTTTCTTTTTTCGTTTTTTTTTTCATTTTTGTCGTTTTTTCGTTTTTCCCCCTTTTTTGGTTTTTTTTCATTGTCTTTTTTCTTTTCTTTTTTTCTTTTTTTTCATTTGTTTTCATTTTCCGTTTTTTCATTCTTTTTTTCATTTTACATTTTTTAAGTTTTCCGTTTCGTTCTTTTTGTTTTTTCATTTTTTGTTTGTTTCATTTTTTTTCTTTTTCCATTTTTTTGTTTTTTCATTTTGTTTGCTTTTTCGTTTGTTTCATTTTTTCGTCTTTTTCAATTCTTGTTTTTTTCGATTTTTCTTTTTTTTCGTTTCTTCATTTTTTTCATTTTTTTCACCTTTTTATTTTCATTTCGTTTTTTCGTTTGTTTTGTTTTCTTCATTTTTTTGTTTTGTTTTTTATTTTCATTATTTTCTTTTTTTTAGGTTTTTTTCATTTGTTTTTGGTTTTTTTATTTCTAGCTATATAGTAATTTCTATACCAAAAGCACTACTAAGTTGTAATGTAATCGCAATTACATGGATTTTATGGTGTAATTGGTTTTAGAAGAAACTGATGTAATGTAATCAAACTTGTAATCGTGATTATATTACACCCAATTTTTGTTGTCCAACCAAACACCCGAGTTAGATTGACAACGTAATGCCAAATATATTACGTTGTCCAACCCTGCAAACCAAACGGACCCTAAGTAGGGAGATACAGAAAACAAAAAGCCCTCCCATGGAAATATAAATGTGTTTGGTCTTGGGATTCAAAGTGTACATATAGCAACCACTTTGTAAAGTGGGAAGAGAGACAACAAAAGGCCCTAGGGAATATGAAAGTCTCTTGTAAGTATAAATGGGCTTTTGGTATACCTTGTAGTAGTGCATTGTTGTTCTACTTCTAGGTTTTAAGGTTTGAAGTGCTATGTGGCAGTCTACTTCTTAGTTCGCAAGTTGGAGAGAGGACCTAAAGCTCCTTAGAAATATAAAGGTCCTTGGAAATTACATATCTATTTTTTGGAATCTTTATAGTTTGTCATGTTTACTTGGTGAGTCTCCTGATTCGAAGTGAATAAGTGGCAACCAACTACTTAGCTAGCAAGATTTTTAAGTTACAAGTTAATTGATCCTTGCTTAGAGTTACGATAAATTAATTATCATATGCTATTCCAAAAGAGACCGTGTCACATTTCAACGTAACGTATTTCTTTCAACCTATGCATTCTAGAAAAGCTACACCCACCTTTTTCCATACCATAACAAGTAGCACACCACATTCCCGTTTAGTTTATATATTTAATATCGTTCCACATTCTAGCATAAGTAGCCTTGGTTGAAATATCTAACTATGTTGTTGCACCTAAATATGCATTTACATAAGTACTTTTTGGAAAACATGTGAACTTTTGGATTCCTTATGTAATGTTCACTTTTTAATTCAAAGTGAAATAAGTGGCAGCCAACCACTTAGCTAGCAAGATTTTTAAGTTATAAGTAAGCCTACTCTCCCAAGTGCCCATTCCATTACAAGTGGCGTACCACATTCCTGTTTCTTGTTCCATAAGGTTTCATGATCTAGGTAACCTTGGTTGAAATATCTATGTTATTCCACTGCTGGAGGCATTTCCAATTGTATCACTCTTCAATCAAGAATTTGTTGCCAAAATATTTAAGACAATAATGATCTTGCTTGAACATGAATAGTAGTGTGGTAACATATCGTCTATGTCATTTAATGATTTAAGACACTTGTACAGTATTCTCCTCATCCTCATTGTGGAGTTGTAGTATCTCTCTCCTCTGACATCTGCTCATTTCATTTCTAGTAGACAAGTAGTATAAAATTAATCAGTGCTTTTAAGTTTCTCATTTAGTGATTTTTGTTTCTATTTCAGATGGTAACAAGGTTAATATGTTATTTATATATTAATTTGCGGTAACATGTTGTGTTGTATCCTAGTTTTTCAGAATTGCATGTCATCAATTTTTTCTCAAATTATATCACCGTCTGTAGTCATCCAACGTAGTCAGCAATTAATGAGATGATGCACAAAAGAGAAGTCTGTTACTCAATGTTGCACATTCACTTTGAAATATTTTGGTGAAAAGTGTGAAAAGAATTAGAAAGCCATCAAGCATATTACTAAGTGCTTGGTGGCTTTATCTAGCAGGAAGAAGCTAGCCTATATTGTCATTGCTGCCAAGAGCCAAATCCAGTAACTTTTTAATGGAAAGTCAAAAGCTTCAGCAGCACTGTATGCATTAGCAGCCATTCAAAGCATACTAAAAATCATGAACACATTATTCACTTTCTGCATTTGTTTCTAAGAAAATGAATGGAAATGAACTGGCGTGTTTTTGTATTGTTTCAAGGTTAATGTTCCACCTGGCTCACTACGCCTGTTGACAAGACCACTCCCCTTTGAGCATAGTTAGTGCTTATACAGCCTTAAAATAACAGAATAAGTGGTCTTGTTCTGTGTGGAACTATGGAAACTATTCTCCATCAACTCATGCAGTGGTGTACTACACTTGGCACATAATTTAATAAAATATTAAAAGATACATCATGAACATCTGTAATATTGTAAATTCTCATGCTTGTTGACAAGTCAAGTTTCATACATACCGCATTCATTGCAGAAACTGGTAGCCACCCCCCATGTTGTTGCTGTGCAAGATCCAATAGAGGAATAACAGCAGATTGCTTATAGTTGGAAGGATAGTGGGAGATGATTTCCTTGACCTGAAGATATACATGAGATGGACATTGAGCTTTCAATAGATATGTATACTATAAGTCTACAGACTCCCCTTCTACATAACAATCGATGCAATCATAAAACAATATTTGGAATAATTTCTTGAATGGTATATCCTCACTGCATTTTTCTCTCTTTAGCCTTATGTCTCACAAGCATATACCTCTTCAATACAACAGTTCTACATAATGATATTTTATGTCGCATGAATATGAATACGACAAGACAAGTTTCAGATGCAGGGACACAGATTCGGCACCTATTTTGGTGTGTCCTAATGTATATTGGAGACTACTGCATCAGATATGTATCGGACACGATGCAACATGGACATATCATGGACTTTTGAAGTATCCGTGCTTCCTAGATGATACTTTGAAATATTATTATCAAGCAAAGACCATAAAAAAAAATTAAATACCATGAACTTCAATTGTGCCTTGGTAATTGGGGATGCTAACTTTAATCTATAGCTTACAGTTGATTAGGATTGGGACCTTATCTTGGAAAAGGTTATAGGAGCACTAGTAGTATAGATGACTCACATACTGAAGTTTCAACATGACTAATTATATCGTTCAACAAATGATGAAGCTCAGATAACCTCACAACCCGATCCTATCAATTCTGAAGCAGATCAGAACCGATATTCCTTTTTGGATTACAAACAATACCAATACGAACTTGATCCTCAACGGATCTTTTATTTTGCATCAACTCGAAATTATGAAGAGGTATAGGACAATTTGACAAAAACCAGGGGACTAGATATCGTGAAAATAATTATATTAAATTTTTTTAAGTCCTTTTCATATACAAAGCAAGGTTAAAAGTCTGTATCAGACTCTTTATGAGTATCATAAATGAGATTTTGATAATTACGGACTCAAAAAGCAGATGGGATTGTTATTCTTTTTCACTCGTTGGCTTAATGCGTCAAAGCTTAATGTGTCAAAGAAACGAATGTAATTCCCTATAGAAATTATATCATCTTGCTCCTCCGTCTAGACTATTTATAGTGCTTGCACGAGCCTAAACTACATAGCCAAAAGATAAATCTACCTACCTGCCAATTGGCCTCCTAGGTTTTATTACATGACCATATCATGCTCATAGCAACCTAGCTGGAAATTTGGCACCAAAATAGAGCGTTGACGTCGGGTCGACATTTGGTCATAAAAATTGTCAAAACAAAAAAGGAGATTTCGTATTCTCCGTAGCCTACCCAATTTTAATTGGAGAAAGCTTGGATGATGATGATGATAACAAATTGGAGTGTTGGAAGATTGTGATTTGGTGATTTAGAAAAAAATCTAAATATAAAAAAAATAAAACATACGCATTTTCATACATGATTCATGTATTTTGCTATCATAGTTTTAGTTGTAGGTAGCTTAATCAGACAATTTTCTAGCATTAATACGGGCTATACATGAATTTGGGCTATATAATTAGTCCAATTTGAATTGATCAAATTTAAATGAAATCACCATTTTGAATTTATAAATTTTAAATGAAATCCCTCTGAACTTGAAACTGTAAAAGGAATTTTTGCCGGACCAAATCCATTATGAAAAGAATTCAGCTTAAAGCAACACATCTAAAATGAATACAGACTAAATCCAACCCATTTAAAAGTAATTCAACTTGATCCAAATATATTGTAAATAAATTTCGTCCAAGCTGGTCCATAAAAATGTATTTTGGGCTGAACGAAGCCAAAATGTGACACAAACCATTCATTTCATACACTTCTAAGTGGTTCACCTGTTCACTCATTGTTCTTACATTGAACAACGGCTGAACTTGCCATCATCCTTATAATTTAGGGTTTCATGAATTCCAAGGCTCAAGCAACCACTACAGGTTCTTTATTATATATACCAATCTTCTGCCACTGATCCTAGGACTATGAGATATAATGTCCATTAAATTTCTTTTTTGCCAAATACAAATAGATCGACTACGAGACACTAGTAAGACTCTCATTGACTCAATTAGCCTTTACATAATATATTCTTATGTTTAAGCTCTTCATTCTTCAGTCTTTTTCTTGTATTACTTAGTTATCAACTATTGTTTCAATTTGAACACATTTAAAGAATTTTCACTAGTTGACTTCTCCACATTTTAAATATATACTACTACACCTTCAGTAATCATCGATGTAGTATTAAGCTGCTTCCATTACGCACTCCCTCCATCGTCGCTTGTAATTAGTCAGATTGCCAGACCGGTCAAATCCCAACTACACTGCCACTTGGAATTCTTGATCATTAATTAATCCTTTGTTAGAATGTCCGTAACCATAGTAATACAACTGATCTATCTTTTCCCAATCACATGCATTGTGTGTTAATATATTTCACACTGTGCACCTTAAATGAGTCCTTCCCCAAATTATCACAAATATTGTTGGTTTTGGTTTTGCTTTGGTTTTGCTTTTCTTGCAAAAGCTCAAGTCCCTCTTCCTTTCTTTAGTCCCACATCGGATACACCAAAGCCTTCATGTGTACATATATTACTTTCTCTTCTTTGCTCTATTAAGTTGTTGTGTGGGGAACCCCTTGGGCCACACGCGCGCGCCGCCGCCGCCGCCCGGCCCGGCTCGGCTCGGTTCGGTTCGGTTCGGCGCGCGTAACGGGTGCGGGTACGCGCCCACATCTGCGGGCGCCGAATGCCGATCCGATTTCCTCTTCGGGTTCGGGCTGGGACCCTAAAAATCTTTTTGCTTCTCTTCTTTCTTTCATTTAATTTTTTCTTAACCGTTGGAATTTATTCTAAACGTTACAAAATTAATTCTGAACGTTTTGGACCGTTACAATTATTCATGTCCAGGTTCATTCGTGTGATGGCTGAATTAATCGTAAATTAATTCTGACCGTTACACAAATGTTTTATATATTCATCTGTGTTCTTTGTAAATCTATCAGAAAAATTGCGTACTCCAAACCTCTGTCAATATTCTATTCGTTTCCGTTGTCTCCGAGCTCTGGGCAGAGCTAAGTTCTAGTCATTCTCTCCAAGTCGTGTGCGGCAACGAGATACCGGTAGTGCGGGGGTTTTACCACTAGGAGCTTCGGGACCGTCTGCACACAGATCCCGAATAAACTCTTAGGGCAGTGCTTCGTGCACGACTTCCCCAGAGGCCGGTAACATCTGTTTAAATTTTATTTTTTGCATTCAGAAATTTTAGTCAAAAGAAAAAACAACAATATTTCTAACAATCTAAGAGTTTATTATTTGTTAGAATTTAAATACTTACTGTTAATCTATTTCTTAAAAACATTTTCAAATTAACAGAATATAATCTGACTCGTTGTGGGAAACACTTTCCACACAACTATTTCCTCATCGTTCATACAGAAAAAATTTATACTTTCTGTTAGAATTGATTATTTTTAAAATTGAATTTTCTATAACAATTTTGTTACTGTTGCTACTTGCTAGTTCTATAGCAAATTTGAAAGGAATTTGCTAGCTACTGTTATATATATATAAACATTAGTATACTGTAACTATCAATTTGAAAGGAATTTCGTTACTTCTATAGCAAACATTACTATACTGTAACTAGAAAATTGCTATAAACATTACTATAATTACTTACTGTTGCTTGTTCTATAGAAATTTTGTTTACATATCAATTAACTGTTGATTTCGTTTCGTTTCTATAGCAATTTGTTCTATAGCAATTTGAAAGGAATCTAGGATCAAAAGTTAATACTGTTTCTATAGCAAATTCAAGTTTTCAATAGTTAATTACTATACTGTAACTATCAATATATAAATTTGCTTAACCTGTGCTTCTAACATTCTGTTACCACATTCTGTTAGAAATTTGTTACCACATACAGTGAACATATTCTGTTCTTCTACCAATTTGTTAGCATATTTCATAATTTTCTCAATTGCAATTCTTTATCATTTTGTTTCTTGAAACCAATCTACGACCAAAAGAAAATAGTTTAGTAAAAGGAAATTGCAAATAAAATCTTCAAATCTAAAGTTTCAAAGTCGAGACAAACTCGGGCACAAGCCGAAAGGGTCCTTCTGTCAACCGGGTGTAAATAACCCTAAGCGACACGGTATTTAAGAGTCTTCGGACCACCGCTAGCTGGGAACCGGCCCCTACAGCTAACCTGAGTTGATCAACACTTGAAAAACTAAAGATTTTAAGATTGATTAGCAAAGACCACCTAAACTATTATCTTGGACATTGTTATTAAATAAATTTATATTTTTCAGACTGCAATCATGACTGGTAAGGAGGAATCCTCTACTGCAAAACCTGCTAAGTTTGATGGTTCATATTTCAAGAGATGGCAGAGCCAAATGAAATTTTGGCTCACGACCTTAGGTCTTATTTCTGCCATTGATGGGTCCACACCTATCACAAACGATTCTGATGATACTGAGTCTGACATAGGAGTGTCCACCTCCTCGAAACCAAAAACCCCTAAAGAGATAGATTTCCACTGTTTTCATAGAATTCTAAGCGCGTTATCTGAATCCTTGTATGATATATTTTTTGAATACAAGAGCGCTAAAGAACTGTGGAAAGCCTTGGAAGATGAATACGGCTGTGATGATGCCGGAATAGAAAGGTTTAATTCTTCAACCTTTAATAGGTATTTCATGGTAGATGACAAACCAATGAATGACCAGCTCCATGAATTCCAAGAATACCTTAGACATATTCAAGCCAAAGGGACATCTTTCTCCAATGAACATAAAATAGCATGCCTAATAGACAAGCTACCTCCTTCTTGGTCTGATATGGCTAAGGATCTTATCCATACACAAGGAGACCTTACCTACAATCAAGTCCTAAAGAAAATTAGAACCGAAGAACAAATTAGATTGAGGTCTAAGCCTAAGACTGAATCTAAAGCTAAGGTAAACCTGGTAGAAGGCCAAGGAAAACCCAAGTCTAATTTTCCTTATAAACCCCAAAAGAATTTCTTCAAGAAGAAGAAAAACTTTCAGCCTAACCACCACAACCATCATCAACAAAACCAAATACCTAGGAACTTCAATCAGACTCAGGATCAGAAGAGGTTTTGTTTTGTGTGTGGTAAAACAAACCATATGGCCACAAACTGCTACCATAGGAAGAAGGAAGCTGTCCAGACCTCCTACAATGGAAAGGACTCAGTTAGACCAGAAGCGAACATGCTTCACAAAGGTTCTTCGAGTTCCTTCAGGTCTGTAAGCTTTCAACCCCTTATTAACCTCTCTTACCATTCTGATGATTGGTGGTTGGATTCTGGAGCAAATGTTCACGTTTCGTTTGATCGCTCCTGTTTTTCAAACTATCAGGAATCAAGTGGAGGAGGTGTGACCCTAGGAGATGGCTCAACGGCACAAATAAGTGGAAGAGGAAAAGTTAACCTGAAAATGACATCAGGAAAAATCTTAACTCTTCAGGATGTTCTTCATGTGCCGTCTGTCAGGAGAAACCTAGTTAGTGGATCCCTTCTTGTAGCCTCAGGATACAAAATTGTAATGGAGGCTAATAAAGTAGTTTTTTCTAAGCATGACTCTTTTATAGGGAAAGGCTTTGTAAAAGACGGTCTTTTCATTTTAAGTACAATGAATAAAATTCTGATTGTTCTCTCATTGTCTCTAATATAGAATCTTCAAATGTTTGGCATGGCAGACTAGGTCATGTGAACCTAGATTCTATTAAAAGAATGATGACCTTAGATCTTATTCCCAAGACCTGATATTGCATTTTCTATTGGGAGACTAAGCAGATATACCAGTAACCCAAATCAGTCACATTGGACTGCCTTGGATAGGGTATTTAGATATCTCAAGGGCACCCTAGACTACAAACTTCATTTTACTAGGCACCCTGATATCATAGAAGGTTATTCAGATACAAATTGGGTAACCGACTCACATGATATAAAATCTTCTACTGGATATGTATTTACTCTAGGAGGAGCTGCGATCTCCTGGAGCTCTTGTAAGCAAACTATCATAGCTAGGAGTTTAATAGACTCTGAAATGATAGCTTTAGATACAACTTGCACAGAAGCTGAATGGCTTAAAAATCTTATTATGCATATACCTGTTTCTCTTAGTCCTGTTCCTGCAATTTCTATAAATTGTGATAATAAATCTGTTATTGAACTACTAAAGCATGATTCTGTGAATGCTAAGATGAACAGGCACCTGCAGCTGCGCTTCAAGTCAATCAAAAGCCTACTAGGCAAATATGTGGTTCTTGACTATATAAAGTCAGAAAAGAACCTTGCAGATCACTTGACGAAGGGTCTGTCTAGGACTTTGATCCTAGAATCATCGAGGGGGATGGGGTTAAGCCCATAAATTAGTCACCAGCAGTGGCAACCCAACCGAGTCTGACTGGAGATCCCAAGAAGCCGGTTCAATGGGTAGGAACAAGCTGAACTTAGGTGACTTTATGGAACACTGACTCGAGATTAAAATCTCATTAAAATAAAGCCCAAGCGGCTGTACATGTGTACAATAACTCCCCATCCCTATGGTGACAGTGTTCCTGTGTGATATGGTTAGGATGAGTTTAAACTCTTAATAGGTCCAAGCTGTAATGCTAGGTTGATTCATATCACCAACCATTAAGGACTTACCTATATGAGAGGTCGTGAAGGCCGCGACTATGGGACAGGGCGATCCCAGACAACTCTCATGAATGTGGAAAGAGCGCATGGCCATTTAAAAGCGCCACCCGATAGACCAAGGACCTCTAGCGTACTATGTGTGCTATTTTCTAAATCTGGTTCAAGAAGTCTGATTCAAGGCTTAGTCCATCAAGCACTTCTTCAGATTAAGGCAATAGTCACTACGTGAGATTCAAGGCTGTAGTCCATCTCATCTATGCATAGTATTTTACTGCCCAGATGCTCTCTCTCTCTCTCTCTCTCTCTCTCTCTCTCTATTTTTACTTCACTCTTATCTCTGTTTCGGAACTTGACCTTTTGGGGGGGGATTGTTGGTTTTGGTTTTGGTTTTGCTTTTCTTGCAAAAGCTCAAGTCCCTCTTCCTTTCTTTAGTCCCACATCGGATACACCAAAGCCTTCATGTGTACATATATTACTTTCTCTTCTTTGCTCTATTAAGTTGTTGTGTGGGGAACCCCTTGGGCCACACGCGCGCGCCGCCGCCGCCGCCCGGCCCGGCTCGGCTCGGTTCGGTTCGGTTCGGCGCGCGTAACGGGTGCGGGTACGCGCCCACATCTGCGGACGCCGAATGCCGATCCGATTTCCTCTTCGGGTTCGGGCTGGGACCCTAAAAATCTTTTTGCTTCTCTTCTTTCTTTCATTTAATTTTTTCTTAACCGTTGGAATTTATTCTAAACGTTACAAAATTAATTCTGAACGTTTTGGACCGTTACAATTATTCATGTCCAGGTTCATTCGTGTGATGGCTGAATTAATCGTAAATTAATTCTGACCGTTACACAAATGTTTTATATATTCATCTGTGTTCTTTGTAAATCTATCAGAAAAATTGCGTACTCCAAACCTCTGTCAATATTCTATTCGTTTCCGTTGTCTCCGAGCTCTGGGCAGAGCTAAGTTCTAGTCATTCTCTCCAAGTCGTGTGCGGCAACGAGATACCGGTAGTGCGAGGGTTTTACCACTAGGAGCTTCGGGACCGTCTGCACACAGATCCCGAATAAACTCTTAGGGCAGTGCTTCGTGCACGACTTCCCCAGAGGCCGGTAACATCTGTTTAAATTTTATTTTTTGCATTCAGAAATTTTAGTCAAAAGAAAAAACAACAATATTTCTAACAAATATCACCAACATGATCTGAAGTCGACCAACTAGCAGCATTCCCGTAATGACTTCTCCACTAAAAAATCACATATGTACAAAAATCTCGTAAGCCCATTACCACAAAAAGTTCGACCAATCTTGCACTAATAAAAATAACAATATGCATATTCACCCAGATATCATGACAAGCATACTCTTCCCACAACACCTAAACTTTGCCTCTAGAGCATTCGATTTCTTTCTCATGTTTGGGTTTCTTCAAGCCACTAATCAAAAACCTCCCAAATATTGTTAGAAATATCTTTCTTGATCCAATTCGAATAAATTTTAAATCTGCAATCTCGAAAATATGGAAAAATAAAGGGGACATTTTGTAAAAATCCAAGGGAAAAAAAACGAACCTTTTCCTTGTTGGTTTCACTGAACTCCCATGGCATATTAGGATTGTTATCGGGAGAATCGATGTGCTGCCAAAATTAAAAATTAAAAAAATCAACTCCACCGTAATTAAATAGCTCAAAAAAAAAATCAAGAAAACGAAGAAAATTCTGGAAAAAAAAATTACGTAGTTCAGTGCGGTGGAGAAGGATCTGGAACCCACATAGCCTGCGACCTGATCCGAAGAAGAAGAAGAAGAAGAAGAAAATGGGGTCAGTTTGCAAAAATTAGATTTTTGAAAGGTGGTGGGGGGTGCAAATTTCCAAACCAGGGGAGAAGGAGAAGGAGAAGGAAGGAATATTCTTCGGATCTCGGAGAAGCGTTTGGAGGCGAGACGAGCCGCCGGAGCCAACATGGTTGCTGATCGCCTGTGGTGTTTGTGTGAAGGGATTTCCGAAGGTCTGGTGGTGTTTAATGAAGTATTTTGGAGGAACAGGGAGCACCGGATCGGAGGAATCAGAAGTCGCCACGTAATCATGCACATTGTGGGTCATGTGGTGTCCACATTTTGTTATTGGATTGGGTTGGACTTGCAACCCAACCCAACGTCGCAAAACCCTTACAACAAAAAAATTGTTATAACGAAAATATTTTTAAATAAATTACGAAAAAAAGAAACTATTTTAAAAAAAATTATAGTAACGAAAACTTTCGCCATCACAAATGACGAAAAAGTAACAAATTATTTTTTTAATCGATGTTTGCATATTTTCGCCAACTGTGTTGACGAAAATCCAACAAATAATTGTTTATGTGGCGTACAGTTGGCAAAAATCCAACAAAAAAATGTCCATGTGAGATGTGCTGATGTGGCGAAAATCTGACAGCTCCGGTTCGCTTTCGGTTCGGGTGGGTCAGTTCGCTCGCGGTTCGGGTGGGTCGGTTGGCTCGCGGTTCGGGTGGGTTGGTGAGTGGTTGGAGATATTTAATAGGTTTGACCGCGGTTTTAAGAGGAGGGTGGGTGGTTTAAGAGGGTGTGCGGTTTAATATGGTTTGTGGTTTAATAGGGTGGGTTAGTGGTTGGTGTGTGGGTTGTATAAGGAGGGAGGAGGAGTAGTGAATCCACATAAGACTCTCTGTGGTATTCGTTTGGAGTGTAGGAGAGTCTCTGTGATATTAGTGGAGCGGAGGAGAGTCTATGTGATATTCGTTTGGAGTGGAGTGGAGTGGAGTGGAGTAGAGGAGGAAGTAGAGAAGCAGTAGGAACAAGAAGAGATGTTTGATTTGTAATTTTTTTTTAAGTAATATTTTTAGCCATAATTATAATTGTTCTAAATAGTTGTATCATTTTAGTAGCCATAATAAAAATTTTATTATAAGGTTTAATTTCTAACATTAACCATAATTATAATTGTAATCCTCGTCCTAGTAGCCATAATCATTTAGTATTAATTATATTGTTAGTCATTCTTATAATGGTTAGAATGTTATTATAATTGTTAGCATGATGAAGGCAGAAAAAATATTTTTACAAAAAATCAATAATATAGTGTTAGTGTTAATATTTAGCATGTTAATCATTTTTCTAAATAGTTGTATAATTTAGTTTTGATAGTTAATATTCTTAATTAATTTTAGTATGGTGGAAGAAAAACTATTAATTATAATTATAATTATAATTATAATTATAATCTAATACTATAAGACAGAATTTTTTTTTTTTACAAAAATCCAATAATTTTAATTTTAATTTTAATTTTAGTATGATGAGTATAAATCATAACTATTTTACTAATCCTAAATAGTTAATGTTAGTGTTACTACGTAGTTAGTGTTAGTGTTACTACGTAGTTAATGTTATGGTTATAGTTAAAATGATTAGGATTTAGGGTTAGGAAACACTAACCATAAACCTAACTATAACCCTAATCATTTTAACCATAACCATAAACCTAATTATAAACCTATTCATTTTAACCATAACCATAAACCTAATCATTTCTAACAGTAAAACTAACTATGTTAACCTAACTATAACCTTAACCATAACTAATTTTCTAACCCTAATTTTAACCTCCCCTAATTTTCTAGATTTTTTTTTATACAATAATAGGAATAATAGTACGTACTGACAACATACTAATAATTATTAATAATAATAAAACAAAATTTTTAAAAATTCTCTATAAATAATAGTTATATAAATATATTGGCTGATGATTGTGTATACATTTAGTTGTATATATAGATATATTTATATATAGTAGTTAAAGAAAAGAAACGAAAAGAAAGGAAAGGAAAGGAAAAGAAAAAAAAAGAATATAAACCAAAACCCTAGTCTTAAGCCTAACACTAATCCTAAAGTTAAACCGCGACCCAGGTTTCCCTCCCCCGCGCGGAACACTCCCTCACCTGCGGACATCAACCCAAACTCGCGACTTTCCTCTGTCTCCCTATATATATACCTATATCTGATTCGAAACCCTAACCCTAACCAACGAGACCGCCACCAGACCTTCCCCTTACCCCGTCGATGTCGCTTGTCAGTCGCAGATTGCCGAAGACCACCACCATCGCCGCTGCACAGCACGCATCCGCCACGGAACACTCGATTATGTCCTTTCGAGCAACGACAGGTACCCATGTTTACACTCGTATTTTTTCATACAAACTTTACTGATTTTCGATCCAGATGTTTAGATTTAACCATAACATGAACACATTCTAATGTCTTCAATTAGTTTTATTCGAACTGCCTTATTTCTGATGTTAAGTTATCTGAAACTTTCCGAAAAACCTACTGTTGTAAGCCCTTGATTTTTTTCAAAATTATTAAACTTGGATTTTTCACAATTTTTCTGAAATTTTCTGGGAATTTTCTGTAATTAAAATCAAGGTTTTAATTATTAAATAATTTTTAATTATTAATAAATAATATTAAAATATTATAAAAATAATATTTTTGGGTGTAAAATGGAAAACTGGACTTAGGGTAATTTTTCTGGAATTGTTTGGGCCTCAGAACTATTTTTAAATGCCTAAAAACTATTTAACTATTTATTAATTTATTATTTATTATTATTATTTTTTTTCTGTTTTTCCCGGCCCATTCCCTAAGCCCGGCCCACTGGGCTGACCCGCGGCCAGCCAACCAGGCCCAGCCCGCTCCCCTGCCGGGTCGGGTCGGGTCTGCTCGGACCCGACCCGCCTCTGACCCGTCTCCCCAGTCCCCACTGCCCGATTCCTCCGGCCGCCGCGTCCCACGCCGGCCACCCCGCGCAGCGCCCGCGCTTCCCGGCCACGTCTCGCCCTCCTCCGCCTCGCTCGCTCCGCCTAACCCGGCCTCGCCTCCGCCCTCCTTTCCCTATTTAAACCCAGCCGCCCAGCCCCTCTCACCACCGGAACCCCCTTCCTCCACCGCAGAGCCCCACCTCCCTGCGCCACCACCGCCTCCGCCTCGCCGCCCGTCGACGAAGCCCGCAGCGCCGCCTCCCTCTCCTCCTCTTTCTCCTCCTCCTCCCACTCGATCCGGCCAGCCCTCGCCGTGCCTCCGGTCGGCTCCGCCCGTCCCCGGCGACGCCGCCCCGAGCCGCCCCAGCCGCTCCCCGGTGCTCCTCCGGCCGGCCCCGCCGCATCCTCGCAGGATTTCCCCAAACCCTAACCCTAAATTCAAATCTTCGTGTCGTGTCGGTCACGACACGGACACGAAAATTTCCGGTTTTTCGAGCCTCGTTCAGGTACTCGTATCTTGCACCCTGTATCTCCGATTTCAATTCCGTAAATTGCGTTGTGAAGCCTGTATGACCCTCTCGGTGCCCGGACAAACCGCTCGGGGCATCGCGTCCTATGGTGATCGCACACCGCGATCCAAAAACAGGAAAAACATTGACCCGATTCACCCCGGAACTGGGTACGTCCCGCCAAACGGGACGACTTGGTCGCGCGTGGTCTTCACAGATACGTGCGCAGCGTTGATACGGACGTGTGGGATTTTGCGGAAGTCGATTCGGGTGTGCGTGCACACCGGGATCAACGCGTATCCGCGGACACCGCCCCGTATTCGCCTTTTCTGTTTTACGTCATAACTTCTTGTACACACGTCGGATCGAAACGAAACTTGCGCCATCGGACTCGTAGCGATACGCTGGTCCTGTGACCCAAGTTTGGTTCGATTCTGAGAACGTTGACGAAATCGCGTGTCGTGGGCCCCACAGGCCCCGCTCGACGGGCGATTTTGTGATCGGCTCATCGGAATCCAATTCTGGAAGTTCCGTTGGGTTCGTATCATCGTTCATGACCTGTTGACACTAAGTTTGGTAAAATTGGAGACCTTTGACCCTGACACGTTTTTCGGTGCAAAGCGGGCCCACATGCGGACCCCGTTTTGACCAGAAACTGTCATTTTTGCCCTTGTCTCCAAATTGGACCCAAGGACAGGCGTTTCTAGCTATTTGATATCTTCTGAGCATGATGATAATGTTTATTTCAGCATCTGGGCACATTTCTGGAAATTTCCCCGAGACACAAAACTGTAATTGGATCCAAACATCAGGCAAGTACCTGCACTTCAAGTTTAATCTTTATATTGTGATAATTAATTCCTTTCTTTACTAGTACCATTGATGATTTCATTTAGTGTTAGATTTTGGGGATTTCATGTCTTGTTTTTCGTGTCGGGTGGGAGAATACTAGGAGGCATGTAGTTTACCCTTCCTCCTGTCGTGACTGCTAGCTGTTGGTACGCGACTGTACCATCAGCCTTATTCCTGATTGTTCCTGACTGCTAGTCGTCTATGACGGCCTTATTAGCCTTATAAACCCCTACATGCCAACTATGTATTCTAAATACACAAGTTCACACACAATAGTTCTTGTCTTGTTGTAGTTCCTGTTGTCTTGTTACGGTTACATTTCCTGTCACATTTTATTCCTGTTTTACTCATATTCCTGGTTTATAGCAATTAATCATGTTTTACTTATAGTCCTGATTTATAGCATTATTTCTCAGTTAATTTTACTACTTATTTATGCATATTCTCACCATGATGTTTAGTCAGTTATTTTCTACTTGTCACAAATATTTAGTTTAAACCTTGTTGTGCATTGTGTACTTTGCTCCTTTCCTGACTGGATCCGTTGGTTTAGGCGATGATGAGAACTTTGCCCCTACCTATTATGGCCCCTATGAGGCAGCAGGTGATACAGTTGCGGAGCCGGTTCCCACACAGGAGACTACTCCTGCGGAGTAGCCAGCAGTAGTTATTTATTTTTCCTTTCATCTTAGTAATCGGGTTTGTCCCCGATTTAACTTCTGGTTCTGTAATAACTCTGATTCTGATTGTCACATTCTAGTTATAAAATCTCCGAATTCCTTTTCCTGTTATTTCCTTGCCTGTCTAATTATTGTGAATGAGCTAGAGTTTAATTTAACTGTGGATATGCCCTAGACAGCGTACTACCGCCGACACTGCGGCGTAGGCTGGACGTACCCACGTACTCGTGCCCGAATATCCGGGTGCGGGTCGTGACAACTATTTTAGATATATATAAATTGACAGTTTTCGAAACCAACATACTGTTTTGGAAGGTAATTTTCTCCCAATCGACCCAACCAAAATTCAAATTTCTTTTTTAACGCAAAGTCAATATAACCAGGATTAAAATGACCTATTGTTTGTACTTATTTAGTTATTAATTTTGTATTAAAAATTCTGTTCAAATTCACGAAAAATAGCTTTTCAAGAACTTGAAAAATTCTAATACATAGTGCGTTCCAACAAACCGGACCACAACGTTACATACCAATTGCACCGAAAGGAGCGTATGGTATATCCTGACGTGCGGGCTTTCGCGAAAGTTAATTTCGATGCGTGTGCGCGTCAGAATCAATCTGCATCTGTAAAAGTCCCCCGTATCGGCATTTTTGTAAATTTCTCCTTTAGTTGGTGCACGCTCGTCAGAATATGACAAAACTTACGCCATTAGATTCGTGGAATCAAGATGGTCTTGTGACCCAAGTTTTACGCAATTCCGAGAGAGTTGACCGAGCCGCCTATTCGCGGGTCCCATAGTTTGACTTGACGGGCGAACCTGTGATCGGCTCACCGGAATCCAAAATTGGATAATTTGTCCTATTTTTAGAGACCTTTACCCCAGACACGTATTTTGGTACAAAGTGGGCCACATGTGGATCGCGTTTTGACCCAAAATTACCTTTTTGTCCTTGTGTCCAAATTGGACAAAATGGTAGAGTTTTCTGACTGTTTCACTGATTCTGGAGATGTTAGTGATATTTATTTCATGATCCAGAGACATTCATTCAGAGCCCCTACTTTCTGATTTCTTGGGATCATCGTCTGGACATCTACATTACACAGATTTCTTGGCAGGCAAGTATACCTTACCATAGTACTGTTTAGTTACATTCTTTTGCTGCATATTTATCTTATGTTATTTATTTTCATTTATTTTTCTATATATAAAACTGTGCATCCAAGAAAGACTTGGGTGCAAACGACGGTTGTGTCGCCTTTTGTCCTTTATTATATTATGCATGTTGACCTAGTTTTACGAGACCACCCTATGAGTTGAGGCATCATTATGTTTTATTGGACGTGACACATTTGTTACACGAGTGTGAGTCTCATGTAGGACACGGACTTGCATGATAGGCTGGCCACCTGTACGTAAAGGTCGTACGACGGTTAAGGAATAACTGCTAATAGAATTATCATGTTTAGCGCACTTAGCAATTACTAGAGGTGTTGTGTGTTATGCATGTGATACGTTAGTAGCATTGGGTGGAAAGAACAACGAGTAAGCGTATGCGACTCCTTTACACTTTTCCTTATTCACCCGTACGCTCCACTGGAGATGCGAGGTTTATGACCCTATATTTACTTGGCGGCCTCTAACGTCCGTGAGTTTACGCACGTGGCCCCTGGATCTCCAAGAGAACTATGCCCATCCCATTATTTTTAGCCAGATAGTTAATCTGGGAAGTTGTTCTTAAATTGCATTTCACACAGACAGGTTAGGCGGCCATGTTGGATGTTTTACTTTCAGTACATTATTGGCATATTTCTATGTATCTTATTACGTCCCTCTCAGGACTTGGTCCCTTTACAGGTATAGACGAGCAGGATTATCCGCAGGAGTATGGACCGGGACCTGACGCATCATTCTCTGTTGAGGAGGTCTTACCCTCTGAGTACTCATGACTACTTCATAGCTGATGGATCTTTTAGCCATTGTTTCTTTATTTGACATTAATTTATATTGGAGTTCTGACCTCCTCTATCATTTTAGTTGATTTAGTCGATTGGTAGTGGATTTGTCTCCACCCGACTATTATTCTTTTACTACTTAGTACTTGAGACTTCTTTAGTTATTTATTTTGATATTCCTTTACTTGTGCCTGTGGATGAGATATAGATGCCTGTGACTTGTGTTGACAATATATGTATCATTTATGAATTATTTATTCATATACAGTGTACGTGTGTGTTATGATTTTTCCAATATATTGGAGTGTCATATACATACGGCTGGCATGCTACGTATTCCTAGTCCTACGTATTTTGGGACTGGGACATGACATATTTTTATGGTGGCCCATGCAGGTCGAAGAGTATATTGTCTCGGTTACGTTACTGTACCGAGCAAGCCTGCAAATAGGATTAGAGTATAGGATCTCATCTACCTACTTAATCACCTCCTTTGAATTCTAATTTTCTACTCTCTTTGACTGCTTGAATTGCATCTACTTTGAACTTGTTCTAACGTTGTCCTTATCTTCATGTCCAGCAAGATGAATCCTCCAAATGGATATGTTGCTCACCTTGCCATCATAGCAGGGGACTCAGCAACTCAGGAGGAATCTAGAGTACCACCTTCCTCTATGGTGTTCTCGACTACACAATTATAGCCGGGACAACCACCGCTGGTAGGCCAGATACCCCCATCAGTTCAGATGAATATTCAGACTCCAGTACCTCCGGTGGGACATCAACCGCAGCAGACTGCAAATCCCCTAGGTGGGAGTATGCCACCACCGCCACCCCAGTTTTAGCCTTAGTTCGCCCCGCAGATACCCTTCGTGCCCCCTCCACAGTTTTTGCAGCCTGACGGGAATGTTACCTCGACCCAGTTCATGCAGGCTATGCTGCAGGCTCAGTGGCAGCATAATGAGCTGCTGAGACAGGCTCTTATAGCTGCAATGAATAGACCACCAGCCCCTGTACTAGCACCAGCCCCAGCCCTAGCGCCATAACCTTATGAGGGCAATGTCAAGGGTTTCACTCAGATGAACCCAAAGTACTTCAGAGGTACGGAGACTCCGCTGGAGGTCTCCGAGTGGTTCATCAGTACTGAGAAGTTACTGAAGGCATCGCAGTTACCAGTGGACCTATGGATGACAGTGTAGCGCCCCGTTCCTCCTATTCGAGGAGCGCGGCTAAGAAACACAAACGGTATCGTTCGATCGGGATAGATTGAATTAAGAACTCGTCCTCGTTATGGATTTGTTTCTTCGGAATCGATTCCCATATTCAGTGGACTGCGCCCCAAGGATCGGCTTAGCGGCAGAGTCAGGAGGGACCTCTCCGCTGCTATCTTTTATTGCCTCGGTTTTCGATGTCGCTTGTTGCTTTCGTGCTTTGAGTTGGTTTTGGGATTTGCTTATTTTCCTTGAACGATTTCGATGGTTTTCATTATTTTCGTTCATTGAACTGCATTTCTATTCCGAGATTGGAAAGAGAGGAAGAAGTATTAATCGAGCTGTTCGTGTGCAGGTGAACGAGCAGTAGGCGGCTTGCGAGCGGAGTCATGAAGCGCCTATTTCTTTCTTCCTTCCTAAATCTAAGTGAGTGGCTACCAACCCGATTAGCTAGCCCTGCTTCCAAGCTTCACTCCTTCGCCCCGATCAAACTATACCAAGTAATAATAAAAGAAACCAAGATAAAAGAGAATAGACTTGGTTTATTATGCTTGTCAACTAAACTTATGAACGGTTATCATCCTGAATGCTAGTTCGTTTATAACTGTGCTATGAATCGTGCTAAGTATGGAATATGCTTGTTATGAAATAAACTGTCCGGAAGACTATGCAAACCGTTATGCTATGGAACTATTCTATGAGTGCTATTCGATCACGGACAACTCGTGCACAAGGTATGTTATGAGTTCCGCGGACGGTCACCGGGGCGCCGGGATCGATCCGATCCGGACGGAACGTATGTATAGTCGTATGTTACCCGGCAAGTGTTATGCAGCGGGGCTCGCCACCCGCGTTGCACGTCACTTTGCCTTGAGACTATAACCTGTCCCTCGTGGCACCACGCCAGTGATCTCTATGTATATTTAAACCTGTTGCATACTAACTTGTGTCTTCGTTTCAGGGAAGGCATGGTAAGTATTGTGCAGGTAATTCAGACGGGCAGGTAAAATCCACCGAACGGTGGCACGTTCATTTCAGTAAATTCAATATGCTGCTTACTTATAAATGAACTAAGGCAAGATAGAAACCCACAAATATGCATGCTTCATTAAACAACGTGTTGATTGGTATAGTCAAGCTAGCTCACCTTCACCAGCATGTTTCGATATGCTGACCCTCGTTGAAACAGGTTCTCCGCACCAAGGCGAACCGAGCGAGGAGCCGAAGTCGTCTTCCCGATCCAGTCCAACTGTTGGCGCATCTTCACCGCGCCTTTGAAGCCTTTTGAAGTCCGAAGCTGCAACTCTTCATACACAAATGCAGCTCCGTGGCAAAGCTATCCTCCAGCCTGGAGGTCTATATCGTTTTGAGTTTATAAAGGGATGTAATGTACAGGACTGCTATCTCATTTTGAGTCATCTCTTTTGTAAGCCGTTCGGCATATTAGCTAACTCGTTCAAGAGTTTGTAATAGATGTTCATTATCAATAAAGAGAGCTTTTCTATGTTTTAAATCTGTGTTTCAATTTATCTGCGTACTCTGAATATGTGCTTGCTATGCAAATCATTAAAGCCTTGTGCGGGCGCAAATCCAGGCCCGTATGGCGGTCACGATTCGGGGGACGCCTCAAACGATTCTACGAAATCGGGTCGTGACATAGTGGTATCAGAGCACAGATTCAAGTTCCTTAGACTTCGTGCTGGAAAAGTTCCTTTAACGATCAATTCCTGTGCGAACTCTTGAACTCGCTAGGCCAAAATGAGATACGTTCATGCAATAAGTCCATAATACATTATGATCCTAATGTAATTTACCTTCTTTTGAAGGAATGGATCCAGCGCAATCTGCAGCGCAAGCACCGAACGAAACACAAGAAAGCAGTTCGGGCAATTCGGGAAGCTCTCGAAGCCAAAGAGGCATGTCTCAAGTCGACCCGCTTGAGAGGGTAATGCAAATGTTAGAATCGCAATGACAACGAGACGATGCTCGCCAAGACAAGCTCGAGAGTAATCTAGAGACCCGATTCTCAGTCCAACAGAAGCAGGTCGATGCCCTGCAACAAATCATTCAGACTTTGGCTGCCAACCATTCCGCTGCAACAGCAACGACTCCGGTAGAACAGCCCGTGCTTGAAGTAGAGACGCCACAAATTCCAAGGCCGAAGGACGTGACTGCCTTCAACTTGGGACACTTCAAGAAAGTCTGCAACATCCCGTTCAACGGGACTGATGACCCAGTGGTAGCTCTAGATTGGCTAGCAGAACTTGAAGATCACTTCGCTCTGCTAGAGGTCCCCAAAGATAAGCGCGTCGCCTGCGCGCAACTACAGCTTCGCCTCAACGCACACGATTGGTGGGACGTGCATCGACGATCTCTCCAATTTGATCACGGAGAGGAGGCGATCTCGTGGACGACCTTTCGTGCCGCGTTCGAAGAGGAGTTTATACCCCCTCCAGTACAACGTCAAATGGAAAATGACTTCGTGCAACTGAGGCAAGGCAGGATGACAGTTAAAGAGTATTCCGCCGAATTCAACCGACTCTCCAAATTCGCTAGGGCCTATTTACCTGATGCAGCGAGTCGAGCTAGAAGGTTTGAAGGTGGTCTCCGTCCTGCCATCCATTCGCACGTGGTCAATAATCAGTACGGGACAATGCGTGAAGTCATGAATCACGTCCTATCTCTCGAACCATAATATCCTCACGTTTCTGTCGGCGCTGTGCATACATCCAGTCACAAACGCCAAAGCGACGATGGAGGAAACAATGCTGCAAAATGACATAATGACGGTGGTCGCCACAAAGGGAACCAGAGACCATACTGTGATTTTTGTAGAAGACGTGGGCACACTACTGATAGATGTTACAGCAGAAAAGGTCTATGCTTCAACTGTGGCGGGCCAGGCCACGTAGCTCGGGATTGTCCACTCTCCTCTAAGCTCCTGCCTCAACCCAATAACCCCTAACGGTTGGTTCTATTCCTAAGTTTCGGGACGAAACTTCCAATTGGTTGGATAGGATATAGCGTCCCGTTCCTCCTATTCGAGGAGCGCGGCTAAGAAACACAAACGGTATCGTTCGATCGGGATAGATTGAATTAAGAACTCGTCCTCGTTATGGATTTGTTTCTTCGGAATCGATTCCCATATTCAGTGGACTGCGCCCCAAGGATCGGCTTAGCGGCAGAGTCAGGAGGGACCTCTCCGCTGCTATCTTTTATTGCCTCGGTTTTCGATGTCGCTTGTTGCTTTCGTGCTTTGAGTTGGTTTTGGGATTTGCTTGTTTTCCTTGAACGGTTTCGATGGTTTTTATTGTTTTCGTTCATTGAACTATATTTCTATTCCGAGATTGGAAAGAGAGGAAGAAGTATTAATCGAGCTGTTCGTGTGCAGGTGAACGAGCAGTAGGCGGCTTGCGAGCGGAGTCGTGAAGCGCCTATTTCTTTCTCCCTTCCTAAATCTAAGTGAGTGGCTACCAACCCGATTAGCTAGCCCTGCTTCCAAGCTTCACTCCTTCGCCCCGATCAAACGATACCAAGTAATAATAAAAGAAACCAAGATAAAAGAGAATAGACTTGGTTTATTATGCTTGTCAACTAAACTTATGAACGGTTACCATCCTGAATGCTAGTTCGTTTATAACTGTGCTATGAATCGTGCTAAGTATGGAATATGCTTGTTATGAAATAAACTGTCCGGAAGACTATGCAAACCGTTATGCTATGGAACTATTCTATGAGTGCTATTCGATCACGGACAACTCGTGCACAAGGTATGTTATGAGTTCCGCGGACGGTCACCGGGGCGCCGGGATCGATCTGGACGGAACGTATGTATAGTCGTATGTTACCCGGCAAGTGTTATGCAGCGGGGCTCGCCACCCGCGTTGCACGTCACTTTGCCTTGAGACTATAACCTGTCCCTCGTGGCACCACGCCAGTGATCTCTATGTATATTTAAACCTGTTGCATACTAACTTGTGTCTTCGTTTCAGGAAAGACATGGTAAGTATTGTGCAGGTAATTCAGACGGGCAGGTAAAATCCACCGAACGGTGGCACATTCATTTCAGTAAATTCAATATGCTGCTTACTTGTAAATGAACTAAGGCAAGATAGAAACCCATAAATATGCATGCTTCATTAAACAACATATTGATTGGTATAGTCAAGCTAGCTCACCTTCACCAGCATGTTTCGATATGCTGACCCTCGTTGAAACAGGTTCTCCGCACCAAGACGAACCGAGCGAGGAGTCGAAGTCGTCTTCCCGATCCAGTCCAACTGTTGGCGCATCTTCACCGCGCCTCTGAAGCCTTTTGAAGTCCGAAGCTGCAACTCTTCATACACAAATGCAGCTCCGTGGCAAAGCTATCCTCCAGCCTGGAGGTCTATATCGTTTTGAGTTTATAAAGGGATGTAATGTACAGGACTGCTATCTCATTTTGAGTCATCTCTTTTGTAAGCCGTTCGACATATTAGCTAACTCGTTCAAGAGTTTGTAATAGATGTTCATTATCAATAAAGAGAGCTTTTCTATGTTTTAAATCTGTGTTTCAATTTATCTGCGTACTCTGAATATGTGCTTGCTATGCAAATCATTAAAGCCTTGTGCGGGCGCAAACCCAGGCCCACACGGCGGTCACGATTCGGGGGACGCCTCAAACGATTCTACGGAATCGGGTCATGACAGACAGCAGTAGACCTTTT
This sequence comes from Iris macrosiphon, assembly GCA_036927795.1. Lineage (NCBI taxonomy): Eukaryota > Viridiplantae > Streptophyta > Magnoliopsida > Asparagales > Iridaceae > Iris > Iris macrosiphon. The sequence continues at coordinate 152,501,756 of JAYESA010000003.1, forward strand.
GCTTAAGGATAACGTTCACCACTGGTGGAAGGCCGAGAAGAGGCAATATGGCACCGGCCAGACGTGGGAGGAGTTCGGCGAACACTTCAACGAAAGATTTTTCCCTACCAATGTTTGAGATATTCTCTACAACCAGTTCCTTCATCTCAAATAAGAGAATATGACGGTGGATCAGTACAATGCAGAGTTTAGCAGACTAAGTCATTTTGGCGAGATGTTGATTCCTACAGAGCTAGAGAGCCAAGAGATTCCATAATGGGTTATCACCAGATATTGGGAGGTTCACTACTACATAGTCGAGGATATCCCAGGCGGCCATTTTCGAAGAAGCAAGAAGTCAGGAGCTCCTTCTAGAGGAGACACATCAAATGCAGAGACGCACCATACCAACAGCAACACACACTAGAGTGCCCCAGGACAGACCCATTAGACGTCCCTTGGCACATCAGCAACATCAACAGAGAGCGGGACCTTATCAGTCTTGAGAGAAGCCTCTTTGTCATCACTGTGGGAAGGTTAGGGCATATTCAGAGAGATTGTTGGACTCGTTTGGGACAGTGTATGAGATATGGGTTTGGACAACACATAGCCAGAGATTGTCCGGAGCAGCATACCTTGGCACTTCCTCAGACGATGCAGAGGCCAGCACTTCCAGCACCGCGACCAGCTCAGCAGATGACGAGGTCAGGAGCACCAGGAACGGGAGCACCTCGACGTCCAGCAGGTGGAGGATTTTAGCGAGGACTACCGCTACCTACTCAGGAGGATCAATTTATGAGGGCCAGGCTGTAAGGACCTCCTCAGAGGACTGGACAGGCTTTTGCTATGTAGATGGATGACACAGAGCAGAAGATTGATGTTATAGCAGGTATTATCCTTGTTTCTACTTTTTTTGCTATGATATTATTTTATACGGGAGCCACACACTCGTTCATATCTTCTAGTTTTATTGCCAAGCATAATATTTCTACTACACCCTTGTCTAGTTGTGTTAGAATTCTTACTAGGGGAGGAGTTGTACCTATTAGTCGTGTTTGTAGATCTTGTTTTGTAGTGATTCATGGCAGAAAGATGAAGGCTCGACCCTTAGTATTTTCCATGCCGAACTTTGATGTTGTTCTTGGGATAGACTGGCTAAGCAAGTATCATGCTTTCTTTGATTGCTGCGGAGGAAGCATCCTCTTTAGAGTACCAGGCCAGCCAGAGCTCGAGTTTGCACGAGTATCCATTGAGATGCATGATGGTGCTCAGATGGCATTGGACAACATCATTTATCACCCTATCATTTCAGAGTTCCAAGACATCTTTCCAGAAGATTTGTCAGGGCTACCTCCGGATAGAAAGGTGGAATTCTCGATTGAGTTGACCCCAGGAGCAGCACCTATAGCGTTGCATATTTATAGACTGGCAAAGAAGGAGATGGATGAGATGAAGGCTCATTTGAAGGAGTTAAAGGAGAAAGGCTTCATTCGACCGAGTGCATCACCCTGGGGAACTCCAGTGTTATTTGTACCCAAGAAGGATGTGTCAGTGCACATGTACATTGACTACAGGGCCTTGAATACTGTGACTGTGAAGAATGTACCCTCTGTCGCACATTGATGACTTATTTGATCAGCTTAGTGGAGTCAAGGTATTCTCGAAGATAGACTTAAGATCGTGATATCACTAGGTGGAGGTGCGGAAGCATGACATTTCGAAGACCGCATTCAGGATGAGATATGGACTCTACGAGTTTATGGTCATGCCCTTTGGATTGACCAATGCTCCAGCTATCTTTATGGACTTGATGAATCGAGCCTTCCATCAGTATTTGGACTAGTTCGTGGTTATCGTCATAGATGACATCCTTGTCTATTCGAAGATCCACGAGGAGCATGAGAAGCACCTGCGGATTGTCTTAGAGACCTTGGGAAGAGAGCGGTTGTATGCAAAACTCAGCAATGTGAGTTCTTTTTGGATAAGGTCTCTTTCCTTGGGTATGTCGTCACTGGAGATGGTATTTCAGTAGATCCAGAGAAAATCTCGGCAATTGAGACATGGCTATTCTAAGTCAGCATCAGAGATGAAGAGTTTTCTTGGACTTGCGGGATATCTGCAGTTCATGGAAAACTTCTCAAGGATAGCAGAGCCTATGAATCGGTTGACGTGCAAGGACCGAGAGTTTATATGGACGGATAAGTGTCAAGCTTCTTTGAGGAGTTGAAGAAGTGACTGACCACAGTGCCGGTGTTGACTATTCCATCAGGATCAGGAGGCTACGTGATCTACAACGACACATCGAAGAAGGGATTGGGATGTGTATTGATGCAGCATGGCAAGGTGATTGCGTATGTATCTAGACAGTTAAGAGTACATGAGAAAAATTATCCAACTCATGACTTGGATCTTACAGCCATTATTTTTGCCTTGAAGCTATGAATCCATTACTTATATGGGGAACGAGTGGAGATTTATACTGACCACAAAAGCCTCAAGTATGTCTTCACGCAGAAGGAGCTGAATATGAGACAAAGATGGTGGCTTGAATTGATGAAGGATTTTGAGATAGAGCTATATTATCACCCGGGCAAGGCTAGCGTAGTAGCAGATGCGTTAAGCCGCAAGCCTATGGCATTATTCTTGATGATGCAGAGGGAGTTACTGGAGGACTTGCAGGAGCTTGGTATAGAGATTGTATTACCCGGATCAGATGGGACACTAGCCAACTTGCAAGTGCAGTCATCGCTAGTAGAGAGGATCATGGCAGCTTTACCTACGGATGCTAGATTCAGGAGGTTGAGAGAAAGGACCGAGACAGGAGAGCAGATGGGATTGCGCATTCATGTTGATGGGACATTGAGATATGGTGATCGTCTATATATTCCTAATGGAGAGCTTCGGTAGGAGCTGATGGCAAAGGCTCATAGTTCGATATATTCTATTCATCTTGGAGGCACCAAGATGTACCGCGACTTGCGACAATATTTTTTATGGCATGGGATGAAGAGGGAGATAGCTCACTTTGTGGCCAAATATTTGGTGTGTCAGTAGGTCAAGGTTGAATACCAGAGGACAGCAGGGTTACTGCAACCACTTCTGTTTTTTGAGTGAAAGTGAGAGCATATCACTATAGACTTGGTCACGGGATTTTCGAAGAGCCCAAATGGACGAGATGTTGTTTGGGTGATTATGGATCGACTCACCAAATTCGCTCATTTCTTGCCTTTTCAAGTTGGCCAGTCTACAGAAGCTTTGGCTGACTTATACATGAGACAGATCGTGAGATTACACAGTATTTTGGTTAGCATTATGTTAGACAGGAACTCGTATTTTACATCTCACTTTTGGAGGAGAATACAAGAGAGTCATGAGACCCGTCTGAAGTTCAGTACGTCTTATCATTCGCAGACAGATGTACAGTTAGAGCATACCATTCAGACGTTGGAGGATATGTTGAGAGCATGCATGATGGACTTTGGAGGATCATGGAAGGATCACCTACATCTTGTGGAGTTTTCCTACAACAATAGCTATCAAGCAAGCATCCAAATGGCTCTGTTTGAAGCTTTCTATGGAAGGAAGTGTAGGTCTCCCGTGTGTTGGAACGACGTGGGAGAACGTCAGATCTTGGGGCCAGAGTTGGTTGTCAGCACTGTGGAGAAGGTCAAGAGGATACATGAGTACTTGCGAGCAGCGCAAGACAGACAAAAGCAGTGGGCAAATCTTCATCGTCATCCTTTGGAGTTCAAGGAAGGTGATCATGTCTTTTTGAGGATATCACCAACCAGAGGCACTATTCATTTTGGGGGACGCGGCAAGTTGAGTCCAAGGTACATTGGACCATTTGACATATTAGAGAGAGTTGGAGAAGTTGCGTATCGACTGGCACTACCACCTTCGCTTGAGGGAGTGCATGATGTATTTCATGTGTCGCAACTACAGCGATATGTGGAAGATAGAAGTCATATTCTCGATCACTCCGAGATTACCATTGGGCTGAGCTTGTCATACCAAGAGCAACCTGTGGAGATTCTTGATCGTCGAGAGAAGGTGTTGAGGAATCAGTCTATTCATTTGGTTCGTATGGCATGGAGACATCATTCGTCAGGAGAATCCACTTGGGAGCGCGAGGATAACATGCTCAAACGTTTTACATATCTGTTCGAAGATCAAGGTATAATCTTACTTTGTTCTTTCCTACCGTATACTATTCTCGTTTTTTTATCGTATGTTAGCTTTAATTTCAAGGACAAAATTTGTGTATGTTGGGTAGAATGTAACCTCCCCTAATTTTCTAAGATTTTTTTTATACAATAATAGGAATAATAGTACGTACTGACAACATAGTAATAATTAGTAGTAGTTATAACAATAATAAATAAATACAAATAATAAAATACAAATAATTTTCTCTACAAATAATAGTTATATAAATATATTGGCTAATGATTGTGTATACATTTAGTTGTATATATAGGTATATTTATATATAGTAGTTAAAGAAAAGAAAGGAAAAGAAAAAAAGAAAGAATATAAACCAAAACCCTAGTCTTAAGCCTAACACTAATCCTAAACTTAAACTGCGACCCAGGTTTCCCTTCCCCGTATGGAACACTCCCTCACCCACAGACATCAACCCGAACCCGTAACTTTCCTCTGTCTCCCCTATATATATACCAATATCTGATTCGAAACCCTAACCCTAACCAACGAGACCGCCTCCAGACCTTCCCCTTGTAACACCCCGTTCCGCTCAAGCGGACTGTCGTTTTAAACGGCAATAGTGCAGCAGTCCCGACCCGCCTTGCCTCAAACGAGAAGCAAAGGATATCCAGACTTGTCCCTACAGGAATTCGGCTTAGGCTTTCAGAGGCTCGCTTGACATATCGCTCTACCGAGGCGAATCATCGCTAAGGTGGGTGGCTACGGTGAACTTGTCTTTGCTTAGCCAGCACACATAAAATCTAGAATATTCATGCTAGTCGCTAGGTAATTCACCCCCTGTATGCTAATAAATCCAACGCACCTAGCTAAGGGAATAATCCCAACTCGTATTGCTTATGCTAGAATATGAAAATTGAAATACTGCTTGTATTCAGACCCTCACATGCCAAGTCCCCAAACGATCTAACTCTCGGCTTACCTTCGGGTCCGAGCAAACGTGCCTATTTATGTTCCTTAAAAACGCATGCTTGTCTGCTTGAATGTTGCATTGTTTTCATCCAAACCTCGGAAGACTACAAAGTAGTCATTCCGTGCCTGAATGAACCCGCAAGTATTCGGGACCGTTAGGTCACCAAGGCAGTTCCCGATCCAGGGGACTGCATCATGTCAAGTAAATGAATCATACTCCAGTGGCAAGACTCATTCAGGTATTCGGATCTCTCTGCAAGTCTCTCTCGAGCGGGCTTACATCAGCCCAGGAGACTGTGTATATCCAATAGCTAAATAAATCATGCATTACTGCTCGTCGTGTGCTCGTGTTGCCTTAACTGCATGAAGTATGAATTAATAATCGTGTTCGATCATGGACAACTTGTGCACAAGGATATAAGTTCTGCGGACGGTGCTGGGGCACTGGCACCGATCCGATTTGGGCAGACTTCGTGTGTAGTCATCGTGTGCGGACTGGATAGCTTGCAATGCATCATGTGTTATCGTGTATCCAATATGAGCTCCCATTGCATGCTATCCATGTCCATGACTAGTCCATTATGGCATCAAGCCAGTGATCATCGTGTGCAATTAACTTGTGGCTTAGTCATCGTATGCGGATGGGATAACTTGCAGCTCATCGTGTGTTCATCGTGTGCTCTCGTTGCATGTTATCCTTAACCATGACTCTGTCCACCTCGTGTGTTTAAAATTGAACAAATATAACCATACTCATGTTTGCATATGTTATTGCCCCTGAATGTATATACATGCCCGTGCTTGAATTAATCATGTTTGCCTTGGACAGGGAAGGAGAAATGGTAAGTTGGTAAGTCTCGTCGTGTTTCCTCAAACATCGTACGACGCACTGCCCGACACGTTAGGCTATTCAATGTTTGCATAAAACTGATCCTAAGGCAACTAGAAAGACAACTTAATAGTTGTGCACGGAACCTGTATTATGTGTTTGGATTTGTCGAGCGGGCGAGTAGCTTCCCCACCAGTGCATTCAATGTACTGATAATCCACCAGTTTGTATGCAGGGTGCAGGAGAACCTCGTTCGGTGCGAATGCCTCCTTCGTGCATGCTAAGGCGTGAACATCACTCCGAAGCAACGATGCGTCCGAAACTGAAGCACATATATAAGACATAATATTGTGAACATCGCCTGATCATCGCCTGTACAATCATTCTACAATTGTAGCCACTTGGCACGCTTTATGTTTCAGTGAGAGATACTTGAGCGACTTATAATCTCGGCTATACGCCGCCTGTAATACTTATTCATATTAATAAAATAGCTTGCTTTACTTCAACTTGTGTTTCAATGCTTCTGCTATATTGTCGACTCAGTGAACCTGTTACCGATCGCCTATGCGTTCATGACTCCGCTGCACTCAGACAATCTGTACTACTCTGTGGCTTAGAACTCTTACCGCCAGCCAATGAATCACGGCCTTGCACGGGCGTGGCTCACGCTCGTGTGGCATCACGCCCGGATGGGTCAAGCGATCGTTCTGCGGGAGCGCTGGCGAGGGTGATTCCCGCCTAGCGGGAACGACCGATTGCCTGCGGGAGATCGGGGCGTGACATGTTGGTATCAGAGCCTGGCTTCTACGCCTTTGAACTTTAATTCGAAAATTTCTATTTCGAAAGCTCGTTCGTGGGTTATGTGCACGCTCTCTCTCAATGCCTCGATGGGATGTTCCAACAATAAGTCTAAATACTTTCAAAATGCATTTTGAATGAAATGATATGCTTGCTTGTATGTTGTTGTGCTGCGAGTGGCCTTTGTGCCAACCTGTGCGAACCCTTGAGAGTATCGTAGTAGCTTGTCCGATTTTCACTAACCCTAAGTTTGGTTGAATGCATCTATTCGAGGGATGCCTTGAACTAGTGCACCATCCAAGACTTAAGAAAAGGTGAAACTCGAGTGCTAAGACTTCGCTATCACTAAGCTGGTTGACGTGTTCACGCTAGAAGTGCACTTCGAAAGTGCGCACGATCCAGTCTAAGCGATATGCTAATTTCGACGCTTGTGCAAGTGAATATCCAAATAAACAAGTACAATGACTTGTCTAGGATTGCCTCAACCCTAGATTACTGCTTGTCCTCAGTAAGTCTCGAGGACGAGACTTTTTCTAAGTTGGGTAGGATGTAACACCCCATTCCGCTCAAGCGGACTATCGTTTCAAACGACAATAGTGCAGCAGTCCCGACCCGCCTTGCCTCAAACGAGAAGCAAAGGATATCCAGACTTGTCCCTACAGGAATTCGGCTTAGGCTTTCAGAGGCTCGCTTGACATATCGCTCTACCGAGGCGAATTATCGCTAAGGTGGGTGGCTACGGTGAACTTGTCTTTGCTTAGCCAGCACACATAAAATCTGGAATATTCATGCTAGTCGCTAGGTGATTCACCCCCTGTATACTAATAAATCCAACGCACCTAGCTAAGGGAATAATCCCAACTCGTATTGCTTATGCTAGAATATGGAAATTAAAATACTGCTTGTATTCAGACCCTCGCATGCCAAGTCCCCTAACGATCTAACTCTCGGCTTACCTTCGGGTCCGAGCAAACGTGCCTATTTATGTTCCTTAGAAACGCATGCTTGTCTGCTTGAATATTGCATTGTTTTCATCCAAACCTCGGAAGACTACAAAGTAGTCATTCCGTGCCTGAATGAACCCGCAAGTATTCGGGACCGTTAGGTCACCAAGGCAGTTCCCGATCCAGGGGACTGTATCATGTCAAGTAAATGAATCATACTCCAGTGGCAAGGCTCATTCAGGTATTCGGATCTCTCTGCAAGTCTCCCTCGAGCGGGCTTACATCAGCCCAGGAGACTGTGCATATCCAATAGCTAAATGAATAATGCATTACTGCTCGTCGTGTGCTTGTGTTGCCTTAACTGCATGAAGTGTGAATTAATAATCGTGTTCGATCATGGACAACTTGTGCATAAGGATATAAGTTTTGCAGACGGTGCTGGGGCACTGGCACCGATCCGATCTAGGCAGACTTCGTGTGTAGTCATCGTGTGCGGACTGGATAGCTAACAATGCATCGTGTGTTATCGTATATCCAATATGAGCTCTCGTTGCATGCTATATATGTCCATGACTAGTCCATTATGGCATCAAGCCAGTGATCATCATGTGCAATTAACTTGTGGCTTAGTCATCGTGTGCGAATGGGATAACTTACAGCGCATCGTGTGTTCATCGTGTGCTCTTGTTGCATGTTATCCTTATCCATGACTCTGTCCACCTCGTGTGTTTAAACTTGAACAAATATAACCATACTCATGTTTGCATATGTTATTGCCCCTGAATGTATATACATGCCCGTGCTTGAATTAATCATGTTTGCCTTGGACAGGGAAGGAGAAATGGTAAGTTGGTAAGTCTCGCCGTGTTTCCTCAAACATCGCATGGCGCACTGCCCGACACGTTAGGCTATTCAATGTTTGCATGAAACTGATCCTAAGGCAACTAGAAAGACAACTTAATAGTTGTGCACGGAACCTGTATTACGTGTTTGGATTTGTCGAGCGGGCGAGTAGCTTCCCCACCAGTGCATTCAATGTACTGATAATCCACCAGTTTGTATGCAGGGTGCAGGAGAACCTCGTTCAGTGCGGATGCCTCCTTCGTGCGTGCTAAGGCATGAACATCACTCCGAAGCAACGGTGCGTCCGGAACTGAAGCACATATATAAGACATAATGTTGTGAACATCGCCTGATCATCGCCTGTACAATCATTCCATAATTGTAGCCACTTGGCACGCTTTATATTTCAGTGAGAGAGACTTGAGCGACTTGTAATCTCGGCTATACGCCGCCTGTAACACTTGTTCATATCAATAAAAGAGCTTGCTTTACTTCAACTTGTGTTTCAATGCTTCCGCTATATTGTCGACTCAGTGAACCTGTTACTGATCGCCTATGCGTTCATGACTCCGCTGTACTCAGAAAATCTGTGCGACTCTGTGGCTTAGAACTCTTACCGCCAGCCAATGAATCACGGCCTTGCACGGGCGTGGCTCACGCTCGTGCGGCATCACGCCCGGATGGGTCAAGCGATCGTTCCGCGGGAGCGCTGGCGAGGGTGATTCTCGCCTAGCGGGAACGGCCGATTGCCTGCGGGAGATCGGGGCGTGACACCCCTTACCCCGTCGACGCCGTACGTCTGCCGCTGATCGCCAGAGACCCCCGCCATCGCCGCTGCACCGCGCTCGTCCGCCACGGAACACCCGATTATGTCCTTTCGAGCACTGACAGGTACCCATGTTTACACTCATATTTTTTCATACACACTTCACCGATTTTCGATCAAGATGTTTAGATTTAACCACAACATGAACACATTCTAATGTCTTCAATTAGTTTTATTCAAACTGCCCTATTTCTGATGTAAAGTTATCAGAAACTTTCCAAAAAATCTATTGTTTTAGATATATGTAAATTGACAGTTTTCAAAACCAACATACTATTTTGGAAGGCAATTTTCTCCCAATCGACCCAAAAAAAATTTGAATTTCTTTTTCTAACGCAAAGTCAATATAACCAGGATTAAAATGACCTATTGTTTGTACTTATTTGATTATTAATTATGTATTAAAAATTATGTTAAAATTTACGAAAACAGCTTTTCAAGAACTTGAATTTTTTGATACGGAGTGCGTCCCGACAAACCGGACCACCACGTCACATACCAATTGCACCGAAAGGAGCGTATGGTATATCCTAACATGCGAGCTTTCGCGAAAGTTGATTTGAACGCGTGTGCGCGTCGGAATCAACCCGTATCCATAAAAGTCTCATGTATTGACATTTTTGTAAAATTTTCTATTAGTTTGTGCAGGCTCATCGAAATGCGACAAAACTTGTGCCATTGGATCCGTGGAATCACGTTGGTCCTGTGACCTAAGTTTCATGCATTCTGAGACAGTTGACCGAGCCGTCTATTCGCGGGCCCTACGGTTTAACTTGACGGGCAAACTTGTGATCGGCTTACCGGAATCCAAAATTAGATATACCCTTGAGTTTGTATCATTGTTTAGGATTGGTTTGACCTATAATTTGTCCTATTTAGAGACCTTTACCCCAGGCACGCATTTCGGTACAAAGTGGGCCACTTGTGGACCCCGCTTTGATCTGAAATTACCTTTTTGCTCCTGTGTCCAAATTGGACGAAATGGTAGAGTGTTCTGACTATCTCACTGATTCTGGAGATGTTGGTGATGTTTATTTTAGCATCCGAAGATTTTCATTCAGATCCCCTACTTTTCAATTTTTTGGGATCATCGTCTGGACATCTACATTACACAAATTTCTTGCCAGACAAGTATACCTTGTCATAGTACTGTTTAGTTACATTCCTTTGCTGCATATTTATCTTATGTTGTTTATTTTTATTTATTTTACTATATATAAAACTGCGCTTCCAAGAAAGACTTTGATGCAAACGATGGTTACGTCGCCTTTTGTCCTTTATTATATTATGCATATTGACCTAGTTTTACGAGACCATCCCATAAGTTGAGGCATCATTATGTTTCAATGGCCGTGACATATTTGTTACACGAGTGTGAGTCTCATTTAGGACACGGACTTGCGTGATAGGCTGGCCACCTGTACGTAAAGATAGTGCGATGGTTAAGGAATAACTGTTAATATAATTATCATGTTTAGCGGACTTAGTGTAGTGCCCCGCTCTGCATCGGCACTATGTATCAAGGTGAGCGGGCAGAACTTCGTTCTCTGATTCTTGCACGTCTTAATAATAAATCTGAGTTTTTGAATGCTTGTTTGCTTAAAGATAGTTTCATAAGAGAATGATAGAACCTCCCTTGCATGCTTAATAAAGAACTCATATAGCTTGTCATTGAAACGAACTTGTCTGCTTAACTAAGAATCTTGAAACGTTTGTCTAAGAGTAAGAGTTTGCATGGACATGTTCCACTATCGCTTGTGCTTCGCGAGAACCATATTGTATGCTTGAACTTGTTCAGTGAGGGCGGCTAGTCCGCAACAAAGATATGTAGTCTGATGGTTCGTCTTGTCTGCATCCTTGAGTTTATTTGATAGTATTTCATGCATTCGCATTGGTCGGACAATGGCTATAGGTGAAGAGATGCACCTTGGTCACGGCTACTACAGAGATAGTAGAAAGCAACCACGAGTCACAGCTGCCAATAGCATCAGATAAAAGAGTCATTGGTTAGCTGGATCAACCGCTACCGATCCTGAGTTACTCGGGGACCGCACTGCATATAAGATAGTTCATTGTGTTGGCTTGATAGAGGACTGCCCCTAGATATGCATTTGTTCCTAGATGTGCATTTGTCCCTAGAGTCTTTGAGTATAACTCACGAGACACGCTGCGCACACCCTGATAACAGAACAATCGGCTTGTCTTGTCTGCTTGCTTATATCGAATATGAACTTTATTTTCAAAGATGTTTTCAAAACAAAGTAATATGACTCCGTTCTTATGCTGCATGTAACGAACATAGGTAAAACTAGAAAGATCACTAGTAATATAATATTTTATAACATGATTACTTAGTGTTGGTTTTAGTGAATGTTTGCTTCTGTTCAGTTATTTATACTCACCAGTACTTATAAAAGTTCTGACCCACCAACAGTTTACTTGCTTGCAGGTACTGGATCATCGGAGGGGGCGATAGGCGTGCCTCATCCCCAAGACCCAAAAATCTGGTTTCGATTGCCTCGAGTTGCTTTCGTATAGAGGGGCATAATGTATGGAACGATGCCATTGTATTAATAAGAGAAACCCAGTCCCTCGATTTGCCCCGAATACTCAGATGGATAAATGCTTGCAACAATGTCCCTCCGCTGCTTACTCGATAGATGCGATGATAGCCAAACTTTAATGATATTGCTTGTGCGGGTACAACCCCAAGCTCGCACGGTATTACGTCCCGGTATCAAACGGCCATACGAGCCCCGCGGGAGCGCCGAGGCACGGTGATTCGCGTCCGGTCCCGGCGGAGGAATGGTGGTCGGGAGGCCCTCGGGACCGGGGCGTGATACTTAGCAGTTACTAGAGGTGTTGCGTGTTATGGATGTGACACGTTAGTAGAATTGGGTGGAAAGAACAATGAGTAAGCGTATGTAACTCCTTTACACTTTACCTTATTCACCCGTACGTTTCGCTGGAGACGCGAGGTTTATAACCCTATATTTACTTGGTGGCCTCTGACATCCGTGACGTTACACACATGGCCCCTGGATCTCCAAGAGAACTATTCCTATCCCATTATTTTTAGCTAGATAGTCCATATGCGGGAAGTTGTTCTTAAATTGCATTTCACATAGACATATTAGGTGACCATGTTGGATATTTTATTTTCAGTACATTATTGGCATATTTCTATGTATCTTGTTACGTCCCTCTGAGGACCTGGTCTCTTTCCAGGTATAGACGAGCAAGATTATCCGCAGGAGTTCGGACCGGGATCTGATGCATCATTCTCTATTGAGGAGGTCTTACCCTCTGAGCACTCATGACTACTTCATAGATGATGGATCTTTTAGCTGCTGTTTCTTTATTTGATATTAATTTATATTAGAGTTTTGATCTCCTCTATCATTTTAGTTGATTTAGTCGATTGATAGTGGATTTGTCTCCACCCGACTATTATTCTTTTACTACTTAGTACTTGAGACTTCTTCAGTTATTTATTTTGATATTTTTTACTTGTGCCTGTGGATGAGATATATATGCCTGTGACTTGTGTTGACAATATATGTACCACTTGTGAATTAGTTATTCATATACAGTGCACGTATGTGTTATGATTTTTCTAACATATTGGAGTGTCATATACATACGGCTGGCATGCTACGTATTTCTAATCTTACGTATTTTAGGATTAGGACGTGACATTAATATTATTACTAACACTAACTATTTTAACCATAACCCTAAGTTTAGCCAAAGCAAAAATTTTATAGAAAATTAACCTTAACCATAACCCCAACCCTACAATTTTTCTATTCCTAACCCTAATACTAATATTAACTGTTTTAACCATAAACCCAAATATTTTTATAAACCTAATACCATTACTAATACTAACTATTTTAATATCATTATATGAGAAAATAGGGACCGACTCAATCTAAGAGAGATTGATCGTCCGTTCTATCGACAATTAGACAAGAGAGGTCGATGAAATTGTTATATCAATATAAACTTTATTTGAATGTAACTATCTTTTATTTCAATAAAATTATATATTTTTCTCATAAAATGAAACTATTTAAAAACTGTGATTATGCCTTCATTCTCTTGGTTGGTTTGTACATCTCCTTCTATTGTGTCCTAAACCATTGCAGTTACTACATCGAAGATCTCTTGAAGATTGATCATTCGCTATGATCCGGTTCTTCTTTGGTCTTTCCGCCTTGCGTTGTACATTTGTTACTCCAATGTGACCTCTAACCAATGTACTTTGGAGATTGTAAGGGATTGAAATTGTAAATACCCTGACTTTTTTATAATTTTAATTATTGGAATTATGAATTTTTGAGATTAAGAAAGATTTTTCTGTAATTAGCTAATTATAATAAATATTCGTTCATGGTTTTATAATTATGTGTATTTAATTAATTATTAATATAGTACAGAAAATATATTTTTGGTGTACAACTAATATTAGAGTATTGTGTAATTTTTTTGGAATTTATTGTGGTCCAAAACTTTTTAGATGGCCATATATATATATATATATATATATATATATATATATATATATATATATATATATATATTGGTTTAATTAAACCAACCTAACCCAAACCAAACTAAACCAACCAAACCTGAATCCTATAACCCAATAACCCGAACCCTAAACCCACACACCCACTGCTACAGTAACTTTCCTTCCCCTTCCCAAACGACCGCAGCCCCGACCCCCTCGATTTCTCTTCTCTGTAACCTCCCCGACCCCCTCCTCTTCATCTCCCCGTAACCTCCCTCCTTTACCCCTATATAGAGACCACAGCAGACCACCCCCACCACTATCATATCCTCTATCATTACGATGAGTCATTGACCGCCACCGACGTCGGACCGCCGCCGCATGCTGCCGCGAAGAAGCCCGCTCCGACATCCCGAGCAACAACCCACAACGAGGTACACTACTTCTAGCCCCTGTATCTCCCTGCACAGTTAACTAAATATCGACCCGTCAAATCCTATGCAAAGACCACATGACCCCCTTGAACCCTGTATAATTAGTTCGGTATATCGTGTCCTGTGACAATCGCAATTCGCAACGCAAAACAGGGAAAAATGATCCAGTTTGTAGTTCAGAAACTGCTCCAATCACCCATGTTCATGACTGATTTTCTTCTAACCTAGTTAATATTTATAAATTCTACTTGAACAATAATTTAGACAACATAACCAAGATTTAATCTCTTCAATTAGTTTATTTTAATTCGTTGTATGATGTATTTTAATTGCTGTTGAAATATGTCAAAAACTTGATTTTCTAAACCCAAATTTTTCCGAAACGGGGTGCGTCCCCCTAAATGAGGCAACTTTGCCGTGTCCGAATTATACCAAAAGGTGTGTATCGTCAATGCAGACGTGTAGAATTTCACGAAAGTTGATTTGGAAGTGCGTGCACACCAAAATCAACGTGTATCTGTCGAAAAGCCTCGTATCGGCCTATTCTGACACTCGTCATAATTTCATGTGTGCTTGTCATTTCGCAACAAAACTTGCGCTATCGGATTCGCAGCGTTACGCTAGTCCTGTGACCCAAGTTTGGATCAATTCTGAGAACGTTGACGAAATACCGTTTTGTGGGTCCCACGGTTCTACTTGACGGACGATTTTGTGACCGGATCATCGAAATCCAGTTCTAGAGATTTTGTTGGGGTCATATCATCATTCTGGACTCGTAGACACTAAGTTTGACGAATTTGGAGAACTTTATCTCTGGTATATTTTTTGGTACAAAGTGGACAACATGTGGACCCCACTTTGACCAGAAACTGTCAATTCTGTTCCTGTGTCCAAATTGGACTTATAGGTAGTCAATCCTAGCTATTTCAAGTTTTCTGAGAGCAATAGTAATATTTGTTTTAGCATCCGAAGGCGTACTTAGAGATTCCACTTATATCAGAGCAACTGACGGAGCTCAGAACGCAGGCAAGTGCACCTTGCCAACTTGCAGTAGATCTTGTGATATTATTTGTTTGAGTTCTTTCTATATACTTCTGTGTTGTACCTGTTCAATCTAGGACCGTGAGATATTGCTTAGCGTTCGAACAAGATTCGGGTGTCGACGTCGTACGCGGAGTCGTGTAATGTCACTTAGAGAGTTGATACCACGATCCTATATATTTTTACGTGCTTGCTTTATCAAGTACGTCATACCATAAGACACTTGACACTATTTATGTGATAGAATATTTCCTGAATTATTCATGGTGATTCTGTATAGGCTTACAGTATTCGTGACATGAGACTTGCACATACATAGATATCATTATGACTTGTTGTACTAGCTAGAGGTCATGATCTTGCGTGTTATGGACATGAGACATGTGATTACATTGGGTAGGGAAAGACACACATGCTACAAGCTGATTATATATATATATATATATATATATATATATATATATATATATATATATATATATACTTTATTATTGAGGTGCTTTAGTCTCTATATCAGATCTTGGCCCATTGCGTGATATTCTTGCTGCTACGGGCTCCCCAACACAGAGCTTGTAGTGGCCTCAGCCTGAGTACTAGTGATGCTCTCATTTGCATTTCACATAGCTGGTTACATAGCTTGCCATGAGAATTTAATTTTTGTATATACTGTATTTTATTTGGCTTGAGTGTTTCTTGTACCTTGCTATGTCCCCTGAGGACCTGGATCCGGATTATGTCTCCAGGTACAGCAGAGGAGGAATACCCCAAGATTTACGGGATATGAGATAACTCTGGAGCAGTACTGGCACCAGAAGACGAGGGTGCGCCAGAGAATTTTTTCTGAGTATTCTGTTACATACTCAGTTATTTATGCTTAAAGTTATTTCATATCTTGACTCATGGACATGTATTAATTTATTCTCTTTTCTTATTTTATCTGGTTGTTCCCCGAGACACTACATATGTTGACTTAATGATGGACTATTTTCTTTATCTATTATCTTGATTAGTCTATCATATTTAGTTGTGTTTCTTTCTGTGGATGAGATTAGAATTATTCTGTGATAGATGGTGTAGACTGTATTTATATTTATTACAGCTTAAGTGCACTCTAACGGGTCCATTAAATTGGGTTTGCCCATTGGAGTTGTGCTGCTGGCCATTGCCACGTGGCTAGTCCCTTGGTATTGGGACTGGGGCATTACAAAAATTGGCTTCAGGTGCTGCTCATATACGCTTCTTAATGCTTCCTTAAAAAAAATATCTGGATAAAAACTCTCGATGCTAATATTTTTAGACTTACATGCATAATATGCATGTACACATGGAAGCAAAGTATGATACTACTTTAAATATGAACAAGATTTTTTATCTAAGTCTACAACATATGTTCTATTTGTTTTATAATCTAATATTTCAAACAAATATCTAACTATATTCAACGTTTGCAGCCGATGATTTTCATTTATGATAAAAGCCATAGTTTGCAACATCTTCGGACAATAATCAGTTTAAAGATTTTTAGCTTTTTGTCGGTTCTTGTCCTGAAGTGTTATAATTTTGGCTCGAATCCCATCAAGTAGTGTTGTTATTAGTTTATCACGTAAATTTTTAATCCAGTTATTGAAGCATTCAACAAGGTTCGACGTGTTAATACCTAATATGGGACAAGGAGAATATGCTGTTATCTAGTGTAAAAAAATACGAGTTTCATCATTTACTCCAACGAGCCAATTATAAACATCTATGTTTTCAGCTTTAATCTTTTTTCAAACAATAGTTTGCATCTGTTTCATTATAACATCTAGCAAAATAGTCTAAACTACGTTGAGAATGGGGAAACCTGAAGACTTTTTTCAAATTTTGTTTAAAATATTGAATACAAAAAAAAGACGATTCTGGAAAGATATCACGCATAACCCTTATCAATCCTTTCTGTTTATCTGATATAAAAGAAATTTTATTCCATGCATCAAAATATTTTTTAAAAGATGTTCTCAAACCGTTTAAAGACCAACTCCAAGAATCAGTATTTTCACTTGTCACGCCCCAGTCCCAAAATATGCAGGACTAGGAATACGTAACATGCCAGCTACGCATTCGACCAGACTCTAGTCCGACTCGAATACGTATAAGCTGTATTATAATGGTCATTATCTAAATAATCAAGTAAATACAAATATCTATGCCTCAATCCACAATGATCAGAATACACAAGAATGAGCTACATGTGCTAAAGTCGGCCGCCCAGTAACATACAAACTCGAATAGACTCGAGAAAGAAATATGAGTCTATAAAACTAGGCTACATCAGCAGATGAATAAACAATATAAATAAATAACCATAACTCCGGTAGAAATGATATAAGTACCTGGTACTAATGCCTGCAAGACAAGCGACTCCATCAGCAACTCCAAAGGCTCCATTACCGTCTAAGCTGCAAAAACTGGCAGGGGACAAGGTCCTCAGAGGAACGTAACAAGGTACAAGAAATAATATGCCAAAAGTAAAACAGTATAATGCCACATACTCAAGGGTAAACTACTGTACCATCTATGTGATATGCACGTGAGAGCATCACCCGTACTCAGGCTGAAACCACTACAAGCTCTGTGTCGGGGAGCCCATAGCAATAAGTAGTATCACGACTCCAGTATATGTGCCAAAGCACCTCCAATAGTATCACAACTCTAGTATATGTGCCAAAGCACCTCCAGTAGTATAGTATATATATCAATAATCATCCTGTAGTATAGTGTGTCTCTTCCCACCTAATGTAACCTTACGTCTTATGTCCACAACATCTCATATCCATAACACACAAGATCATGACCTCTAGCTAGTGCAACGAGTCATAATAATATCCATATAATATACAAGTCTCATGTCACGAATCCTGTAAGCCTATACAGAATCACCATAAATAACTCAAGAAAGATTTTGTCACATAAAATATTGTCAAGTGTCCTAGGGTATGGCGTACTTGGTAAAGCAAGCACGTAAAAATAGGATCGTGGAATCAACTCTCTAAGTGACGTTACTCGACCCCGCATATGACGTCGACACCCGAATCTTGTTCGGACGCTAAGTAACGTCTCACGGTCCTAGGTTAGACACACACATTACACATATCAAATAACTATAATAACTCAATAAGATAATGAATGCAAGAAATTGTTATACATCATGGCAAGGTACACTTGCCTGGGTTCTGAACTTCGTCAACTGCTCCTGGGAAAGTGGAATCTGCACGTACACCTCTAGTTGCTGAAACAAACATCACCATTGTTCTCAGAATACTAAAAATAGCTAGGATTGACTACCCATAAGTCCAATTTGGGTACAGGGACAAAATTTGACAGTTTTGGGTCAAAGTGGGGTCCACATGTGAACCACTTTGCACCAAAAAATGTGCCAAAGATCAAGTTCTCCAAATTCGTGCCACTCAGTATCTATGAGTCCAAAACGATGATACGAACCCAAGGAAACGTCCAGAACTGGATTCTGATGAGCTGATCACGAAATCGTCTATTACGTGGAACAGTAGGGCCCACAAAATAATATTTCGTCAACGTTCTCAAAATTGAGCCAAACTTGGGTCACAGGACTAACGTAACACTGTGAATCCGAATGGCGCAAGTTTTGTTGCGAAATGACAAGCACACACGAAGTTACGGCGAGTGTCAGAACAGGCCGATACGATATTTTTCGACGGATACACGTTGATTCCGGTGTGCACGCACATCCAAATCAAGTTTCGCGAAAGCTCACACGTCCGCATTTATGTTACGCGCCTTTAGGTGCAACTCGCACATGACGAAGTCGTCTCGTTTGGCGAAACGTACCCCGTGTCGCAAGATTTTTGGTGTTTTAAAAACAAAGTTTTGGTCGTTTTGGAACAAGAATAATTTAACCATTATAGCAAACTAATAAAAACTAAAATAATAGTAAAAATATTGGTTATATTGTAAAGAAGTCCCTTCAATTAATTTTAAAAATAATTAACGAGTTGGTAGAAAATTGGACATGAACATGGGTACTTGGACTGAATTTCTGAACTGTTTTCAAACAGTTTTTCGGACAACTTTCGATCGATTTTTCGATCAAACCGGGGTGCCTAAATTCGTTCAACTTGAAAGAAATTCTAGAGGGTTTGGTTGTGAACATACTAGCGAAGACGGGACGCAAATCGGACGAGCGAGGAGGGCGTAGGCTGCGCGCGAAGGAGGGGTCGCACGACTGTGCGCTGTGCGTAGGGGGGGACGGCGCTGCTTCTGCGCGGCGGCACGGCGGTGCGGGCGATCGCCGGGGTGAAGGAGTGGGTCTGGTAGAGGTGGTGTGGGATTTGGATTAGGGTTTTGGTTTTATATATATATATATATATATATATATATATATATATATATATATATATATATATATATATATATATATATATATATGAGAGGGGGGGTTCCTGTGTACGTGTACGTGGGGGAAAAGTGAGTTGTTTAGAGTTAGAATTTTATTAATGGGTTTGGGTTTGTTAATGGGTAGGGTTAGGTTTAATGGGTTTAGGGTTTTGGTTTTTTTTTTCTTTATATATATATATATGTGTATGGCCATTTAAAAATAGTTTTAGATCTCAATAAATTTCAGAAAAATTATATAATACACTAATAATAGTTGTACACCCAAAGATATATTTTTGCACAATATTAATAATTAATTAAATACACATAATTATAAATTCATGAATATTATATATTATAATTAGTTAAAAAAAAAAATTTCCTTAATCACAATAATTTCAGAATACCAATATTAATAAATTTAAAATTTTAATTCTAAAAATTATGGTGGTTACAATCTACCCAACTTATAAAAAATTTGTCCTCGAAATTAAAAATAAACACAGTAGAAAAGATTTTAGTTAAGAAGGTTGCACTAAAGATGAGGATGCAGTTACCAAATGGAGTCCTACTTTGACGTCGCATTCTAAGAATAAGGGTACGCTTACTCAAGGCTCTACCCAACTTATAAGAATAAAGTTGGCCGCGGAAACTATAGTCATGATTATATTTCTAAGGATTTTTAGAAAGTCTAACTTCAAAGAGGGATTCGAGATGGTAAGGATTTTGTGACCGTTGTCACAGCATATTAAAGAAAATCTATGCACTACCATGGCGTTACTGAGTCAATAACTCTATAAAGAAAGTTTTACCAGTTCTTCTTACTTCTAATTAGGTCATGAGTCTACATGACAATAAAAAATATCATAGCCAAATATAATTAGGGTGAGATGGTACCGAGAAGTTGTTCATTGCATATCATGGATGCCGATGAATGGTTCAACAATAAGCGTCAAAAGGTGATATAACTCATTATGGTATTTTGTATTGTGTAAAGAGTACAAGGGGTTCAATTTAATGCAACACAAGTGTTATAGACGTAGGTTGGCATGAATGGGATACGGGTATATCAGTGGTTGGGATATTTTGGTTGCCTATGTATAATTTAATTCAATTGCAACAGAGTTGGATATAGGATTTAGAAGAAGATATGACACGAATGTTGTGGGGTCTATATGGAGCATGGGTGTGTATATTTGGAAGTAACAGTTGTGTCATCAGTGAGTAGGCTAGTTAGGCTCATGAATGTCAAGGTGGCCGGAAGAATTGAGTCGGTGTTGAGTATTAAAATCGATCGCAACAGAAAAATGATATCTATGTGTCATGTCTGTACAATTGCGTCGCGAATGTCGTGCGACTAAAACAAAACATAGGAAGGCCAGTTTGTGAGTGATAGTCATGTCATAGGTGTAGAGTGACTGGTCTAGGTCATAAGGATGGAAGTTGTTGAAAAGGAAATGATAGTGTTGTGCTCCAAATATCCGAGCCACAACAAAGGGTATCAAGGATACATAAATTAAATAGGTAATTTAATCCGTTTCAGATTCACCTAATTAACACCAAAATAAATTCAAATTTACCCTGAATTTTTAGAAATAATCCTACACTAAAACCAGGTGCTACGATCTACCCAACTTATAAAAATTAAGTTGGCATTAAAACTAAGGTCATGGTCCTGCTAACAAGATTTCTAGATGGGCCTATTTTCTAAATAAGGATACAAGAATTCTAGGATTTGCTGGCCGTAATCAAGAATTTTCTAAAGGAACCTAGAAACTATCAGGGTGTTATTGATCAACAAACTTATAAGAGAAATTACTACACATCCATTACTGCTCTTGTATAGGTCAAGCTTCTATAAGGCAGGAGAAATGACTGAGTCAGATCTAACTAAGGTAAGGTGGTAGAGAGGCTTCGATCATTGATTGACATTGATGACGAAGAGACCAAAAATTTAGGCCACGACAAGAAGAATTTCTGATAAGTCTATATGGTTGAATAAGGCACGATTAGGCTGGTATTTGGAGAATCGAGTCATGGTGACTAGATCAAAGGGATTAGAGTAGAAAAGAACTGATATCTATGGTGATATGGATATTAACACAAGGAGTGGTACCAACTAAGGGATTAATTTTGTAATTAAGGCACAACTAGGAAAAGAGGAATGATCTACTCATTGTTAAAATTAGACAGATCGTTGTTGCAAAAAGCACAAGGCCATATGTGCAACACAAGATAAGAATTTGATAGGAAGGATAGGAATGCAGTCGAGGGGGTAATACAACTAATCCTTAAACTCAATACTCTATTCAATTCTCATGCTAACAATCTACACTAGCTCTAGCATATAGGAATAACCTATCTATCTACCCTACTAAGGGTAATTATCTTCTTAAAACTTTATATCCAACTTGTCTTCTTCCGCCTTGACAAGGATCTGGAGGAAATACCGCGCACGAACGTCCATCTCTCTGAAATAGGGAAAGATGATAAACAATAATAAAGATGTCGAGGGAATGAACGAGTACAATTATGAAGTCCAAGGGCGATAATCAAATGCTAAGAAATTATCAAATCAGTTATGGATTGAGATACTAATACTGCTAATCCTGATTTCAGGCTCGCTAGGTACCGAAAAGTAATCGAAACAATTTAATCAGGACCTGAATTGGCCACCAGAAAATTATATCACGCCCCAGTCCCAAAATACGTAGGACTAGGAATACGTAACATGCCAGCTACGCATTCGATCAGACTCTGGTCTGACTCGAATACGTATAAGCTGTATTATAATGGTCACTATCTAAATAATCAAGTAAATATAAATATATATGCCTCAATCCACAATGAACAGAATACACAAGAATGAGCTACATGTGCTAAAGTCGGTCGCCTAGTAACACACAAACTCAAATAGACTCGAGAAAGAAATATGAGTCTATAAAACTAGGCTGCATCAGTGAAATGATATAAGTACCTGGTACCAATGCCTGTAAGACAAGCAACTCCATCAGCAACTCCAAAGGCTCCATA
The DNA here is from genome assembly GCA_036927795.1 of Iris macrosiphon. Classification (NCBI taxonomy): domain Eukaryota; kingdom Viridiplantae; phylum Streptophyta; class Magnoliopsida; order Asparagales; family Iridaceae; genus Iris; species Iris macrosiphon. The sequence continues at coordinate 152,524,530 of JAYESA010000003.1, forward strand.
ACCGTCTAAGCTGCAAAAACTGGCAGGAGACCAGGTCCTCAGAGGGACGTAACAAGGTACAAGAAATAATATGCCAAAAGTAAAACAGTATAATGCCACATACTTAAGGGTAAACTATTGTAACCATCTATGTGATATACACGTGAGAGCATCACTCGTACTCAGGCTGAAACCACTACAGGCTCTGTGTTGGGGAGCCCATAGCAGCAAGTAGTATCATGACTCCAGTATATGTGCCAAAGCAAGTAGTATCACGACTCCAGTATATGTGCCAAAGCACCTCCAGTAGTATCACAACTCCAGTATATGTGTCAAAGTACCTCCAGTAGTATAGTATATATATCAATAATCAGCCTGTAGTATGGTGTATCTCTCCCCACCCAATGTAACCTCACGTCTTATGTCCACAATGTCTTATGTCCATAACACGCAAGATCATGACCTCTAGCTAGTGCAACGAGTCATAATAATATCCATATAATATGCAAGTCTCATATCACGAATCATGTAAGCCTATATAGAATCATCATGAATAACTCAAGAAAGATTCTGTCACATGAAATAGTGTCAAGTGTCCTATATTTTGGCGTACTTGGTAAAGCAAGCACGTAAAAATAGGATCGTTGAATCAACTCTCTAAGTGACGTTACTCGACCCCGCGTACAACATCGACACCCGAATCTTGTTCGAACGCTAAGCAACGTCTCACGGTCCTAGGGTAAACACATATATTACACATATACACATATATTACACATATCAAATAACTATAATAACTAAATAAGATAATAAAGGCAAAGAACTGTGATACATCATGGCAAGGTACACTTGCCTGGGTTCTGAACTCCGTCAACTGCTCCTGGGAAAGTAGAATCTGCACGTACACCTCCGGATGCTAAAACCAACATCAACATTGTTCTCAGAATACTAGAAATAGCTAGGATTGACTACCCATAAGTCTAATTTGGGCACATGGACAAAATTTGACAGTTTTTGGTCAAAACGGGGTCCACATGTGGCTCACTTTGCACCGAAAAATGTGCCAAAGACAAAGTTCTTTAAATTTGTCCCACTCAGCGTTTACGAGTTCAAAACGACGATACGAACCCAATGAAACATCCAGAACTGGATTCCGATGAGCCGATCACGAAATTGCCTGTTATATGGAACCGTGGGGCCCACAAAATGATATTTTGTCAACGTTCTCAGAATCGAACCAAACTTGGGTCACAGGACCAGCGTAACGCTGCGAATCCGATGGCACAAGTTTTGTTGCGAAATGACAAGCACACACCAAGTTACGACGAGTGTCAGAACAGGTCGATATGGTATTTTTCGGCGAATACGCGTTGATTCTGGTGTGCACGCACATCCAAATCAAGTTCCGTGAAAGCTCACACGTCCGTGTTTATGTTACACGTCTTTCGATGCAACTCGCACATGACGAAGTCGTCTCGTTTGGCGGAATGTACCCCGTATCGCGAGATTTTGAGTGTTTTAAAAATAAGTTTTTGGTCGTTTTGGAACAAGAATAATTTAACCATTATAGCAAACTAATAAAAACTAAAAGAATAGTAAAAATATTGGTTATATTGTGAAGAAGTCCCTTTAATTATATTTTAAAAATAATTAACGAGTTGGTAGAAAATTGGAAATGAACAGGGGTACTTGGACTGAATTTCTGAACTGTTTTCGAACAGTTTTTCGGCCAACTTTCGGTCGATTTTTCGATCAAACCAGGGTGCCTAAATTCGTTCCACTTGAAGAAAATCCTAGAGGTTAGGTTGTGAACATACCAGCAAAGACGAGACACAAATCGGACGAGCGAGGAGGACGGATGCTGCGCGCGAAGGAGGCGCCGCATGGCTGTGCGCTGTGAGCGAAGGGGGGGGGGGAACGACGCTGCTCCGGCGCGGCTGTGGGCGGTCGCCGGGGTGAAGGCGTGGGTCTGGTAGAGGTGGTGTGGGATTTGGGTTAGGGTTTTGGTTTTGTATATATATATATATATATATATATATATATATATATATATATATGAGAAATGGGGGGGGGGTTCCTATGTACGAGGGGGAAAGGGAGTTGTTTAGAGTTAGGATTTTATTAATGGGTTTGGGTTTGTTAATGGGTAGGGTTAGGATTATTGGGTTTAGGATTTTGGTTTATTTCTTTTTCTTTTCTTTTGTTTATATATATATATATATATATATATATATATATATATATATATATATATGTGTGTGTGTGTGTGTGTGTGTGTGTGTGTGTGTGTGTGTGGCCATTTAAAAATAGTTTTAGACCTCAATAAATTTCAAAAAAATTAAACAATACACTAATAATTGTAGTACACCCAAAAATATATTTTTGCACAATATTAATAATTAATTAAATATATATAATTATAAATTTATGAATATTATATATTATAATTAGCTAAAAAATAAATAAATAATTCCTTTAATCACAATAATTTCAGAATACCAATATTAATAAATTTAAAATTTTAATTCTAAAAATCAGGACGGTTACATCACTCTCAGCAATAACATAAGAATTAGATATAATTGATTATTTGGATCATGAGCACAAGCAATAAATAAAATACCTTGATATTTAGAGGAAAGAAAAGTAGCATCGTCCTAATCACATGTAAACATCCCCTTAAAAATCCATCAATCCATGCCTTAAAACAAATAAAAATTCTTTGAAATCTATTGTATTTTGTAGTTTGTATAAAACATTGGCTACCTGGATTTGTCTCAATAATTCTAAAACCATACTCTTCAAGACTACTATATGCATCAATATAACTATCATTTATTTCAGATAGATCAAGTTCCCTAGCTTTCCAAGCTTTACAATATTTAATATATATATTCCGTGTTCTCTATATATATCATTTACAATATACGATAGACTATACGATTGATTATCTCAAATTTTATCAATAATCTTATTTTTAAACCATACAATAGTAGCTAATGGATGAAAACCTGTTGTAAGTCCACATAAACAAGAATGTACATTTTCTAGCGCAGCAATAGCAAAACCTTCACCTTCACCAACGGCTTTAGCTTATACTCTCCAATTACAACTTAAATTGTTATATTTATATATAATCCCACTAGCATTGTTTAAAGTAGCATGACAAGTAAAATTATGTGTAATTGTTATATCACTAATAAAATATCTAAATTCAGAACGATTATCAAATTTTCTTCCAACGCATAATCCAGAAATGCTAACACTATCAACATTGCCATCAAATTTATCATCTAAATTTTCAATTAAATCATCACTGTTTTCATCGTCGTTATTACCATAATATACTATATGTTCTTGTTCAGTAAATGAAATAACTTGATGAGAAGAACTAGGAGCAGTATTAACTTGATTAGAAGCGCGTATACTACTTACAATATTAATTCTATGTGGTGGTAACATAAATATTAATGTACGTTGCTTGTACATTAACTTCGAGAATAAATTTGCATGCTTGTTCACTAACTAACTTTAAACAATTAGTTAAAAAAATGTACCAATATAAATTCATAATCAATATAACATTGCTCAACAATTTGATTACGTAAACTATCAAACAAAATATTTTGATCAATTAAAAAAATTTCAGTTAAACCTCCTTCATAAACTAACTCATTTAGCACACCTTCGATCGAATATAGTATTGTTAGACTTTGATCCATGATAAGAGAGTGAGCTTCTAAATACAGTGAGTGAGCTGAACTAGCTTATGTTGAGTAAGAAATCACCTTCTGTTGAGTGAGAAATGAATAGAAGAAAATTTTTATTTTAAGTGAAACACACTTGTATTTACTAGTTTTGATTAAAATAAGAATAAATGTCTTAGACCGTTATTTTTTTTTTTTGACTTCCCGGCATAACGCATGGGGCCCGACGTAACGCTCAGGACTTTTATTTATGCAACATAGTCTATCATCATATTACTATCATAATGAAATATCCACAAGATTTGAGGAAGTGGCATTGTTCTCATTCAGTCTAGTATATGCTGGTAGCCTGGTAGAATGGTTAGAACTTCTTATATTAAGTGTTGGACACTTTGCACTTTATCTACTCAGTTTATTAAGCTTCAATATCGAGTGAAGATTGTCTGGCTCATGAACTTCTTATGGAGTTTTAAAATGTATACGTTTTACTTATACCATGTTTCCTTTTGTCAGGTTGCCTCTGTATTGCTTCATTTACATCATATATTAGATTTTAAGTTTGTCAAATATATTCTAGTTTCATACATGCATAACAGATGTATGACATACTTGTTACCAGAATTGTGTATCCGCTATTTGTATAATTCTTGTCTAACAATCTAATAAATTATACTTTCATTATACAATGATAAATTTATGGGTATGCCATTTTACTCATTTGTTTAATGTTTCGTACAGAAGAATTCCTTATAGAGTGTTTTACCTCTTAGTCTACACTATTCTTCAATCTATGGGAACGGGAGAGTGCTTTTTGGTTCATGAGTTTTAAATTGTATGATAAAATAGGTGGGTCTAGCTTCCTGCTAACTTGTCTTCTAGGTTTGATGGCAAGACAATTTCGGTCATAGTTGCCTTGGGTAGGAATTGGCACCAATTTATAGGGCTGAAGTTACTTTCACAGTCGGTCATACGAAGTTTCTGTTGGCACTTGGCAGGTATTAGCCAGGTAGCTTGAAGGATAAATTGGGGAAAATCACCTATTAGTGTGAGTATGGAGTGACAGAATCGGAGTTAAAGGAGCTCTCTGGCGGACAGAGTAAAAAAATAAATCGAAACAGTTAAAAAAAAACTTGGATTTATGCACTTTTATCATATGATAGTTCTCGTTATAACAGAAGATATTGTCCTTAATAAAGCTTAATGAAGAAAAGGAATATAGCATTCATGAAGTTGACCCTGATCCAAAGTCAACACTTGAAGTAAAGGCATTTTTTTAATGTAACTAATATACATTGCCCCCCATATTTGTTCAATTGTAATGTGCACAGTATAGTTAAATGACTGGTCTACCTTGAAAGGAAAACACTAGTTGCTAGCAGCTACCGTCTGGAAACTATGAACCAAAATTGTACATAGGGATGCTTAACATAACATTTAATTGAGTTATCGACACGTTTGGAAACTATGAACCAAATTGTACATAGGGATGCTTATGAACCATAACATTTAATTGAGTTGTCGACAATAGCATGGCACCAGACGAGCTTTAGATGGATGACCACTTAGAATTGCTGTTAAACGTTAAGTGGGGCCTAGTTATAATGTTTACTTTTGCTAATCAGTGCTTCATTGGTTGGCGGAACAATTATTTCTCTATTTACCTCCACAATTGGTCAAAATGGGCTATAACAAAGATCAAATGCTTTTTTTCAGTATATACGACCACTAAAAGCTTTAAACAAGAGACTTTGCATATTTTCTCCAGAGTATGTTCTTACAGAGCTAGGTCAATTGCTTCCTAATTTTACTCGCTCAAGAGTTCTCATCTAGCTAAAATATCCTGAAATTACAGAGGATGGTGGGATAATTTTGGAAATGGACAAATCTCGAGTCTTCTAAATGCTTGAAGGCGCTCATGTTTTCAGAAGAAAGCCGACTTCGGAACACCAAAGTATTGTTTTCATCTGTTTGTATCATGCGACTGGTACGAGAAAGAAAGAGGTTATGTTTCAGCATTAATGCTGTGCTTTGTGCTTTAAGCTCTGAACAAGGTGTTTTCGTTTCTTTCTTGTCCTTCTTAACATTGGACATCAAATTCATACATGTATGGATATGCAAATTGTTTAGAGGCTCGTGTTAGCCCAGTAAAAATGGCAATAAGTCCGCGGAGTTGGCCTATTTCATTCAACATGCTCTATGTAAGCTTGCGGTGAATAGATTATCATTTGTGACTTTTGTGTGATCAACTGGTCAATTTTTATTGATGCGGTCAATACCAGAGGGGTTTGCCTCCCACCTAATCTCCTTATCATTAATTTTGCTGCTCAAGAAGTTGATTTTGTGTGAGGCTTACGTGGGAGAATACACTTGATTAGTAGTACTATATGTTGATATGTGACTGAACCCATATTTTCTGTTGTGTTATCATCATGATTATCTGTTGTGTTCTTGACATTGTTTATTGTGTCATCTCTGGTCTCTTGCACCCGATAACCAAATTGTGACTTTTTTGCTTTTTGTACAGTGATGTTTGTGTATTTGTTTCTATGATAGAACTTGTGATGTTATTCAGGGATGATTTATTGTAGACAATTTGCTGCTGCCTTGGAAGAATTTTACTCGATGACCCCGTGGGTTAAATACATAAGATTGCTTGGATGCCTCATTCCTGGTTTTTGCCAGCTTAGGCCCACAGTCATGGATAACTAAAATTTTGATCGCATTAGTCACAAAGGAATATATGAAGGATAAATCTACAAAGTTGTATAGTTTTAGTACAATAACCAAAACTTGAAACCAAATTGGGTTATCTTTTGTGAGATTTGTTCAGTTGGTATACTCAAATGTTAAAGCAAAACTTTGAGATTTGGCACCTTCAATATATATCAAGTGCAGGGAGTTGTGCAAAGTTTTTATTTGATACTTGACGGGAGGAGAGAATGACCAATATTGATTGTGCCTATTGGTCAAAGTGGTTACACTTTTACCATGATCTGTATCATGAAATATGTGTACTAAAAACAGTATGTTTTGGGAGCTTCTGAACTTTGCAGCAGGGAGTGTTGGAAGAATTACTGGTATTTTTTTTTTTTTTTTTTGAGAATTACTGGTCTTGTTAATAATATTGGTCATTATTATGTATTGATGAATATGATATGGTTAATGATGAGAATTGCTGTTTTAATGATTTTTCTTCTCGGCTAATACAGTGACGAGACTCGGATTTTTCTTTTACATTCCCGACAATGATTTTATGTTTCTATATGTGAATGAAGCAGTTCTGACTTCTGAGATCACAATAGTTACAGATTGAGCATTGAAGCAAAGAAACCAAACTGCTCGTCCATTTAGTACGGGTTGTCCCTTGAAGCTCTTGTCTAATGTATTAGTTTCTTATGGGATTGTTGGTTGTCCTTTGTTTCTCTAGGCAATCTGGACATGATAACATCATATTTATGCTCTTGTCGTCGAACCAGATAAACCAGGTTTGGCCCTTTATCTTGTTAAGAAAACTTACTATTGTTTTTCTTTTACAGATAAGGGTGTTTTACTTGCTGAAACTGGAAGAATTGTCATTGTTTGAATTTGAGATTTGAGTTAACATTAGCTTTGTGTATCCCTGCAAATTAACTAATCAACATGACAACATATGACTCTCGTATGCATTGATTCATTCAGTAGGCAACCTGAACAAAGCTCGCACTCTAAAGATTTCCACAGGGAGGCACCACTTCTTTATTTTGGTGTGGAAATTCTAAAAGCTTCTCCAGACAACTTACTCCATGCCTGCATTTCCTCGGCAAAAACAGGGAAATGGTAAAGCATATTGACAATTGGCAGCTGCAATGCTAATACTGTATGATAACTTGCATTATTATTAAGTGGTACATATTCAGTGTCCAATACAAGTCCAAAATTTTAAGATTCAATAATGACTAGCTTAATTCAACTTGAATGGTTCCTTGAGGCAGTTTCATGGTTCACAGCTAAGACCGATCCCTCTGCATTCTTATTGATTTTTGGTGAAAGTGCACTAGTGGGAATTACCTGTTTATGTAAATGTTGCCTATGTTTATATAATTCCTTTATGACTAGAGATGTTTGTTTTGGAAGTTTTGATTAGTTTAGAGAAGGATTATATTTTTTAGAATCAAATTTTGCACGATTGGTTGATACTAGGATATTGGTTCTGACTTTGTTTTCTACTTGGGTGCAATTCCTTATAGGAAGTTGGCTGCTTATTAGGAAGATTTGTGCTTCAACATTGACAACCTGAAGGGCTTCTTGTTCTGAGCTGGCTTGTTGAAAGATCATGATAGTATTTCGCGGGTTCTCAGCTCCATTTTGAAGGAACTAAAGTTGAGTTTTGGGATTGCATCGTGGTTCTATGCTTTTTTGCACCGTGGTTCTATGCTTATAGTTCTGTCTCACTTGTCCTTTTGTTTATCGTAGTGATTGTTGCTTTATAGATCAGGAAGGTTGAGAATATTTTTGCTGAGCTTGTTTCTTCTATATTCAAAACATATTGAACCAGAACAACATGTTAAGCTGATTTTACACCGACTTCGAGTTCACTATCTAGAGATGCATTTACTATTGAAATCCATGGAGTGAAGCTTGAAGGCTCTGCAGTGGGATTGTCTTGGAAGTAGACGAGCAGTAATAAAGTAGTTTTGCAGCAGTGCTGCTGAGGTTTCTCCATTCGTTTTCTTTCTTATAATAATATTGCATTAATCCGTGTCCTAGAAGATTTTTCTGCTTGTGTTGCAACATTGGTTTCTACATCAAGGGATTTGAAGCCAGGAGATGAACGTTTCATTAGCCCATATCTGAACTGAGGTACATTTTTGCTGAAGTTTTGTACTTACCTATTTCTTTTTATTTTTGTTTATTGTGTCCGTTCATCCCAAAGTTCTTTTGACTACCTGAGTATCCTTCTTATTTATGCTTCTCCACATATATCTTCATTTTGCTGATAATGACTCCATTCTTATGATATGATAGGGTGTCTTTGATTCTACTCTTTCAATTTCTAGCAAGGTTGAATACCACTAAAGTAAATTGACAGGAGTTGCTACTTTATAGTATACCCTCCAAAAATTTCAAATCTCATATAGAACTTGTTTGTCTAAAAATTGAAAGAAACTCTTCTATTTCTACTTGACATTAGGTTGGCCAAGAGCAAATCTTATATTTCAGCGGCCAAAAGAGATCAAAACTTTACAAGTAGGATTAAGCCATCATCATGTTCTTAGGTTGTGAATCTGGACTCTATTGGTTCCAAAACTACTTAAAATCAATAATTTTAGTCAATTAAATATATGTATCTATCAATAATATGAATATATTAGATACAGAATTCTTTATCTGATAAATTATCTAAATACCATTAAGATACCAAAATTCTTGACTGTTGGATCATGAGAATAATTCTGGAAACGAAATTTACTTTGGAGATTGAATGTTAAGTTGATTCCATGTTATTTATGAGAGCCCAAATATAAAGTAGTCTAGGATAAGTTTTTCCCCATAGCCTGCTCCAGGGGAGGCGGGCTAGACAGCCGCCTAGGGCCTCCTCCCCCAAGGGGCCTCAATGTTTTGAATCATTAGAAAATAGAAATTTAGGTCCTATAAGACTGCAAGTCCATGAAAGGACCATTTCCGTGTTCTTTGAATTTAAAATTGTTATCCTCTTTTCTTTTAGAAGTTGGAGTTACTTAATTTATTGGATATTGGTGATAATTTACGTGTGTTCAAGAACTAATTATATTGCATTTTAGATTTATTGGATTTTAAATTTATAAAAAAATAATATAGAGGGACGAGGGTCTAATTTTCTGGACTGGTCTAGCGCCACCAAAATTCTGGAGCCGACCCTGGTTTTCCCTCAAAGTGGACTAACGCTAGGGGTCTGGTCTCCCCTTACTAGGGGTTCCAGGACAGAGCTCCCGTTACTGGGTCTCCCCCTTGCAAGTGAGCTCCCACTTTCCATTGGTGACTCGGTTACTCGCCAAATAAACAATTGGGTTCCTGTTAGCGGTTAGCACCCTTGCATTCTAGCTTCGAATTAGTGACCCCCTTCCTTGTTGGCTGAGGGAAACTTGGATTCTTGTTTGTGACTCATCCTTTGCAAATGAGCATGAGTCGCCTCTTGCCTGATAAACACCTTGTTTCCCTTACCGATCAATATAATTTGGGCACTAATCATAATTTTCGATTCTCAAGACGAAACCCACACTTGAAAAACCAATAAAACTGTCAACTACAGTTGCATGTGTCGGCACAAGTAAAGCAGAAACGACCCAACAACAAATTTATTGCACCCCACCCAAGCTGGCGAGCCACATCATCACAAAAGTATCATCGGTAACATTGCGGGTCAACTTAGGTGATTTGTACATTCAAAGTAATAGATACTTTGGTTAGGAGTGATAAGACACATGTTGAAGGAGCCACTAGGATTAGTTATAGACTTAAAAGGAACATGAATGATTAAAGTTTTAAAGAATGATATAGTTTTTCTCAAAGTTACGGAGGACATGACTCTCAAACGGTGCTGAATGGAAGAAAATGATTCATACAACTAACTCCCAAATTTTTTTTTTTTTTTTGAATAAAGGCTTTAGTGTTGTTGTTGTTGTATTCAAGAGAACAAAACTAAACAAGTTTGCTGAGCTTTATCTTCTTCTCACTGGTGATACCTCTCCATTTTACTCTACTTGTCCTCTTCTTCTCCATTTTATTCAGGCATTTTTGCAAATAACATTGAAAAGCCATGGGAGGACAAACGCTATTTGTCCAGATAATGACTTATGACCCCACATTAGATACCAGTACCTGCCAGCCACCTATGAATGTTTGGTGATGGTCCTCACCTACAGTACATGTGCAGAAAGTTCTGTCACTCTAGATCTCATTAAGATGTGCAATGGTGTGGAATAAGAAGTAGGATGCAATCCACATAGGGTACTTTCCTTTCTTCCCTCCCCATTCATGTGCCTCACATGCATCTTGCCTCCTCCCAGTAATTGGAACTGAGAACCAACTAGGGATCTCGTCCTCTTGAAAACTTCACTGCCACTTCCTTTTCTTACTTTGAATCCTTTGTTTGCTCTTATCTACCAAGAATGCATCCTTTTATTTGTTTTTATTCTCCTTTTGTGCTCTTTATCTTATCCCAAAGCAAGGTTATGAAAAGCGTTAGAAGCTAGTCGGACGGACATCCGCACCTAGTTCGCCTAAGCGGCCGCCTAAATCTAGGAAGTTCCAAAAAAAAGAAAAAAAGAATCCAAAAAATATACTAAAAATTGCAAAAAAAAATTCATAAAACCCCAAAATATGCATAATCGGACGTCACGAGGACGTGCGTCTAAGCAGACATCGGACGAGCACCAAACCCTTGGCTCCTAGGCGCCTCCTAGACGAATAGTGTCCCAAAGTGCAGAATATTCTCCCTCCCTCTATTGTCTGCTCATAGTTTATACTGGGTCATCTACAATCTACATACACAATAAGCAGATTAAGTTGGATGTTTGGTTGTGATTTTCATTTCTGGAAGCATCTGAATTTGCTGAACTTTGATTCCAGTATTGCTTCATCTCGCAGACATATTGACACGATGACATATTGACATGCAACAAGTATTGCTTCATCTCGCATTAATTTACTGTATTTGTGTTCCTTTCGCTTAAATTGTTAGGCATATCATATTAGTATGAGTAACGTTTCCTTCTTTCTTATTGTTCAACCATGATGACATATTGACATGCACAAAGCTTGAAGATCAAACCAAAGATATCGACAACCTCAGATATTGCATAAGCAAATATATATATATATAAAACCATACAAATGTCGAACATGTAAAATTTGTTTATGTACAATTTTCATGGGGAGGGTGGCAGGGTTTCTATCTCTAGCTATATGCACTTTTGATGGATTCATTTTCATGAAGGTACATTATCACTAGAAGACTAGAAGGAAAGGTTCTTCCTTTTTCCCAACTCTCTTTCCCTTTAATTCTTCCCTTCTCTTTCTAATAACTTCACTGATGATCCACTGCAAGCCTTCTTCTACAATCATCATGGAGGACCCAAGCTAACATAGATGGATCTACTCGTTTCTGTAGTAGTTCCGGCCGGCCGGCCGGCGACTCGAATTTCATAGGCTTGAACCAAAGCCTCTTGCCTCGGATCCTCTCATTATCCTCAGCCTATTGCAAGAGGAGATGAACATCCTGCAAAAAATCACGAAGGACGGTCAGGTCAGCTAATTTGCATGGACTAGAAAAAAGAAACAAAATTAAACTTAGGTTTCAATTCATCCTACAATCACCAGAGAAACCAAAGAAGATATTACTGTTGGTTTTGGTTTTGTTTTTCTTGGAAAAGTTCAATTCCTCTTCCTTTCTTTAGTCCCACATCGGATGCACCAAAACTTTCTTGTGTACATATATTAGTTTCTCTCCTTTGCTCTATTAAGTTGTTGTGTGGGGAACCCCTTGGGCCACACGCGCGTGCTGCTGCCGCCGTCCGGCCCGGCTCGGTTCGGCGCGCGTATCGGGTACGCGGGCGCCGAATGCCGATCTGATTTCCTCTTCGGGTTCGGACTGGGACCCTAAAATTATTTTTGCTCTTCTTCATTCTTTCATTAATTTTTCTGAACGTTACAAATGTTTTGAACCGTTACAATTTTTCATGTCCAGATTCATTCTTTTAATACTCCTGTGTAACGGCTGAATTAATCGGAAATTAATTCAGACCGTTACACATCAGTCTTATATATTTGTCTGTGTGTTTCTTTGTAAACTACTCAGAAAAAAATTCTTTACGAAAAACCTCTGACCACATTCTGTTTGATCTTCATCATCTCCAACCTCTGGGCAGAGCTAAGTCCTGATCGTTCTCTCCAAGTCGTGTGCGGCAACGAGATACCGGTAGTGCGGAAGTTTTACCACTAGGAGCTTCGGGAACGTCTGCACACATATCCCGAATAAACTCTTAAGGCAGTGCTTCGTGCACGACTTCCCCATAGGCCGGTAACATCTAATTTTATTTTTTGTATTCTTAAAATTTTTCAATAAGAAAAGACAACAAAATTCTAACAATACTACTACTTCTACTACAAAAAAAAAAAAAAAAAAAAAAAAAAGCAAAATAGCGACAGACATATTCGTCGCCAAATTTCTGTTTTCCGTCGCTAAACTATAAAGCGACGGAAGGAAATAAATAGCGAAACGACTGAAACATAACAGCAACGAATATTGACACACTTACCTCCATGGAACATCTCCAACCAACATCCAGTCCCCATCTTTATCCTCGTATGCGACTGCGTACTCGGAACCGTTGCATGATCCCTCCGACGTCGCTGCAAGCTTGCCCAAGGAGAAGGACCGGAACATGTTCTCCAAGGCCTCCCTAAGCTCTTTGTACCCCTTGTACACCTTCAGGTCGATCTTTCTCAAGTACGGAGCCCCATACATGCTGACCTTCACGAAACTTGCGCTTGCCAGCTCGGTCTCCTTCGTCGTCGTCGTCGCAGTCTTCTCCTCCTTCTTCGCTTGGAAGCTGTTCTTCCTGTAGGATCTCACTGGCGGCCACCCGACAACTTGTGCCCTGCCAAAGTTGTTTTGACTCTCAATAATTATTATGTACTAGTAAATTCACGTAAAATAAATATTTCGATAATATGGTTAATTTTTTTTTAGTATTTTTTTGACGTACATGCATGTTTGAGGACTTACTTGGCCTTAGGTGGTGGTGCAACTTCTTCATGTTCGGTCGCGGTTGTTGAACCAGCAGCCTCCGACCGGCTCTCCTCGTCAAACGTCCGCTTGATGCCACGGGTGCTGCAGGTACTCTTCTCGTCGGTCCCCGGCAAGCCGAGCCTGAGCTCGGTCGCCTTCATGAGGCTTTCTTCGTCTCTGTCGTAGCTCATCGCCCCTTCCATCGATCTCACTTCCAAAATTTGCTTCTCGAGTGCTTGCTTACTTTTAGGGTTTGTGGTGGTGGGAGGAGAAGAGAGTGGTGGTGGTTGTTTTATAGTCTATATATGAAGATAGCAGGGAATTTCAACTCGAGGCCCTTTCTTTCTCAAGGTGGACAATGGCCAACTAGGTAGGCTGGTCGGTTGAGTAGGGGGCATCCATGAGGGAATTGTAGGTGACTGGCCGACCACGGTCCCGATCAGCCCATGTGGGTGGGTCCGAGCCCACGGGCCGGCACGGGCAAGTGGGGTAGAAAGGACGGGGGCACATGGTCATGTCACCGAGAAAGCACTCCACGGTTCAAAATTTTAGTATTATCTATTAAACAAATAGTTAGCGGCGAATTAAAAGCATAAACGTTAGGTTAGTGTCCAATGGACTTGGTCTAATTGTAGCCGCCCAATTATTATATTAGGGATTTCTGCACAGGAAATCATTAAGTGCACTCGACAGGAGGCATATTTCGATGTTTACTGTTGTTTCTTATATTCGCTTATACTATTCTAACTAATTGACGGTGATGAATGATTTGAATGTTACTGAGTTATTATTATTATTATTATTTTGCTAGACCATTCTTTGTGGGTTCATTTATCATAAGGATGTGTTTAGTAGGGAAAAAAAAAATTTGGGAGGCAGAAAAATGGAAGATAAAAAGTTGGAGTGATTGATCTTTTTCTTTTATTTGATATAAAAAAAAAAAAAAGTGAAGGGATTTCTTTTTCCTCGTAACGAAAGAAATTCAATCCCTTAAGAGTAGGAGAAAACGTAAAAATTTATATAAATTAATAATTATAATTTTATATAAATTATAATTATTTAAAAATTATTCATGAAGTCAAATAGTAAATAAATATTTTTAGTTGATGATCGAATTGGTAAAATTTATATTTTTACTTTATTTTCTGTCACTTTTTCTTATATACCAACTAAAAAAAAGTATATATATTCTTTTTTCCATCATTTAATCTAAGAATATATATATTAATATATTGATAAATGTACACATTTTAGATGAATTTTTTTAGCAGCACATTTATTAATATATATTTTATTTAAAATATATATTATTAAATATAAAATATGCTTTGATAAATATGATAGTCAACAGGGACGGATGCATGTGGCCGTGGGGGGCGGTGCCCCCAGTAGGATAAATTTTTTTTTTTATTACTGCAGCGTGAATTCAGTGGGGTTGCAGCAAGCATTAGAGGGTCAAGGGTGGCAGCAGCGCTGGACCCAGTGAAACGAAAAACGGAAAGAAAAAAAAAAAAATGGAAGAAGCCAACAACAATAGCTGTGCGGCTGGGAGTGGGGGCCCATACAAACTTGCTTTCTCTATTTCTTCACAGCTAGTCAGCAACATGTGGCCCCACACAAACTTGCCAGAAGTCCTTTCTCACGTAGTAATATACTTATTTGTTAAAAAAAATTACAGAATACTTGTATGTCACAAATATAAGCTAAAAGTATGTTATTTTCACTTAATAATATATTTGTCTGTCACAAAAAAGTATGATATCAGCAATTTAGATGTCATATAATTTAAAAAATATATATGTATCTTCACTTAGTAATATATTTGTCGGTAAAAAAAATAATATTATTTAATATAATATTATCTTATTATATAAAAAATTTCGGAAATGTTGTTTCCGAATCTTTTATTATTGTGTCTTCAATGAATTGTAATTTTGAATCCGTCACTAATAATGAGAGTACTAATATAAAATATACATTTATCTATGTGTTAATATATATATTCTGGAAATATGTTAACAAAATTTATTATTTGTTGATTAAGGGAGTAGTTCATTAGAAAAATCTCCTAATATTTTGCTTCAATAGGAAGTAGCGTAGGCCACTTTTAAATCGGCAAGGAAATACGCGACGCTTTGGCGCGCTCAACCAACGAAGTTTGAAGGACTCGAGGTCACTTTAATTTAGCTATAGCCTATAGCCTTTTAGGTCTTAGGCAGGACTCATACTAATCGGTGGTCCCACTAATTAATGTATGAGACTAATTACATCGATCACAAAAGAGCATTTGGTGATAATTACGGATCCGTTAACTCAAAAATTTCTTTAGTAGATGAACTGGATGAAGAGCAGCACCTTGAGGTCAATCCTAAGTGCAGACATAGTTGAAGATGTTCTTAGTATCATCTCAATAATTTCATCGATCCACAACTTCTAAGAGGTTTCCTAATGTACGTTATCTCATGCTTCAGGTAGACAGGTTTGAGCATTCGGTCGGTTCAACGGAACCGGTATTTATGAAAATCAAATTTCAACCGGACTATTTTTTATTGAAAATTGAACCGGACTGTAAATTTGTAAAACCAAATCGAAACCTAACCAAAATGGTTCAGTTTTAGATGAATTCGGTATTTGCAAATTATGTTAAGACTAAGGGTTTATTTAGATTTAGTCGGCCTAGGATTTACAATAATTTTTTCACAAGAAATTTTTTTCGACAAATTTTACAACAAAATTTGACTGTTAAAATATAGATAAAGTAACAATA